>BMAV01009595.1:553257-638953 GCA_019973955.1 Trichonephila inaurata madagascariensis | reverse complement strand
ACGGTTGGTTTTTTTAGGGTTGTGTGCATGTGTATATTTATGCACACAGATTTAAAGCATGTTGTAATATTATGTCTTACATTGCAATAAGGACAGAGATAATATCGCCCTTTTTAGATTATCTTTCCATTTTCATTTCTTCTCAAGCAACAAATTGCACACTGCCTTGCCAATCTCTGTTATTTATCGAATATTTTCAAGAATCTTAATTCCTTTCTTCAGGGGAAAATTCCCGCCTTCACCACAAAGAAAATTGAGAATGAGAATTATTTCAGTGCCACAGACAAAATACCTTTCTTCAAAACACTAGAATTAATAATCTCAATATAAGAATTAAAAATATACGCATACCAAAGATATCATTGCCCGTACGCCTACAGGCAAACTGGTTGCGGCCAGCTTTCGGTAGCCCATCCGGTGTACGGGCAAACCAGTTAAATGGTTAAAGAATGTTAAAGACTGTTCTGAATAGGATGTCGTGTTTTTACACCTTTGCCTCTAATACCGACCACAATTTACAGTCTATTGGATTTCATTCCGGACTGATAGAAGACCAGTCATTGTGTTCGATGAAGTATTGTATGCTCTCTTTAAACAACCGTTGAGTCGTTTTCGACTTATGAGCAGAAACAGAATCGCATTGGCAAGTGCAGTCGTTTCCATCGAACAGGTTTTACCGTCAGGAGCTTCGCTATTGGCTCTAAAATAATGTCTCGATAACTTTTACCGTGGTTTTCACTTTTTCCTCAAAATAAATGTCCGAGACGCCTACATACCTGACACCTAGGTATGGCGATTCTTTTCTAAAAAGATAGATTTTGAAATCGATTCGAATCGTAACCTGATGAATCGATTCATAAAAAAATCGAGGTCTAAAAGATTGATTTCTAAAAAAAAATCGACTTTTTTTTCCAAGTCTGCATTTACAATGTAAATATAAATCCATTTTATGGAAACAAGAAAAATACCATAATAAACGATCTCTTATCAGTAAAATCAGGGAATTTTTTAGTTCAGGGAATTCGACAATTACACACAATTAATTTTATTAACTTATCAAAGTATAAGATACAAAAGGAAGCATTTATTTTCTAAATGTATTCGTTACATTAAAAAGTTTATAAAATAGTTAATATAACTTATGGTTCCCAATGCTTAATATCTAAACTTTTTAAAAACAACAGTCTGTCAAGTCTACTGGGATCCTAGCGGTTCCGCTCATGACATGCAATGTTGCCGGCAATCGAAAAAAGGCGCTCACAAGGAATGATCCCACGATACTCATATACCTCATAGCTATTGAGTGAATGTGATGATAGAAATTTTCTGTCCTTGCAGTAAAGTATAGGATCATACTTCAGGTGCAGAACTGCCTGCGATAAATAGTGTTTAAGTTCTTCGTTTAAGCCCTGACATTCCGGTGCATGCAACTGATTGTAAAATTTATGGTTTTTACCAAAACAGAAAAACTTGAATGTTGAGTTTCTAGGATGAAATATCGATTCAGTACTATATATCGATTTAAAAAAATCCACTTTTTTGGGCCCGAGAAATCAATTTTTCGATTAATCGATCTCAGATCGCCATCCCTACTGACACCCCATTAAATTTTTAGGGAAACCGGTTAATGAGCCCTCAGCACGTATTTTTCCTTCTCTTCATATTCTCAAACACTCATTAAGTGTAAGCTTTCATACTGGCGGTTATAAAAGATTTTTCAGCGTCAAAAATTTTCTTGTCGGTAAACAGAAATCATTTGTGACCATTATAAGAATGCCTTCACTTCTGTGCTTTAAGATACCTCTGGCTCTTAATTTCTTTGTAAAAAAAATAAACAATTATTCTGCTATAACCTCTCTTTTTCTCAGGCAGGGATGGGCAATCCACTCTGCAATACTCTATAAATTTGTCAATTTTTGGAGTAAAGAAATTTGATAAATTCGTAATGGACCTTCTTTGATAAACCTCTTCAGAATGACGGGCATTTATGGAATTACGAAAAAATCTCTGAAAGACAACTCTTAAAATAAATTTACAGCTATTTTGTAAATCATTGAACCTCATTGCTGGAGATTTTTCAAATGTTTAAAGAAGTTCTAAGTAAAAAATCTTACTTTATATAAGAACTTTTTCCGAGTCCTCTTAGAAATTGTTTATCAACTAAGGGCTCAGAATCGTGTAAAATTGTAACTCACCCCTGATTTTGCGATATGAAAGTAGAGCGATGTAAGCACTAGGTTCGCATTAAAATTCTTATTTAACTGTAATGAACGGAAGTGCTTATATTTTATGTTGTCCATTTTTTGTTTTAATCAATATGTTTAAAAAGGCATAACATATGGGCAATTTTAGTTTTTTTTTATATTTTTGATGAAGAAATGTCGTATATTTGCCAATTTGTCTTTGTGTTAAGAAATATCTTTAAACGATGTAAAATTGATGTATAATGAAACCGTAAATCTATATTATTGACCTGTACTCTTTAATTCTATGTGGACTATCGGCGGGAATCGAATCGTTTCAGAAATGTTCTAATGTGTAGAACGCTGAATCAATGGCAGATAGGTTTGACACGCTACAACTAAAAGGTTGCCCGACCCTGGTCTTAGGTCTTCGTGTACTTTGTGACATATTGTTCTTTTTCATACGTTCATCTGTATCTGAAGAATTCTTTCGACAAGAATTTCGTCGAATGCTCTCCTTTACTGCTGCAACGAGAGCTAGTGAGTGAGTGGGTTTGGTATTTTATGGCGCAAGAGCCAGTTTTGGCTATACTTCGCCAAACATTCATAGATCTGTGGTCTGGACGGGAAAAGAAGAAAAGGAAAAATTGGATGACAAGATGGAGGGTCGAAAATAGAGAAGGATCACTGGGGTACCCCGGGGTCGTGACACCCGTGTTTACCAAAGATAGTAAACCCCTTGGGAAAAGAAAAAGATCACTAGAGGGTACCTCGGGTTTGTGACACCCGTACTCACCTAAAGAAGGTGAGCCCCCTGAGGGGGAACGAGAGCTGATGCTCTCACTGAGCTCGTACGACCGCGTTCAATGCAATCTGCAATTCTAATCGTCGCAGAAAATCACTTAATAGATCGATAAATGAATAACTGTTTGATGTTGATAAGCCTTTAAAATCTCCGACAGGCTGTTTTTTTTTGGTACAGAGAAACATCTGCTGCATGTTACTGTTTGGTGTGTTAAAGCTCTGATTGAACTATGGTGTCCCCGTTTGATAGCACACAACTGTGTTTGTCACGGAAATCGAGCGATCGCGTGTATACTTGTCACTCAGAGAGTAAGTGTCGCTGTTAAAATATTGGATCAAAAATACAGGTTTATTTTATAAAATTGCCCTTTGTTCCTTCCCTAGGGTTCCTTCAGCTGTTGGTCACTTGTTATAAAAGTAATAAAGTAGCTTTAACTATAAAGTAATTTAGATTAGTCGCGGGGGTAATGAGGCCGATAGTTCTTCCGACTGTAAATTGTTTCAGGATATCTATGAATTTTATTGACCGTCAAAATTTCCGGACTGAAGGACCTGAACACACACTGATTTACTTCCTACAAAATATTTTCTACCTGCCTTGTGGCACTGAGAACGTTCTGGAGTAAATACTGTTGGGCAGGGGTGGGCAGACCTTTCCAGGGTACGGGCTACTTCTAATTTTTTCAAGGTGTTACGGTCCGCCCAGTGTTAGTGACGCACGAAGGGGAGGGATCCTCGGGTCTGGACCCTCCCTCATAGACCTTGATTTTCTTTCGGTTAATCATAATCCCATGTAAAAAAACGTAAAATGTGATTGAGTATTTGTTATTAGTATTTTTTATTAATTAATGTTAATTATTTAGTTAGTAATTTATTGTTTGCTGTTTTTTGTTCCCGACAATCGACAAAATCAAAAAAAAAAAAATATGTTTGGCTACGTATTGGGGTATGATACGAGAATGGTAGAACTTCGACCCTCGCCCCCCTTCTTGAAAAATTATTGTGTGCGCCACTGCCCAATGTCGTAGGTGTGGTGAGGTAAGGAAAAGGTTATTATTATAGCTTAATAATAAATACGGAATATGTACTTACCTTTTGTAACAACTCTTTCAAAACAGCGTTTAAACCACAAAACGCATGATACAAACATAATAATAATAGCCACATATATAATAATATCAAATGATGCATTTATTATGAAACAATTCAAAATACATTAAAAAATAAAACATTTTTATCTAACTAGTTTTTGTTCTTATAGTCAGTAGAAGACTCCTAGTCTGCGTACTGTCAACCAATCTTGAATTTTCCGTATTTAATTACTAGCTACTAAATTCTTCAGGTGGTCACCACAAAATGTCTTGGTGGTCCACCGGTCGATCGCGATCGACGTAATGTTTACCCTGGCTGTAGGGTGATCACTGTTCTCTTACCAGAAAGCGTCTTCGCCGTTCCCATCCCAATAAAATAACTGTTCTTTAGGCAGCACGGGATTTGGCCATTCCTATAACGTCAGCACATGGCATTTATATCACTCTATTGCTAAGTAATTTTGGGCCAGCAGCTATCAATGTGGGCTCTGAGCTTGGTCGGCAACACGCATTTGTCCCATGGCTGACCATACCTGAAGGAAACTTGCTATAAATCAAATTTCCGGCATTTGCACCTTTTAGGCTAAAATTTAAAAAATAATATCATCTCACATAAATACATTCGTTATGCGAATTTATACACTGTTTCAGTTGGAGCATGCGGGAACGCATCCCATAAAGCAAGTTAATGCTTTACCAAGAATATAAGAAATAACTAAGCACAGATTTAAATTGTTCAGAATTTTAAGACTACTTTGAAGCCATGACTTCTGTTGCAATCTCAGATACTTACTGCAACTTTTTAATTAGCCTACCTTTAGGTGATTCTTTTTTAAGTAGACATCCTTCGCAGTATATTTTGGTGAAAAATTATTTTGATGTCGAATTATTATTACTTTATACTTTTTTTTTACTGTTTTAAAGATTTTTTTCATTCTAAAATTTTGATTAATATTAAGACTGCATCGGAAATCAAAACGTTACAAATAAGATATTTTTAACAGTCTGAAATCCTTTTTTTATTTCTTAAGTAATTTTGTATAACGTATAAAAGAAAATATATTTACATATATTATTGCATGTTAGAAGTGCAAACGTTTTTCTGATTTATACCTCATTTTTATAATTTAATTATATTTAATGAAATTATTTACAATTGTTTTGAATTTAATTTTCTACGATCAGTATTAATAATTGTTTAAAAATCAAGAACAAATATATTATAATTATTTTATCATTAAAAACACATTTTATTTTCATTACCATTTCATAATTTATAGTTGCACTCTTGTATGATTCAAGGTGTTTCAGTTAGAATTAAATACTTAAAATAACTTTTTAACAAATTCTATATATCGAATTATGCGTGCATTCCAGTGGCTGGGTGGTAGCGGATATCGCTTCAACGCCACAAGTCCGGAGTTAAAACCCCGGGCTGGACAAGGTCGACACAGTCATTCATCCATTCAGTGGGTCTATAAATGAGTACCAACCTTGCTTCGGGCCTGAACACTGGGGATTTACCCCAATTTATTTACCGAAATATTCAGTCCCCCCAGAACCTAAATCCGAAAACTAATATAATAGCATTTTTTCTGGGGTTAAATAACAAAAAAAATAAAATATTAAACAAAAATAATAAAAAATTATACTACTTTTTCAACGCCGTAGTAAAATTTGGGACGGTTTTAGGGAGGGGAACGGGTTGGGGAAATGTCTTGAAGGCCAAATCTAAATTGAAAGTTTCGATGATTTGCAATGGGCTCAAACCCCTCCCAACGGAATACAAATTTTTTTTTAATTTTCACCCCCCTGTAAATTCCATTTCAGATTTTCCCCACATTCCTTAGTTAAAATACAGAAGAGGGCCCCTTTGCTTCCAATGTGGACCTCGTACATCTAACACGGGAGAGGAACTTCTTCCAAACTTCTAAAATCGTTTATTAGCTTAATTCAAAAAAGAGATCTTAACTTGAGTAGAACTCCTGTTTCTACATCCCCTTTTAAACATTTAGACATAATTGCTAATGCTATTTCATTTCCAAAATCCCCCACCCTCAAAGGATTTTATAAATTGGGATTAGCTCGCCTAGAAAACTTAACTACCCTTTTTTAAAATTAATTTACTGCTTCCCAATTTAAAGGGGGGATAGCATGATACGGGAAAAAATAGAAAAGTAATGTGAATTGAATATTTAAATTTTAAAGGAAAGGAAATGGTGTAAAATGAAATTTAAAAGCTGACTTCTAAAAAAACGTATCTTCAAAAAAACATAATAAATTCCAAAAAAATTTTTAAAAGAATTGCTTTGACTTAATAAATTTTAATATTTAAAAAATGCAATCAATTCAAACAATGTAATTAATTATTTAGAGAACATGTTTTTTTTAAATATTATTGAGTCAAAGAAAAATCTCTTCGGTTAAATTAAAAAACTACGACTCCATCAATTTTCATCAAATTTATTACTCTCAACCCATAAACGGATTTAAGGGGTTTAAAACAGGGTTAAATTCCCTATTTAAAACTAAAGATATTTCCTTTTTTCGACTACAAAAAAATTTTTTTAATGGTAATTTTTCAATCTATATATATGAGAACAATATACCACCAACATTTTATATCATTGCAGGAATCGGTAAACAAATAAAAAAACTTAAATTGTGAAATATCCTTCCAGTTCTAACTGAAATGAAAAAAAATATATATTTATATATCAAATTCAGGTTTTTTTTCTTTGTTTTTTGACATCGGATTTTTTAAAAAACACTACTTTTTAATATCCCCCTAAAAAATCACAGAATCCAAAAAAATCCTGCTATTGTTTTTTTTCAAAACAAAAAGATCTATCTGCCGAATAGCATGGCTTACCTCAAATACTTTACGTTAAATTACTCCATCTTGTGTTTTCGAAAAAATGTAACGTCCACCCTAAAATAATGTTTTTTTTTTCCCACAAATTGTTGTAAAAAGATAGTCTCCCGAGAGGGGGGTGTTGTCGAAAAAAAAACCTACTGCCTTTACCCAAACTCGTAAAAAATTTCAAGCAGCTATTGTAAATTTTTTGGATAACGTTTATGTATAAGAATGTCCATATTTAAAAATTGGGGTAATTTGCCTGGGAAACCAAGTTGTATAGAGGTTTTTTTTTTTGTCTTCTCCAAAATATTTAACTATTTTAAAAAATGATATTAGCAAATTTAGTTATGATAAAATTTCTACTGCTAATCAAATATAAACTTTCGAAATTGAATTATCACAAAGACTATGAAATATAAAATGACAAAAATGAATTACCAATTTTTTTTTGCTTTTTTTTCAACTTTTTAAAAAAATGGGACAACGAATTGATTTTTATAGGTCCCTTTTTTTTATATATATATAAAAAGGAGAGTATTTGAAGGGTGTCATAGGCTTGTGCTTGTGATGATTGTTATTTTTAAGAATGCAGATTACGAAATGTCAATATTTTTTTTTTTTCCATTTATGACTAGAGCGCGGGACTGTAAGGGTCGGTAGCCCGATAGAGGGTTCGTTAGTGGATAGGGGGCCAAGGCGTCGAAGAATTGTGTGGGAGGTGGTTTGAGGGGTCCTGAGATGGGTGTTTACCCCAAATGACATATAAGAGGCTGGGGGCTATCACACACGCAACCATAGGTATGTTGGGGGGGGGGTTAAAAATATGCGCCCAAAAAAAATTTATTGACTTGAATACACAAAAGATAAAAAAGCGTAATAATTTTATATATATATATATATTTATTGATATGCCACGCTTCGGCTTGTATTGTTGTAGCTTTGGAACTGTATTTTTTGGATCTTGGATCTGGCTATAACTGTCTTATTTTGTTCGTTCATTCATCATAATGTAAACATTTTTAATGCACCTTTAGGTGTTACCTTTTTTCTTGTAATGGATTCAGAGCTCTTATTCTAAACTTTCTATAGAATTGTGTTTTGTATTATAAACAAAAAGAGGAAAGGTTTGGTATTTGAAAAATCGCAAGGACTGAATTTTCAAATTTATCCAAAAATATTTAATTACTTTAGGACTATCATAAAACAAGATTTCAATTATTTAACCATTTTTTTTTTTCAAATCAAGAATTTTTGTTATTTGTATTCAAGAAATTGGGGGTTTTTTTTATTTCTAATATTTTTATACATTTCATAAGAAATGACGGAACCAAATATTTTTCATAATTACGTTACATTTATGTGTCACAGTTTTTTCTGTCATAATATTAGTGATAAATAAAAATTATTTCGTAAGAATAATTTTTAACCTTTGAATGGGAATACCGTAAAATCCGGCGTATAACGCGCACCCTCTTTTTTACGAAGAAACCTGAAATGTTTGTGTACATTGCTTTTATGTTCTAGTAATTTATTCGAGGTATTACCCAGACTTATGAAAAAGTAGTATACTTCTAGAATTTCAGCTTGTATAGTAACAGGTGTTGATGGATGAAGGAAGGCAAATGAGCTTGAATATGTTATTACTCTTTTTGACGAGAACTTCGTTGGGAATAGTGTATTTAGTTCTGTTTGTCAGAGAAATAATTTATGTCTATATTTTTAACTTCAGATTAGTAGTCTTTTATCCTGTTGTATCTGGCAAAGAAAAAAATATATGATGAATCTAATGAGTTGCCTTAGAACTATAGAACCAGCTAGGAAAATAACAATGTAAAAAAGGAGTGAGCGGAATAAAGATGTTAATATTTTCTACTACTGAGAAATGGATGTAAATTTATTTCATTTTTAATATATATTTAATCATCGTGCTATAAACTCTCACCATAAACTCTTTTAGTTCATAAGGCAAGTCGTTTCTTTTAAATAAACAGTGTTTCGATACATGTATAAGTAAATTTTTTTAGTCTCATCTCTTTTGTTATTTTTAAAGCTATCGTTTTCATACCCGGCGTATAACGCGCACCCTAAAGTTTCGATCTTATTTTTTGTGTTCAAAGTGCGCGTTATACGCCGGATTTTACAGTAATTTGAATATGCAAAAGAATGTGGGTCAATATTATAATATATATTACTTTTCTATACTTTTATGTTTTGTTTTTTGTAGTTTTCCCTCTGAGTTTGTGCAGTTTTCTCTAAAATGATGCACGATTTAAAAGGAACGAAGATTTTCATGTATGAGTTTCACACCGTTTCTTTATTGAATTATTTCTAAACAGATTTCAAATGAAAGTACATAAATTAGGGCTAATTTCCAAATTTAGCAAGAAGTAAATATATTCGTTTGAATGTTTTCCTCATTTCATATTTTTCTAATTCTATAATTAACTCAGTTCTTCTCAAAGTTTCAATATCCGCGACCCAATATCCAATGATAATTGTCATCGCGCCCCCCTCATTCAATAACAATGCATTGAATTCAATAATATTATACTTTGACGCTAAAATTACGATATGACCTTAACCTCTTAAATGCCACCGCTGTATATAAACATCTCGCTCAGTCAAAGCGATAATTTCCCAGGACGTATCTATACGTTTTTCTGCAGTGTGAACTTTTCTCTGCACTTCTATCCATAAAAGTATTCCGAAAGCCTTGGAATGCAATAAAAGAACCTTGACACTGTTCGCGAAGGATTTACTTATTTCAGATTATTTGCTTTTCGCCCCCTATACATCACATACGCGCCCCTACGTTGAAAACCGTTGGTACTGGGAAGCGAATCGCGTAACTTTTAATCGGCAGTTAAGGGTTAATTATAAACCGTACAAATTATAAAGAAAAGTGTTAATTTTTGTACATAATTTTGTATATGACAATCCCATGGAGTTACTGACAATTATTAAATTTGCTCTCTTAGTATTGTTAAATTAACTATAAATACATTGTGTAGCACTGATACATTTATAAGTGTAATATATCAATGTAAATGTGTATTTTATTTATTTTTTGTCAGAATGTATTTTATTTTGTTTACTTTCAGTAAATTAATAATTTTTAAAAATAGTCTTTTGTTTTTGACTTTTTAATATACACGCGCCCCCCTTGTAGAGTTGTCACGCCCCCAAGGGTGGGTGTGCCCCACAGTTTGAGAAACGCTGAATTAACTATAATAAGTGCTACGTTTTCTATTTCAAGACTAACAATGCTGAGCGGTACCGAAAATATTTTGAATTTTTAATTCTAATTCGAATGTTTCTCCATAATCTCTGTATGTGCTTATTTTAAGTTTTCTATTTCAGGACATTGACTATGAGGGCTTTCAGCTGTTTATGGATTCGTACCTGGAAATCCCGACGCCCAGAGACCTGGTAACTAGATTGTTCCTGTCCTTCGTCAAGAGGCCGCCCAACACGCAGGCCGGGCCGGCCGTCGATGGAAGACTTCTCAAGGTCACATTCCTCTCTCTGTTCTCTTCTTACTTACCCAATGAGGTTTCTTTAAAATGCTTTCACTATCCTTCTCAATACATGTGAAAGCATTTATTAATAGGCACATAAAAGAAAATGTTTACACATGTTAGAACAATTTGGATGGATTATATAAAAATGTGATTAAGTGGCCAAGATTCATGCTACGGACACCTTTTAATTTTATAATCATTCAAATAATCAAAAATATCCCCAGATAAATGACAATATCTCTAACATTACAAAATAATTACACAATGCAAAAATTTTAATTACCTATTAAGTTCAACTAGCGTCAATTACTTAAGGTATCCGACTACGTTCGGAGCCGTGATTTTTTAAAAGCGTATAAATGGATAATATTTATGATATTTAGTGTCACTTAGATTAGAAAATGTATATAAAGTTGTTTTAAGAATAGTATTACAATAAAAAATTATTTAAGTACAATATTTTGACAAAAAATGATCATAGAACGATCCATTTTCAAAATATTCTCTTTTTGTGAAAAATGCTCTGTTATAATTATATTTTGCCTGTATATAGCTCACACCTCTGTATAGAGGCTCAAATAGAATTTTTGAAATATATAACATAGAAGTAGGTTTATCCATGTTTTACGACAACAGAGGGGAGAAATTTTAAGAAAAAACACCGATAATTATTTCAATGGGCTGTAACTCTGAAAATAATGTGAATTTTTCAAAAATCATAGTTGAGCCTCTATACGGAGTTCTGAGCTATATACAGACAAAATATTATTATAATAGAAGCATTTTTCACAAAAGGAGAACATTTTGAAAAAAGGTCATTCTAAGTTAATTTCTTGCCGAAATATTGTATTTAATTTTTTTTTTCTCAAAATGTCCTTTTAAAACAATTTTATACATGTATTCTAATCTAAGTGACACTAAATATCATAAATATTATCCATTTTACGCTTTTACAAAATTACAGTTCCGAACGTAGTCGGATACCTTAATACAGTTTTTTTTTCAACAGAAAAAACGTATTTAGAATAATTTCGAAAGTTGTCAAATTAAGCAACATAACTTTAACAACAAACAATTATCCATCAGCTAATAAACTAAGTAATCAAATAAATTAGAGTTACATGAGTTATTGAATTAAAACACACGGAAACAATAAGGAAGAGAATTCTTCAGAAACATTACATGTATCTACTACTGTATAATTTAAATAGTGAATTTATAAAATTCGTTCAAAATAAAGAAAGAAGTTTAAGTAGAAATAAATATTTTACAATATGAAACATTAAATATTGTTTAACCTTAATTTTTGTCAACGCAGTATTATTTGAATGAGCAGAATTCATGAGACGTCACAGTCACATGATAGGACAATCACGTGTTCCCAGCCAATCAGCTCATAAATTCATCTCAGGACCTAGTCACACGATAAATACAATTATGTATTTCCAACTAATCAGTCCATGCGCTTCGCTGTTGCCAACGTTTGCTTTTGGGGAAAACTTATTTCAAAAAGTGCATATTTGTGAACAATATTAACGCTCATAGGTAAATAAAATGCATTCGATTTAAAAAATACGTGCAGTACATGTTTTTTTTTTAATTTTAAAGATTTTGAAGAATTTTAAACTTTGAGTTTATTTACCCAATTTATTTATTAAAAATTGTATGTAATTTTTTACAAGAAGAACATCAAGTTCGTCTAATCTCAGTTTGTATTGAATTCAATGGAGAACATGTGATTATATCTATCATGTGACTGTCATGAATTTAGCCCACTGATAAATACATTTAACCTGCTACTTTCAAATTTATTATTGCTTCAATATTATTTAAAATGGCAGCAAGTAAAACAACCACAGAAACTCATCACACAGTTTTTAAATACATCTTTGGCAAAAATAAACAAAGCATTCAAGCTTTTTGCAACATAAAGAAATTATGGAACCATAATGTTTATCAGCGTATGCTGAACATATCAAATATTATTAAACAACTTTTTATAAAAGCATTTATTAGTCACAGAGGTCCTTCAATAATCTTAATTAAATATGAAACTCAACTAATTTGAAAAGGATCTACTTCTTTTAAAGAGATAAGAGTAAAAAATCTTCAAATTGATTCAACAAATAAAAAAAAAATATCACAAATTTTTCTTCCAAAGAAACTAAATACAAAACAAACAAAAAACATGCATAACTCATCATACATTTAGGAATATATTATGAAAAACATTTTATTTTTCCTCTACTAGTATACTTTGGATCTTGGCCGCAGCTGCAAAAATTGAACGATATAGATATTACATATATATTTTTGTTAGTATTCTTATTAAGTGCCCTTGGCGTTACGCCTTGGTATGTTCTGCCTTCATCACGGCAAAAAGAACTAAACTTATAGCATTTATTGCCACTTCTTTATGGTGTCCGAAAGTTATGAAAGAGGAATATAAAGTTATAACTTTGAAAATTCTGCAGAAGTTATATAACCTTTGAAATCAAATGTAGATTTGTTGTCCGTAGAAAACAGCATCAAATGGAAAATTTCAATAAAAATATGAATTTTTAAATATTAATAATTAATTGTAGTGATATGTATCTAGAACTATATAAAAACCGTGTGTTTATGAAAATTTCACAAAATTCATCGATGCTATATAGATCAATATTAATACTGTTACGTAGATCCGGGTTCGATGATTTTATGCAAAACAATCACAAAGAAAATAAACAGTTCTTTAAGAGCGGTGTGAATTTGTTTTAAAAATCCAATCCATTAAATACAGGATTCAGCGGCACTATTCACAGGGTAAATATCCGAAGGTCTTCACACCTTCAACAGCAATCAAACACAATAATCAGTGTTTAAAAATACATGTAAGTAAAGATTATTCACAAGCACAGCCGAGCTAATCGCTAGTCAAAACAATCCTCACTACTCGCTGGTTTAATCAAGACTATAACTGACTGCAGCTCACATTGCTCTATTTATAAACCCGACGGAAACTTCCAGAAATATCCACACGCGACATAAAGAGTGAACTTCGTGGCGAGATCCACTACCTTCTAGAAGAAGCCAGAGGGTCCCAAACTCGCCAACATGGCCTCCAATGACGCCAAAACGGTCTCCAAAGTCGCCAAATTGGCGTTTAACTTAGTCGCCAAAAATGATGCCAACTTGGCTCTATCGCCAAGATTTCGCCAAGTCCTCATTGAATCGCCATTATAACGTAAAGGGAGGCATTGCTTGTGAATAGCACAATTTTAACATAAAATAAATATAACATAGAGTAATATAAATGCATTAAACATCCAAATACAAATTATTTACACTATTTACACAAAATTCGTAACAATATAATATTTTCATAACATTGTTTCGAAACAGACTATTTCGCTATCGGTAATTTTAAGGTATCCGACTACGTTCGCAACCATGATTTTAAAAAAGTACATAAATGTATAATTTTCATGATATTTAGTGTCACTTAGATTAGAATACATGTATAAAATTGTTTTAAGGACATAATGACGAAAAAAAATTATTTAAATACAATATTTTGGCAAAAAATTAACTTAGAATAACCATTTTTCCAAATGTTCTCCTTTTGTAAAAAATGCTTCTATTGTGTATTAATATTTTGCCGGTATATAGCTCAGACCTCTGTACAGAGGCTGAATTATGATTTTTGAAACATTCAGATTATTTTCAGAGTTACAACCATTTTAAATAATTATCGGCGTATTTTCTTAAAATTTATCCCTTCTGTTTTAATAAAACATGGATAAACCAACTTCCAAGTTACGCGTTTCAAAAATTCTAGTTGAGCCTCTGAACAGAGGTCTGAGCTGAATACAGGCAAAATATTAATACAATACAAGTATTTTTTACAAAAGAAGAACATTTGGAAAAAAGGTTATTCTAAGTTAATTTTTTGTCAAAATATTGTATTTAAATATTTTTTGTCATAATGTCCTTAAAACAATTTTATACATGTATTCTAATCTAAATGACACTAAATATCATAAATATTATCCATTTACACGCTTTTTTAAAATGATGGTTCCGAACGTAGTCGGATACCTTAAGCGGTTTCGTTCAATATTACACATTATGTTCTTAAAGTTGAGTAAAGTAATTTGATCTTACTTTGTAGCACACCGTTCACGATAGTGTGAGAGGTAACCGAAGGAAAAGGCATATCCAAAACTTGTAGCCACCCTTCGGTCGCTTGTGGATTTGGATGAACAGAATCAACAGACATTTTAATTAAATCAACGCCTTTCTTTACTATCAATTTACTATCAAATCTTATCGTAATCCTTTCATGGACCATTTATTTCTCTTTTGAATTCATCGTTTTTTATTATGCTTTATTAACAATTAAACAATAGCATTTAAGGGAACCTATTCTATTTTCTCGAATTTTATGTTCACATTTAAATTTTAGGGGTGGGAAGAATACTTCCCAAAGAATCATTCACCGTCATAAAGGAAATTAAATTTATTGGTGATTATTTGCCATGAAGAGATGAAGAGCATCTTGTAATGCACAAGGGGACATCACATTCTGCACACATGTAACGGGCCCTCTTTTCTTGTCCCTTTCGGCTACATATCCTACATCGTCTATAGTCGAACACCATTTTGGCATATGATTTTCCACACTGGCTAAAAGTACATCTTACGGAACAGCACGCTTCTTTGCTTGAAAGCTAGAAGGGTGTTCTTTTCTTTTACTTGAGGAATATCTGTCTATTACATGATGAGCTAATGCTATACGGAATGTTAGCTGATCTAACCTTATGTTTCTTTTGTTCACTTGCCACAGTATGAAACTATTTATGGCGGCAAGGCTTATAAGAAAATATGTAAAAGATATGATACCACCATTTTACAGATCTTCTTATTTGGTATCTTTATTTTCTATGATCGAAGTGGTCAACCCCTTTCATGACATCGTTATATACAGCGACAGCTTTTAGATAATCTACATCTTCTTTAGTACCATCTTTTTTTGTCCGATTTACAGATGTCATAATCGCTAGATTATGTGCAGTACCACAAAACTGAAGCTGAAATTAGTCTTCCCATAGTTATAATAGCAAGGCCAAATATATTATAATGGGTTTTGAGCTTAACACAGATGTATTTTGTAAGATCATGTAGATGGGAAGTAAGCTTCCCTAGGCTCACGAAAGGGTTAAGCAAAGGAAGCGATCAACTTAGCTACTAACTTAGATATCTATAACAACTAGATCACTTAACTGACGGTTAATTTCACAGCTCTGATAATATTTTACCGTTGGGATTTCCGAACTCCTTCCTCAAGAGCCGACAGCTTCACTTATTTTAACCCTAACACACTAACTTCTGTATCTGCCTGACGACGATCGACCACCTCTCTCTCTTCATTTGACTTTAAATAGAAACTCACATTTTTGCATAAATCACGGTTCTTCCAAGAAAATCGGTTTTATAATCATACAACATTTAAGAAGCATTTTTCCTTTGAAGATTAGTAGGAATCGCGGATAGGACCCATTACAAACTCTCTCTCTCTCTCTCTCTCTCAACAATCTTTATTCCAATTAATTCCAAACATAATTAGGTTGCAAATAGTTAATGGTAGTTAGTTAAATGTAATTAATAATCATAGCAATTATAATTAATTTACATGAATATATGAAGAAATGAAGAATTCGGGTTATCTTTTTGGACACTGATAACAAAGCTCCAAGTCCTATGCCCAGATACGTTGATAGTTCAAAATACAATCTCATCCCCAGATATAACTAAAACTGGCACGAACACATCCTATTACTATTTTCTACCTCGAACTCCATTCACTTCACTTTAAATAACAATTTTCATTTACATAACTCACGGATCCTTTACAACAAGATCTTCTTATAAATCAAACAATCCATTAAAAGTATTTCCCCTTTAGGATTAGTCGAAAGACCTGAAGAGAACCCGTTACTACTTGCCCCAATCTAATTTATCCATAAGGATAAACACCAGCTATAATCTCTAGAAATGTTTAAAATGCATTTTTAAATTTAAACTAAAAGTTAAGATTCGTCATTCCCCCGTAGTCGTTGGAGACACCGAATTAACAGACGATATTACTAATCTAAATATCTGTAACACAGCGTTTCTCAAACTGTGGGGTGCACCTAGGGATGTGAGATAACTCTACGAAGGGTTAGCAAGCATATTAGAAAACAAAATATTATTTTAAAAAATTATTAATTTGTTGAAAGGAAACAAAACAAAATACCTTCTGACATAATAAGAAATAAATACACATTTACGCTGATATAATACACTTATAAATGTATCAGTGCTGCACAATGTATTTTATAATTGATTTAGTAATATTAAGTTAATAAGTTTTAATAATTACCACTGACCCCATGGGCCTGTCATACGAGGTGTGACATACACACAAAAACGAGACTGTTTTGTAGGTTATAATGTTACAAAGAATTGATTCAGCAATTCATACCATTCATTGGACCAGTCTCCTTTCTTTTGTGTCACACCTCGCTTTTCAAAATTAACACTTGTCTTGATAATTTGTACAGTTTATAATTAATCCCTTAATTGCCAATTAAAAATACGTGATTCCTCCAATGCAACCGTTTTCCACGTGTGATGCATTGGGGAAAGCAAATCCTCTGAAATAAGTAAATCCTTCGTAAACTCTGTCAAGGTCTTATTATATTCCAAAACCTTCGAAATAATTTTATGAATAGTGGTGATTGAAAAAGATCGTACTTTTGAAAGACGTATATATACGTCCGGGACAATTAACGCTTTGGCTGAGAAGGACGTTTATATACAATTGTGGCACTTGAGGCAAAAGTCGTATTGCAACTTTAGCGTCAAAGTGTAGTATTATTGAATTCAATACACTGTTATTGTACGGAGGGGGTGGGGCGCGGTGAAAATTAGGATTGAATATTGGGACGCAAATATTGAAAATTTGAGAAATACTGCTGTAATAAATAATTGGATCACTTACATTTCACGAAGGTCCGACGTAAGGGTACTCGCCCTTATTTGAGACCTAAATTCGTTCTGCAGTGTGTAGGATCCTCTTTTTAAAACTCCACGGCCTTCTATTGTTAACTCTAGCAATCTAAATTCTGTAGCAGCCTAACGACCATCGACTATATTTCACTAGAGTTTAAATAGCAGCTCTCATTAATATAAATCACGGCTCTTCTACGAGAAGGGATTTTATATACAACAGTTAACATATATTTTTGACAGATGTTTAATAAAAGGAGTGAATACCCGTTACAGATTTAATATCAAGTGGAATTTTTGTGATGTTAACTATTTTGAAAAGAAATCTTATATATTTTATTATTTTGAAAAATAAGTGTTTCACCTTAATTTTACAAATGGTTAAGTACTTTCTTGAAAGTAATATAAATTTTTTTCGAATTTTTTCTAACTATGCAGTTAAGGTTAATTTAAACTACAATTTATTCTAATAGCACATTCTAAATGATACTTTGTAATCCTTTCTATTTACTTATTTTTGCCATGTATTATTTTGCAGAATTCTTAATATCATTAAATGGGGAAAAATTTCCATACCATAAAAATAATCCTGTTCGTGAGGAATACTTTTTCTTTTTTCTTTTAGTTCAGTAAATTTGCAAGTAACTTCTTTCTGGAAAAGGTGAAAACTAAATTTCATTAAATAATTTCTGTACTCAGCTGCTGTTTCTAAAAATGCTTAAATTTTTTTCGGTATAACTTTTTTTTTATCATTTTCTAAAAAACTATAAAATGTTGCTTGTCTTTAATGTTCTTTTTTGTGTTTTTGCATCTTATTAGCAATTTTTTTTTTCTTAAAATGGATTCCTTTTCTTCTGATTAATTCAATCAAAATTTCGAAGTTAACGGTACAGTTAAAGAAAAAAATACACATTTTTGAAAAATGAAAGTTTTAAAAAATTCCCAAATTATTTTACTTGTCTGTAATAAGTACAAGTACGCTATTAATTTGCGGGGAAAAAATGCTATTACTACAAGATACAGTCATTATTGAATAGAGAATTTGTTTTTCATTTTTTAAATATTTTTTTCTCTTTTGATACTTTAATTTTGTTACTTTGTTTCTTCAATAAATAGATTATAATTTTAAAAAATTGTAAGTATTAAAGGAATTATATTGATTTTTCTCTATATAAACACGAAAAAATACTTCACTAGACTTAAAACATTTTACTGGTGGAACCGATTGATTTGTCACAGTCGTTAAAAGATTGAAGAGACTTCTTGTTCTTTTAGTTGCACATTTATTTAGATAATAGTAGTTTGTAGTTTAGTGGGGTGGGAGTACTTAATTCTTTCGAACCCTCATCTCCTTTCAGGATATTTTTGGACATTAAGGTATCCGACTACGTTCGGAACCATGATTTTGCAAAAGCGTATAAATGGATAATACTTATGATATTTACCGTCACTTGGATTAGACAACGTATACAAAATAGTTTTAAGATTATTATTACAGTAAAAAAATTATTTAAGTATAATATTTTGACAAAAAATGAACATAGAATGACCCATTTTCAAAACATTCTTCTTTTATGAAAAATGTGCTTCGATTATAATAATATTTTACTTGTATATAGCTCAGACCTCTGTAGTGAGGCTGAGCTGGAAGTTTTGAAATATATAACTTAGAAGTGGATTTATACACATTTTATTACAACAGAGGAGAGAAATATTTAAGAAAGAAAACGCCGATAATTATTTCAATGAGTGGTAACTCTGAAACTAAAGTGAATTTTTCAAAGATCCTAGTTCAGACAGTCTGGAGAAGTCTACTTTATATAAGCAAAATATTATTATTATAGAAGCATTTTTTATAAAAGGAGAATGTTTTGAAAAAAAAGTTACTCCAAGTTAATTTTTTGCCAAAATATTGTAATTAAATAATTGTTATTTGTCATAATGTCCTTAAAATAATTTTGTACATGTATTCTAATCTAAGTGACACTAAACATCATGAAAATTATCCATTTATGCACTTTATTAAAATCACGGTTCCGAACGTAGTTGGATACTTTAAAACGCTTTCAAATTGCGATTTTAATAAAAAATATTTAAAAGGTAAAATATAACTTCAAAAAAATTAATAAAAAGAAAAATTACTTTGATATGAATAAATTTACAAGTATAAAATAAAATAAAAATTGTTAGAAAAAATCTTGACTTACAAAAAAAATTTTTTTTCCCCGTGATGGAAGTGAGCGGAGTATGCCTAGCCAACCCGGTATTTAGGAATTAAAGAAAAGCAGGATCAATTAGGATTGATCTGGGTCTGTGGAAATTAAGATTAGGAGTACATTATTCGTTGCTAGTGATAGATTTATTGTCAGAGTTGTCAGTTTTATTAAAGTTAGTAGCATTTCTTCTGATCGTTTGTCTAATAATGGGTATTTTACGGGCGGCTCTGAGATCTACAATCCTTATAAACCAGTGAGTGTTAAGAATTTGCCTGACAATTAAGTTTTAAGCACTTTCTAAATAATTAATGTGGATCTTTGGTGCATGTCCCCAAACAGGGGAGGCGTAGGTCAGGATCGGTTTCAGGATCAGTAAGTAGGTAAGCATTTTGTTTCTATTACTTAATTTTGACTTTCTGGAAATTAAGGAGTAGAGTTTATGAGTGGCTTTTTAAAAGTTTTCTCTAATAGTTAAATGTTGTTTGACAGTGAGAATTTTATCAAACATTATTCCTAGATATGTAGAGCTTTTTTAGACCAGCGAATTCTTTTCTCTCTGATGTAGATGTCTGGGGCTTTTTTGCATTTAGCTAATTAAAGCACTCTCAACACAAACCGCAAAAACACAGCACAAAGATACGCGAACAATATAGCAATACCCAAAAACAATCGTTGTTCTTTCCGGAGATCTAAGCTGTTATAGTTTTCTCAACCGAAAGCTTTTAGAATCATGTGAATTCTGCTGAAGACTAATGTGATTGGTCGAAATACCGGATGATGCAATATTTCATCATCTTGTTTTGAAAAACGTAAAAGAGGCAGTTTTTTTAGGAGATAAAGTTGTGTTTAACAATATATTTCCCGTTATTTAAGTAAACTATAAATTGATTTTCACTCAAAAGTCTTGGAGTGCTTTAGACCATTATAAATGAAATAAAATCCCCCCGAGAGAAAATTTAAGTCAATTATTACATATAGAGCCACACTCTGATTTTACGAATTCACCGAGACCGATCATTTTATTCGTAATATCAGGGTCCAAACAAATACAAATTTTTTGCATTTACCTTTTGGAAATTTATAATAAATGATTACACAAAAAATATCCACAGTTAGAAACTGTACACTTTTTATTCATTCAGCAACTAAAAATCCTATTAGCAAATTATCATGCATCAGTTAATGGCGAAATTTTAAAATACTGACTAATGGATGTTTTACAATCTTTTTGATTCCTGACTCAAAAGAGTTCTTTTTCGAATTTATTCAAATAATAAAATACTATGCCATTTTCATCCTGCAGCACGAGGTATGCTTTCAGGGTTCCAAATAGTGTAAATCATTAAAAAATGTAACAGTTTGGATTGGAGTTTCGGAAAGTAAATCCTTGTTTTAGTCAAAACTCACGTGATAGGTTACACTCATTACTTATCAGGACCTGTAAATCTAATAATGAGATGCAGGAAGTGTTAATAGTCTAATAATGTTTCAGGAAGAGTCTTTTTTCTGTTCTTGACAAAAAGGATATGTCATTTAAAAAGAAATCTTACTCACCCATCCGGTATATTGGTTAGTGTCGCTGAATTCTGTGCCGTAGGACTTGGGTTGGAATCCCGGAGAAGGCATGGATGTTAGTAAATGTCTAAGGCCTTCGCGGCGTGGGGTACTCTAAATAGCCGTCGAGTCGCAAGTCACCTCTTGAAGTTGATGGAAGGGGAAGAGAGGTTGGAGGCCCTGATGACCTCGAGGTTTTTCCCTCAAAATTGGGATGGAACTGAGTCTAATCGTATATCACCTCTTTGGTGCTCAAAGCTATGGTTAACGACATGTGCCACTAAGCCCTTTGCCATGCTGAATTTTATGGGTCTTGATCTGGCCATTGCCGATCAGGTGGCATTAGTAATAACAACAAAAAGAAATATAATTTTTTCTAATCCAAACTAATAAATAATTAATTTTTTTTTTTTGGTTGTTGAAGTAATTCGTTAATTTGGGATTCATTATTCGTTAAATAGATAGTTTTTTTATTTTTATTTTAATCAGGGGGAAAACTCGTTAAATAGTGAAATTCGTTAAACTGGGGTTCCTTAAATCGGGATCTGACTGTCTATATATGTAATACTTTTTTCGCGAAGAGTATTGATTGTTTGTTTTTTTAAATCCAGTGTAAATATTTGATTATTTTACTTTTTGTGCAAGTTCCTTTGATTAAATTAAAGACTTTCGTTACCAGAAATGGCAATAGAAAGTCTTACAAAACGATTCAAATTGCACTATTCTCTTCCAAAGCGGACAGTTCCTCATCCACTTAAGCAATAAAGGCAGAAGACACGCTTCATAAACATGAAAGTCTTATTTAATGCAGTTCTTTCCGCCAATAAACTTCGCCAAGATCGTGCCTTAAAAGTTCCCCTAAGTCACCAGAAAACAATCTACTCTCCACATTTATTGCACAATCTTTGGAAAGAAAGACAACTTAATGGAGTCCAAAGACAACGCAAAAAAATTATACTTCTTTTTTACCAGAAACCTAAACGAGTTGGATGGAACAACTAAACTCGATGGCAGAGGTAGTAGTAGTGTCCCTCTATCTCCGATTAGAAGAGACCAGCTCTTAGCCACAGCCAATAGAACAAAGATCTAAGAGCAAGAAGAAACGTTAGGATCTGATAGTTCTTTTTTTCGATTACTTTTTTTTGTTTCTCGGTTGCACGTGTCGGTTCGTGATTCCATTAAGGCTCGAAAGGAAAATGACCTGAAACGTGAAAGGAGTCTTACTCACTTCTTCCAGCATATCGTTTCGGGAAGAAAGAGAATGTAAGGGATGGAAGTTGTAACATACATATTATTTATTTTCTATCCTAACCCTATTTTTGGAACGAAGATAAGACATGACGTTAATTTATTTTTGTGGCAGGGGAAAAAGTATGGTCGGTTGAATGGGGATTATCTGGTTTTCTTCCTGGACTAGGGGTATTTTACGTTAAATGGAATCTCAGTTTCCCTGCTCCATTTAATCTTAATTTAACAACAACTTGACAAAGAAGTAGAAGTACAAATACAGATGATTTATTTGGTACTGAAACCAAACCAACAGTCTTATATAGGAAGAAATATAATGTAGTGTCGAATAAATTGGTTTTAGTATTACTAAATAAAAACGTAGAAGTTGTTCTTCTGTGGCAATAACGAAGAAACATAAAAGTTAGTTGACCTCTTTAGTGCTTTAAGTAATATATTAAATCACAGTGCCGCGGAGTTTTAAAAAAGGATCCTACACCATTCGAAACAAGTTAATTCGTCAAACCAGGGAGAGTACCCTTACGTCGGATCTTGGAGAAAGATAAGTGATCCAATTATTTGTTACAGCAATGCTTCTCAAACTTTCAATACTTGCGACCCAATGTTCAATCATAGTTTTCCTCGTCCCCACCCCCTCCATACAATAGTAATGTATTGAACTCAATGATACTACACATTGACGATAAAGTTACAATACGCCTTTAACCTCTTAAGTGCCACTGGCATATATAAATGTCTCTCTCAGCTAAAGCGTTAACATCCCCCGACGTATATATACGTCTTTCCGAAGTACGACCTTCTCTGTGCAGTGCTATCCATAAAATTATTCAGATGGCTTTGGAATGCAATAAAACAGTTTTTTCCCCAAGGATTTATTTATTTCAGAGAAGGTTTATTTATTTATTCCTTTTCATACCCCTCTCCCCATGTACATCACGTACGTGGAAAACGATGGCATTGGGAAGTGAATCGCGTAACTTTTAATCGGCAGTGAAGGGTATAAACTGTGTAAATCATCAAGATAAGTACTAATTTTTGTTTACAATTTTATACATGGCAAGTCCATGTGGGTCCATTATTTAACTACTTAACTTAGTATTGCTAAATTAATTATAAAATACGTTGTGCAGTACTGATACATTTATAAGTGTATTATATCAGTGCAAATGTGAATTTTATATTTTATTATGCCAGAATGTATTTTGTTTGCAACATTCAATGAACTAATAGTTTTTTTTTAAATAATCTTTTATTTACGAATTTTCAATATGCTCACCCCCTCCTCATAGAGTTATCACACACCTCTAGGGATGCACCCCACAGTTTGAGATGTGCTGTATTAAATGAATTTTAAGAAATTTCAACTAATGCTAATTTTTTTTTAAAAAAAAAAGATTTATCACCTATAAATATATTTTTAAGAAATTTTGACTTAATTAGCCATATATATATATATATATATTGAGTGACAAAGGGTAACAGATATGCTTACTTTACTCAAGTAACTCTAAAAAAATGGAAAGAATGTATCTAAATAAAAATTATTTGTAAGTTAAAATAAAAAAAAAAGAATACAATTTATCGAGTAGAATCTCTATGTCACTTCGGAGCTAATTTTTTTGAGAGATAAACGTCCTTGAAATTTTCATTTTCTGAAATACCTTAAAAAAAATACTTGAAAACTTTGAAATAGCAGAGGCTTTTTGTAAGGCATTGAAAGTAAGGCATTTGAAACACAGAACATGATACCTTAAGAAATACTTCTTTATTTTTAAATTAGTTAAGTAAACTTAATTCAACAAAGGTTATTTAACTTTTTAAAAAAATTTTAATGTTAAAATTAACAGTAACTCTAACCATTAATCATTGTTATAAAATATTGAAATAGCGTTGAATTTGTTTCATCTAATGTGTTAAATGTATCTTAATTCATCGTTTCAGAAAAAAGAACCAAACAGAAATTTTACAATGTAAATTCAAAATTTTGAACAAATTGTTATTTTAGAAATGCAATGCTTCTCTGTGTTTGGTATGACGCAAAAATTGAAAAAATTCAATTACGGTAACACAAATGCATCATTTAATCATAGGTAGTCCTGTTTTTTAATTGTTTTATTCTGAACAAAACGTTTACTAAAATTTTTAATTTTTGTTTCATTGCTTATAATTCTTTCACAGAAAACTAAATTCCGATTTTGCGCCTTTAAATGTTCCTTTTCTAATGATTCTAGAATTTATATTGTATTTTTATGAGAAATGTATTTAATTTTAAGTTTTAAAAGACGAATTTCAATTATTTGTATCAGAGTACTTGGAATATTAACAAAACATAACCAATACCCAATTAGGAGAAACAAAAGCTCAATAATGTTATTACAATACACAAATTGCTTCAAGAAACCTTTTCTACCTGCATTACTCTAAATTTTACTCTTTTTTGACTGTGTTGATTTGTCTTACAGGTAGGATAAAAAAAAAAGTTGCAAATTAAAATTTTGTATTAACTTAAAATAACTGCTAATTTTATGAGTAATGTTGATTTGTTCTAGATATAATGAAGCTATTTGCGATATGCCAAAATACACTGGTCTTCAAAATTAATAAAATATTTGAACTGTCATGTATTTTGTTCGTAGTTATGTATTTTTAAACAACTAAAAAGAAGACTTAATCTTATTCCACTCTGAAGGTAAATATATTCTTTAAAAAATGTTTAAAATGTCCTTAAAAGCAAGAACGCTCTTAAAATTTCGAAAAAAATGGGCACAAATTTTTTAAGGAAACTCTTAAAATAAAAGAAATTTTACATTATAAAAATTCGCAAAATGGCAATGGGCAAAATTCATGTGACGTCTTAGTCAAATGATAATGACAACCACGTGTTTCTCGCCAATCAATTAAAAAACTCATGTGACGTCATAGTCACACCATAAAACCAATCATAAACCCAGCTAATCAGTTTATGTGCTTTGTCGTTGCCAGCTTTTACTCTTTACAAAAACTTTCTTTTAAAAAGTACATACTTATCAATAAAAAAAGGTATTTGGTAACAAAATGTTTTTAGTAAAAGTTGATGCAAAAAATTTACATTGTCCATGTCGTATGTTTATGCGGCATGTCAAAGATCCCTAGAGTGCCTGTTTGGCTTCGATGCTCTCGTCAAAATAAAATTCCTAGTATAGTTTAGCACTATCAGAGCTCAGATGAGGAAAATGGGTGTCAAAATTACATCATTGCAATTGGTATATACCTATACGGTGCCACATAAAAAGTGATACTATCTTTCCAGAAAATGCACTAGGTCTGCAATGATAAGAATCCAATCAGTAGTCCCATTTGAAACAAAAATTATTTTAAAGTATATGGAAAAATAAGATTTTTTTAAAATTTTAAAATATTTTTGAAGAATTTTTTCTTCATAACATTTGAACATCGTTGCCCAATTATGAAGTTTGAAATTTAATCAATGTTTTACAAATAGAACAAGTACAATTAGTTTAATTATTGTTTTGAATTCAACGTGTTTTCCTCTATCATGTGACCGTAATGAATTAAGTCCATTTAATTTAAGAGCGCGTTATTTTAAAATAAAAAACATCGGTAGATTTCATGATTAGCGTTTATATATTTAACATTGTAAATCAAACATTGAGATAAAGGTCTCTGTGTGTCTTTTTATTAACATATTACTTTGACATTTTGTGGTTGCCTATAGAAAAATTTACACTAAAATATCACAACGAAAAATAATTCCACATTTAAATATTATTAAAACCAATCAAATATAAGGGTGAATTATATCATTTCCGATTTTTTCACGATTCCTATACTATTTCTTCACACTCTCCCTATATGTATATTTATACATCTTATTTAAATCTTCCATCGTTAATAAAATACTTTTCATTCATCCACTAAAAATTCAAATACATTTTTTTAAACTTGTAATGGGTGACTCTTGATGTTAATACAGTTTTTTCAAATATTAATTCATTAATTAAATTTAATTAATTAATTATATTTTAAGAGATACATTTCAGTCGATATATTCATCTAGATAGCAGCACCATTGGATAAAAAAGCTTTTGTTAAATTTGTGATGAAGAGATTTAACTTAACCTGAATAATCATATGTTAGTCAGACATCAGCACTCCTTTTACACTGGTTTTAAGATAAACTCTTTCCTATTTTTTCCACCTTTTATTTATAAAAATGTAATTACAAATTTAATGTGGTTAAAAAGTTTTTAATGTTAATTTAAAAAAAGTTTTGCCACTTAATACTGTGATTCTGTCATACGTATATACATATATTTGTTTTAATTGTAATTATTTAATGGAAGTTAACTGAAATAAGATTTTTCTTTGTTGATTTAAGAAGGAATTGAGAGACTTAAAAAATATTTTTGTATTACTTGTTTTAGATAATATTTTTGTGGTATCATTTTAGATGGCCGCTGTGACGTCTACTACGGCGTGTGCCCCCATCACGTCCCACACGACTGCGGGGGGAGGTGGGGGCTCTCTTCCGGAGCTCGCTAAGGAGCCCCCCGCCAAAGAACACCACAGCTTAGCTGAGAAACTTCATGGGTTTACTGAGAAGCTCCACTCCCTCGGACACCGCTGCGACAGTGAATCCAACTCTAGAGGCAGAGCAGGTACTCAAAATCTTTATTTGTCTAAAGTATCTATTTTCCATAGTTTTCCCCTTTAATCAGTGATGCCACCAACGCAAAATAGACTTAAAATAATGTTCCACCTTTTTCTTTCTCGAATGATTTGCTTTTTTTTAACGTAGTAAATGTGGTAGTTCAAAGAAAATGTACTTTTTCTTTTCTTTCTTTTTTGGGGTAAATGTTGTAAAATTAAACTTTATTCTCAGTGGCTTATGAGTATTATATCCTACTCTTAAATATATTTGAAATGACACTAAGGAAAACGAAGATTCGATTAACATTTTAAGTTTATTTTTTTACTTTTTAAATGTGTTTGAGAGTATTTGCAAATCAGATGAAAAAAAATTGATATCTATATTTATTATTCATTTTTCTGCTTAAATTCAAGTTTTTTACTAAGAAGGTAATTTTAGGAAGCCGAAGTTTTTCTGATTTTTAAAACATTAAATAAATAATAATCTGTGTTTATTCTTAATCTTTTTATGGAATGCAGTACAATGCAATGCTGATGCAATGGAGTTTTTCCATTATTTTTTCCATTGTTATTTTATCACAATAGTTAAATTAAAAGTTGAAGAAATTAAATATGTACAGGGGTTGCCAAATTCGACCTACAAATTCGGAGGGGTGATAGTGGGCAGCGTGGGGACAACAAATCACCCTAGAACTTGGGGTCGCAATCCACTTTTAGTCGGAGCAGTTCGCAAAAACAGTTAAAAGGGGAGTTAAAAAGAGAAAAAATTATGAGGGGTGAATGGAATGAGAAAAATGGCAATAAGAGGTGCGAAGTACCTTTATTAGACGTAAAGTGAGTTTAAAGGACGAACAATGCATTCCAATTTGACTTCAGAAATGAACCAACAAGGAGTTATCCCAGAAATTATTCAAAGTTGTGATCGCCTTGGCCATAGCACAGTCGACACCAACGAAATGTTGTCCGGCGCTTTCAAACAAATCCGCTCGCTTCAGCGTTGGCAGCAGAAGCGTCGACGATCCGTGATGTAAGATTCTCCAGTGATCCAACCGGCGTCTCTGATACAAGCGATTTATAGTGACCTTAGAAAAAAATCCTAAGGACTCTTCCCCCTGAAGTCACTTCCTCATTATCTTGTCTACCTAAAGCTGTGGGAGGAAACGAATCATGACCAAAACTCTCCATGATAAATCTAATTTATTATTATTCAATTATAATATTCCACAACAAAGTAATCTACAAAGGGAAGCCCTAGGAGTGATATAAAGAAAGCAACCACCTTAAGTGAATAACCGCACGTAATTAGATTTGTTTAGCTTTAATCAATCCTAACCTATTGATACTTGATCCCCTAATTTAGTCTAGTAGCTAAAATCCGTCCTTTAGTCAATATGCATAAATTCTAAATCTCATCTTAGTAACGCTGCATTCAGCTGCTCCGCTCCCTCTGACCCACGATTATTAACATCTAACTTTATGTACTCTAACTAATTTGCATCTCAGGGTTTCTTCTTGAGAGGGATGGCTGTGAAATAAACGCGAATGCTAACCGAAAGATTCCCCAAGAGGATTAGTTGGTGAAGGTCGCGTTAAGACCCGTCACAATGTAGCATGGAGGTGATTACGCATCGCAATCGAAAAATATCCTGGTGCACCTGGTACGCAGTGACCGGTATTCATTTCAGCAACTCCCGGGAGAAGTGGGAAATTTTCATTTGAGCAGGTTTCTTCAGCTTGCTTCAGCACGGTGCTTCAAATCTCCGAATTCGTTTGATTCGTCATCCTCCTGATGGCTACCTGTATCGCGATTTTCACAGTCAAAGCGTGGTTTGCGACCCCACGTGGTATGGTAATTTGACGTCCCCACGTTGCCTACTATCCCCGCTTTGAATTAGTCGGTTGAATTCGGTAACACCCTGCATATTATATAAAATCTTGAATTTGAAACATTTATAGTAAACTTAAGTAGGTTTAAAAAAATTACACCATATACGTACGTACCTTTATGAGTCCATTATTTAAAATAATTCTAAACTAAGCATTTATTTAAATGACAACTCACTTTAATTTATCTGTTTGTATAGGAAATTTATTATTTTATGTGGTATTCAGATTTGTAGCTAATAATACTTCGATCGAAAAAAATTTAAAATTTTAGTAGATTAGTGCTAAATGCCATTAAGCGTCTTTGGTGTCATAACCAAAGTATGCTATTTTAATTCAAATAAGATCATACAAACATGTTTAATATAGAAATCAATTACAAAAAAAAAGAATTTTGAAAGGCTTTTAAGCTGAATAACTTGAACACCTATCTTTTTGTTTGTATAAGTATTTCAATAACAAAATGTATTTGTCAAAACTCTTTTTTTTATTTATGGTTAAAAAAAATTTTAAGAAGTTTTTCTTTGTTTGGGAAAAAGATTCCGTGTTTGTGTTCTTTTTTTCCCATCCACTTCTGCGTGTTTATATTGCTTTATTTCTTTGGAGAGGGGAAAAACAAAAGTATCCCTCACGAATCACGATGATTTTGTATTGTTTGTTTATTTTTTCTAAACTTTCCTCAAGAAATGATTTTACTTTTATTTTTATTTTAATTTTTTTCCACTCATTTTTATCGATATTATATAAATCAAAAAGGGTATACAGTGTAACTTTCTTATTTACTAAAAATACGTTTAAAAAGAATTCCTTTTTTCAGTACATCAGAGCCTTATATTGCATGAACATATAAGTGTACGTATTTGTCCACAATTCTCTCATTACCTGTAACTTAATATCTAGCAACTCTCATTTCTGTTTTAAATAAAACATGGATACAATAAAAATAGACAAATTGACCAATACAAAATTTAGAATAAATTTTATTCCAATAACTGCAAAACTGAGGACGAATGGAAAAACAGTTATATGTCATTTATCAAATTGAACTATTTTCATTTAAATTCATTCCTTTATTGAAATTTAATATAAGAAGGGGCGTCTTAATTCTTCTTGAGGCCCTGGGGCCCTACTCAAAAGCAGGCCCTGGACAGTTAGATGTCATTTATCAAATTGAACTATTTTCATTTAAATTCATTCCTTGATTGAAATTTAGTATAAGAAGGACGTCTTAAGTCTTCTTGAGGCCCTGGGGCCTTACTCAAAAGCAGGCTCTGGGCAGTTAGATGTCATTTATCAAATTGAACTATTTTCATTTAAATTCATTCCTTGATTGAAATTTAGTATAAGCAAAGACGTCTTAAGACTTCTTGAGGCCCTGGGCCCCTACTCAAAAGCAGGCCCCCACCTGTGACCCTTAAAAGTAGACAGTACATAGAATACGTTGTCAAATACTCATACGAACAATAACCCGAAGAAAATAAATGTGTATGACTTACAATCGCACTGACTGGCTAGCCCAACTACCACCTTTTCACTGAATGATTTATGATGGTATATGGTGGTAGGCTTATAAATGGATGATGGTCATCCCATGTAGCCAGTCGACATATCGTCCGAAATTCCCAGTTTTTCGGAGAATACAACCAAAATAACATTTGACCGTTGAAATTATTTAAATCATGATCTCATTAAGGCTGAGTCAATAATACGACGAGGCGAAGCCTTGACCCGGGCGCAGTCAGCTCATGTCTTAAGACGTCCCTAAGCATAAGTATAAATAATATACAGGATCAGAGAGAATACAAATTCTTAATGTTTTACTACATTATAAGATGCAATTATAATCTATGTAAAATTTAATCTTATCAAGTTGTGAGAAGTTATCACCTTTCTCTTGGGCACCTAGATATGTGGGAGGTAGGGAAGAAACACTCGTCATGATACAATCAATCTATTTATTTATCACGCTATAAAATGACACAAATTCAATTATTAGTAATAAGAGAATGTCTCGGTGCTAACCGCGAAAGTGGAACAACGACGATATTACACGAAAGATTAGGAGACTATCAAACTCAATCCTTACTTTATATCGGATCTAATCTTTCATCCGATTTAATCTAATATCAATATAATCTCAGTGAACAATCCTCACTTTAAAACTTCCTCCCAATAAGTCTTTAATCACAATAATTCAAATATGATACCTATCAGTAACAATATCACCTGAGATTCGGGTTCATCTCCTCTCCTATTCTCTACTCTAGCTAGAAAACTTCGACTATATACAGTAAGCTAATTTGAATATCATAATTTTCGTCTTCCGAAGGGTTGGTTGTAAATATCGCGAATTGATACCTCAAAGATTTCCCAAGAGGATTAGTTGTAGGATCGGGGATAGATCCATCATAAACTAAAGTTTAATCCTTTTTTTAAACTGTTGTACTTATATTTTTGGATTTAACGATGTTTCTTCACAAGAAAATATAGAAAGAGAAGATATTTAGTAAAAAAATGGTGCTAGTGAAAGCTGAAATGGTATCATTTACATTCTGGATAAGTTTTCCGTGAAATTCTTAAAGAACATTTCAACGTAAACGAACGTTATGTGAGATTTTATTAAAGCGTTCTTCATGAAAAATTTAAAACATTCCCTTAATTTTGACAAAAAATACATGGGGTTGCTGCCGAATTCCTGCGATTTCTGACATCGAGCTGTGGTGCATTATTCAGTGTAGTAAATATACTTTACTTCTAATAAGTTTATTTCTTATCTCTTATTACCCCTTTTCATTCCACTCGACATCACACCCTTTTTGCAATTACTCCTACTAAATCTGGTTTGCAACCCCATGTTCTATGTTGATTTGTCGTACTCATACTGCCTACTATCATTCCTCTGAATTTGACGGTCAAGTTCGGCTACACCATACATCTTGCTACTAAAATTAATTTGAAATGTTGGTCGGGTTATCTAATTTTTTGGTATTCAAACATTGGAATACATAATATAAATGTATTATTTATTTTTTTCATTTTAATTTAAAATTCTGTGTTTTGAAATACTTTCCAACAAAAAAATATACTTATAAGAAATAATTTAATTACTTTTAGAAAGTATCAATTTTTCTCTCTCATAATGCTTGAAAAAATATGAACATATCTGTATTACATAAGGGAAAATTTTTAATTGAAGAATTTTTACTTAAAATAATGTGGAATAAAACAAGAAACGAAATTATTTTTCGGATTTATCATAAACTATGTGTTTGTTTTTTTATTTTTGTTTTATAGTGCATATTTGTTTTTCATACTACTACTGGTAATTAAAAAGCTTTTAAAATGAAGCATCCATTTATTCTTCTATTTATACATTTTTTGTTAAGTGAATCCAAAGAGTATTTTTTTTTTTTAAATACTCTAATAAATTAAGATAGATGTGGTATTTTGAACAAAAAAAAAATCCCTCAGCTTCTTAGAAACTTATTTTTACCTCAGTTATATTAATGAAACTAAAGACCAATTTACTAGACCACTTGTGATAGCTTAGTACAGTGTTTCTCAAACTGTGGGGAGCGAGCATATTAAAAAGTCAAAAACAAAGGATTATTTAAAAAAATTATTAATTTATCAGTATACTGCACAATGTATTTTATAATTAATTTAACAATACTTAGAATAAATTAATTAATTGCCAGTGACCCCATGGGCTTGTCATATATAAAACTACATGCAAAAATTAACGCTTATCTTGATAATTTGTACGATTTATAATGGATCCCTTAAATGCCGATTAAAAATTAGGCGATTCGCTCCCCAATGCCACCATCCAACAAGTAGGCGAGCGTATGTGGTGTATGAGGGAAGGGTTGAAAAGGAATAAATAAGCAAATTCTCTGATATTAGTAAATCCTACGCAAAAGATTGTACTTTGGAAAGACGTATACATACGTCTAGGGCAATTAATTCACTGGCTGAGTGAGACGTTTATATACGCCGGTGACACTTAAGAATTTAAAGTTGTATTGCAGGTTTAGCGTCAAAGTATAGTATTATTGAATTTAATACATTGTTATTGTATGGAGGGGAGGCGGGCGCGATGAAAATTATGATTGAATATTGGGTCGCCAATATTGAAAGTTTAAGAAACACTGGCTTAGTAAATTGCCTTTGAATATCCGAGGAACTAATGCGAAGAAATCATTTGAAGGTTATATTTTTTTTCTCTTTTTTTTAATGTTTAGCTACTTAACTGGTTTGTCCGTACACCGTATGGGCTACCGAAAGCTGGCCACAACCGTACGCTGTACGGGCACTGATGTTTTCTTCCTTCTGTCTTTGATTTGCACCTATTATTAATTTTTAGAGTGAGATTATTAGTTCTAGTGCTTTTAAGAGATTTATTTTTTCACGGTTTTGAGATACTTCACATCCAGAATTTTCTTTGTGATGAAGGAGGGAATTTTTTCATTGAGGGTAGGAATTTAGATTTTTGAAAATATTCAATAAATATTTATCGAATATCAAAAATATTCGGATTGGCAAGGCAATTTGTTACACGAGAAGAAATGAAAATGAAAAGATAACCTAAAAAGACCGATCTGTCCTTATTGCAATGTAAATATTATACCATGTTTCAAATTGTGCATATGCATATACATATGAATACACACACCAAGTCCGCAAAGTGGTACGAACATGAAACTTTTTTGTAAGATTCAAAGAAATTCTTTTAAGATACATGCAACATTCTTTTATAGCATGGAGAGTGAGCGTACTTATAAAAATAAAACATATAGAGGAATTTTTGTGTCCCAGAATTACAAAATAAAAAACAAATAGTATGAAAACTTTAAAATTGATAATTAAAATAAATTTGTTCCATTTTTACATTTTGTTAAGTATTAAACTTAGTTATATGCAATAAGAAAATGTGTCTTTTTTGGAACATTTTGGGTAACAAAAATTAGGTAGTGCTTCTCAAACTTTCAAAAATTTGCGACTCGATTTTCAGTCATAGTTTTCATCCCTCTTACAATTTCATTGTATTGAATGCAATAGTAATGTACTTTGACGCTAAAGCTACAATATGGTTTTAGTTATAAACCGTACAAGTTACCAAGATAAGCATTAAACTTTGTATGTGACTAGTCGTTAGTAATTACTAAACTTGTTTTTAATTTGATATCAATAAATTAATTATCAAATACTTTGTGCGGTACTGATACATTTGTAAATATTGTTACGTAGATCCGGTTCGAGGATTTTATGCAAAACAATCACAAAGAAAATAAACAGTTCTTCAACAGCGATGCGAATTTATTATCGAAAATCCAATCCTTTAAATACAGAATTCAGTGGCAATATTCACAGGGTAAATACCCGAAGGTCTTCACACCTTCAACAGCAATCAAACACAATAATCAGTGTTTAAAAATACACGTAAGTAAAGATTATTCACGAGCACAGCCGAGCTAATCGATAGTCAAAACAATCCTCACTACTGGCTGGTTTAATCAACACTAACTGGTTGCGGCTGGCACTCCTACTTATAGGCGCGGCTGAAACATTAAGAAATGTAACCGCTCGTGTCATCGAGCGTGGCGTTAATTGAGGGATCCAATACTTTCTAGAAGAATCCAGAGGGTTCTGAACTCGCCAACATGGTTGCCAATAAAGCCAAAATGGTCGCCAAAGTCATCAAATTTGTCGCCAACTTGGTCGCCAAAAATGATACCAACTTGGGTCTACTGCCAAGATTTCTCCAAGTTCTCATTGAATCGCCATTATAACGTAAGGGGTGTCATTGCTTGTGAATAGTACAATTTTAATATGAAATAAATATAACATAGAGTAATATAAATGCATTAAACACCCAAATACAAATTATTTACACTATTTACACAAAATTCGTAACACTATATTATATCAGTGTGTTATTTTTTATTATGTCAGAATGTATTTTGCTTTGCTTCCTTCCAGTAAATTGATAATTTTTTTAAATATTTTATTTTCGACTTTTCGATATGCTCTTCCCCCCCACACTTAGAACACCCTACAGTTTGAGAAATGAACCTTTTCAGGACCGTGACCACATATATGTCATAACTTCACGGAACACTGTATCATATTTGAGATTGCTTTTTGCCCATTCCGATGGCCTTGATCACACTGATGTGGTCTTAATTTGGAACTTATGGAATTTGGAATGATTATAAACTATAAACTTTGGCAATAAATTTTATTTAAAAAATTGTGACATTATTTTCAATAAGTTTAGACTTAGTAAGAAAAATCGCCTGGTCCTGAACGGGTTAAATAGATTCTCAAGCGATGTTTGTGGACCATATGTATTTTGATCAAAATAAAATGAAAAATATTACTTTCAGTCTCAATCAATGTTATCAGCCCCAATTCGCTCATATTTTAAATATTACACTTATTCATTCATTGCCTTATCGCATATTAACAAGAAAATCCAAAATACTAGTTTCATTGGTAATTCAAAGCGTTCAAAGGAAAATGTCGGGGCCGCGGAATCCTAGTGATTATGGTGACAGGCTTGTGCTCTTCTAGTGTTCGAAGAGTGCCTAGTGAAGATTCTTCGTGTAGAGGAAGTTGATGCACGTCAAATCTGTGGAGTCCTCCCGTTGCCGTGATGTGGATATTTGATCTCAAGTGTCGCTTACTTCACTTAATCATAGTTCAAAATTAAAAGGTTTCTTGCCACGTTTTGCTTAAAATTGCGACTTTAAAGTGTCTCAAGGGTGTAATTTTGTCTCGAGAGCTAAAAATATACGCATTTTTGGTCTGGAAATTCTTTGAGGTTTAAAATAATTCCATTATTTTACACATTATTTATAAAGGAATGAGGTTTCAAAAAAATATAATAAGAATTATAGAAATTATAAGCAAATGAAAATAAGAAACATTTCTGTAAGGAACATTAAATAAGTTTTAAGTTGAGCTTGATATTTTCAAAAAATGTTAGCTCTAATTACTAGCAATGAGTTGTTTTATAAAGTCAAATATATCCTTATTACACTCTGTAGCATTTTATATAAATAGAAAAATAAATAATATTTTTGAAAAGTAAATTTTACACTTTTTAAATATTTCTTTAAATAAATAATGATGTATGATATTAAAATTATATAGATAGGATTTTAAGAGTATAGTATATTTTATAATTCTATTAAGTTTTATATAAATCAAAGACTACTATTTTAGAAAACATCTTGCGCAATGTAAAATTTATTTAATATTTCTTACAGAAATACTTCTTTATAAAGTTTTGGTTATATTTTAAATATTTTATACTCTTTTGAAACGTCATTCCTTTATAAAAAATCAGTAAAGGGATCGAACCATTTAGTTTTAAATTCACAGAACTTATAACCAATCAAAAATTGTTTGTATTTTGGAGCTCTCGAGACAAAATTAACGCCCCTGAGACCAAACACACATTCACAGGAAAATCTCATTATGAGAAAACATTCCTGAAAACTATAATCATTCATCACACAGAAATCTAAAAAAACTTTTAAAAAAATGATACCGTTTCTAATGTCACTTCAACAATAGTTTCTTTCAGCTGAAAGTGACTCTCCCGGCCTCCAAAACTGCTCACTTGGACTTTTCAAAAACATTAGAATGCGAAACGCTAACTTGAGATCATATTTCGACTTTATAACATGAAAAACCGATATATTTATTCTCTGAACTTTTTTGTGCGTTTCACTTTTTTCGTATTTTGTTTGGATTGGAGTCGGATTTCGTTTGCAAATCAAGTACGCTGCGATAGATAGAATTCACATCCTAGACACGTGCCCAGCATAAAAGAAGAGAGGTACGGGCAACTCTCTTTCGTTATAGGCTTCTGTTCTACGATACGAAGGGGAAAAAAAGTATCGATCCAATGTGAGTTCCTCGGTGATTTGAAAAGCATTGTTTTAGACCTTCTTTGTCAAGTGCATTTGCTTACTGCGCATTGGATATGCATAGCTTCCAGCCTCCCAATGGTTTACTATGTTCTTGGCAGCTGCCTTTGGGAGACGTGTGTTGTTTACTAAGGGATTTAGGTTATAAGGTGATTTGATTTTAAACAAAGTAATAATCCGGTAGATTTGCGATTAGGTATGATACGTTCAACCGTGCCAATAGGTTATTTATGATTTCGTGTCACTGCTAGGGATAGAATGTTGTATAAAATTGTTTTAAGGACATTATGACGAAAAACAATTATTTAAGGTATCCGACTACGTTCGGAACCGTGATTTTACAAAGCGCATAAATGGATAACTTTCATGATATTTAATGTCACTTAGATTAGAATACATGTATAAAATTGTTTTAAGTACATTTTGAAAAAAAATTTTATTTAAATACAATATTTTGTCAAAAAATTAACTTAGAATAATCTTTTTTCGAAATGTTCTCTTTTTGTGAAAAATGCTTCTATTATAATAATGTTTTGCCTGTATATAGCGCAGACCTTTCTACAGAGGCTCAACTAGAACTTTTGAAATATATAACTTAGAAGTGGGTTTATCCATATTTTACGACAACAGAGGGGAGCAATTTTAACAAAAAACGCTGATAATTATTTCAATCGGTGGTAACTTTGAAAATAATGTGAATTTTTCAAAAATTCTAGTTGAGCCTCTGTAAAGAGGTCCGAGTTATATACAATCAAAACATTAAAATAATAGAAGCATTTCTCACAAAAGGAGAACATTTTGAAAAAAGATTATTCTAAGTTAATTTTTTGCCATAATATTGTACTTAAATAATTTTTTTTTGTCAAAATGTCCTTAAAACAATTTTATACATGTATTCTAATGTAAGTGACACTAAATATCATGAAAAATATCCATTTACGTGCTTTTTTAAAATTACAGTTCCGAAACGTAGTCGGATTACTATTAATATTTTGGCAATTAACTTAGAATAACTTTTCAATGTTCTCCTTTTGTAAAAAATGCTTCTATTGTATTAATATTTTCCCTGTATATAGCTCAGACCTCTGAACAGAGGCTCAACTAGAATTTTTGAAACGCATAACTTGGAAGTCGGTTTATCCATGTTTTACAAAAACAGAAGGGAGAAATTTTAAGAAAATACGCCGATAATTATTTCAAATGGTTGTAACACTGAATTTTTCAAAAATCATAGTTGAGCCTCTGTACAGTCTGAGCTATATACAGGCAAAATATTAATACAATAGAAGCATTTTTTACAAAAGGAGAACATTTAGGAAAAAGGTTATTCTAAGTTCATTTTTTGCCAAAATATTGTATTTAAATAAATTTTTTTTGTCATAATGTCCTTAAAACAGTTTTATACATGTATTCTAATCTAAGTGACACTAAATATCATAAATATTATCCATTTACAAGCTTTTGCAAAATCACGGTTCCGAACGTAGTCGGATACCTTAATCTGTTTGTAATGAAATGAATGATACGCAGTGGCGCACACAAGGGGGGTTCTGGGGGTCCGGCCCCCCAAAGCCCTTGATTTTTTTTCTGATTGATTATAATTCTAAGTATATAGTACGTAAAATTTAATTAAGTATTTGTTATTAATGACTAATTTTATTAATTAATGCTAATTATTTATTAAATAATTAGTTTTTTGCTGTGTTTTGTACCCGAAAATCAACAAAATCAAAAGGAGCATGATACAAGAATGGTGAACTTTTGACCCCGGACCCCCACCCCCTTAAAAATTCCTGTGTGTGCTACTGATGATACGTACTATGAATTTCATCATTATAATTTCCACATACTTTACGAGATTATTTTTACTTTTAAAACTACCGGTCTTTGTATATTTTACGGATATTCATTCTTTAGAAATAGTTTCTTTTCGAGTCAAAAAAACATAGTTTACTAGCCTTTACCCGTTCACTTCGCTGGGTATTTCATGCTGTAGGATTATACACAGTTTGTAAATAATTAATATCTAAGTCATATATTTTTAGCATTCAGTTGTATTGAAAAGTATTCTTATAGCCCTTTCCTCTTGATTTAAAAAAGACTGGACTTAAATTTCTAAAACTTGAGTGTAATTATCTTTCATGCTCCCGTCGCCCTTCCGCCAAAGTTGATTTTTCTATAAGCCCATTTTTAGCGGATATCTGCTTAACAAAATTAACATGTTTTTTGAATTTCAAGTATGTAAGTCAAAAAGTTAAACAGGAATTTTTATCTATAACGCAACCACAAAACCCATTCTTATTAGATCTTTTTACAAAAATAATAATAATAATAAATAAACAAGCTTGTTAAATTTTCAGTTTGTAAATCTAATAGTTCAAAAACGGAAATCTTTTCTTTTATAAGCCTTGTAATCTCCCTTAGAAGTCTTCCTTACACCCATTCAAAGCAAGTTTCATCTCAACAAAGAAACATGCATGACAAATTTCATTACTGTAAGCCTAACAAGGTAGAAAAAAGGATTTTTTTTTATCTTTACGCCCCAGTAATTTCCCAAAACCCTCCCTCAATTGGGTGTCGATTTCCATAAAACCCGTTCTTATAGGATCTGCATTCATCAAAAGAAACATTTTTGCCTATTTTCATGTCTGAAGGTCTATTTATTTAAAAAACAGGAATTTTTATCTATAACTACCCCTTATCGATACTGCAAAACCCTTTTAGCAGATTCCTACTAAACAAAAGAAACACATCAGAGTTCAAGTCTGTGGGATTATAGGTTTGTTCTGTATTTTTAATGTGTCGTTCATAGCTATAGTCGATTCAGGAACAATTTAAGCCGATATAGTTCTTTTATACAAGGAGGTGGAAGCTACATTTTATTTTTCTTATATTTACACTTACTTTTTTTAGGTACAGTACAGCAAGATATTGGATTAAATATAGCAATCAAAAACAAAAATAGAAATGCAGTTTCAACAACACACGCGCAGTTTTTGGAAGAATAAAACAAAATCTCTTCCGATCTAAAATCTCTCAACGTTTGAAAGTTCTGGAATGTTCTGCTGAATCACCTGTTTTCATATTATCTTTCCAGTTGGTCTGGTCGTTCGAATGATCCAATGCTGTGTCTCACTACTAAATTTGTCAAAGTGACAATTTTTCAGGAAACATATGATTACGGTTAACTAAAGCTTGACTATAAAAAAGTTATAAAAATATAAGTTACTTATCACATTTTCCACAATACTTGGAGAAAGATTAGTTCAGCTAAATCAACTACTTTATCGAATATATGGTTTCAATTGAAAACAAGTGTTGCGTAAATCAGGGTTCATGGATTTATCAGTTCCGAAGCAGTTTTTCAAGAGCGAAGCAATTTATTGTCGAAAACAGTTCTTAGAATACTGGTTAAAAATAGTAAAATACATACAAAAGTTCTAGAAGTTTTGCACACTTTCTACAACTTTCGGACACAACTAGGCCATGACGTCATACATATCTTCAGTAATTTCAAGAAGCATCCATTTAGTTGCCGTAGCCAAAAATGATCACCAAGTCATGAAACATGGTCGCCAAAAAATGATACCAAATTGGTTGTATCTCCAATATTTCGCCAAATTCCCACTGAAACGCCATTTTAATTTAAAGGATGATTTGGCTTACGAATATTGCACATTTTATCATAAAACAAATGCAACAAAAAGTAATATTATCTTATTAAGCATGCAAATTTAAATTATTTATACTATTTTAAGATGAATTTAAACAAAAATTATCCAAAATTCGTAACACATACTTACATTCTGATTGGCCATTAATTACGAGATTTACTTAAACATCGACCATATAAAATATTTTGGAGCTAAATTATACATTTTTAGTTCTCAAAATCCTAACCCTAAATATTTATTTTTATATATAAGGACGATTCCTTTATTAAATATAAAGTTACTTTAATGCTCTTAAAAGTTTTTTTTTTTTTTTTATAAATTTTAAAAATTTTTTAAAAATAAAAGGGTTAATAAGAACATTAAAGATAACATTGTGGACAATTTTTAGAAACAACACGATACATTTGTCACAGTCAAGCAAAAGTTTGTTTTCTTGAGGTGTTACATCAATTACTTCAATGTTTCTTTTTTGTGAAGTGGAAATCTAAACCCAAAGGGTTTAAAACAAAAGAATTTTTTTTTATATTAAAAATTATATTTTAAATTTGGAAAAAAACCCCATTTTTCCCAATGTTATTATTTTTTAAAAAAAAACAGAAGCGGTTTAAAAAACCCAATTTCCTTGGGGAATTCCCGGAATTTTGTTTAGAGTCTTGGGTTTTAAAACCCAAAATAGCGAATTCGATTCGGGTTGTGGGCTCAAGTTATAATTATACCCAAAGGTCGTTATGCGGAATAAAAAGGGATGGCTTTTAAAATTTTAACTAGGCCGATTTCTCACTTTGTGGGTAAAATGGTTGGGGGAATAACGCATAACACACAGTATGTCATCCTTTTCATTTATTATTTTGGTTTTAAGGTTTTTCCCGATATCAATTTTTTTCCAAAAATCGAATTCTTTTCACACACAAAAAAAATTTAAAAAGGCATTTTTTAAAAAAATACTTATAAAAAAATTCCATAGTTTTAAAAAGAAAAATTTAAAAATTGGAATTTAAAATGAACGAGAGAGAAAATCCTATTTTAAAGTCTATAAGTGTGTATTCATATGTTATGAAATAGAAAAAGTATAAAAATTTAAAAACTAAAATTAAAGTAATTATATTTTAAAAATTTTTTGTTCTATCTATTTGAAAAAGCAAATTAACCCCAAAATCCTTCAGCTTTTAAAAAAAATTCTAAAATAAAGATTATTGATAGAAATTTCGAATTGTATAATTTTATTTTTTTCTGAAAATTGCCCCTATTTTCCCTTATCTCTAGGAAAGGGAACTTGTTTTTATATTTTAAAATATTATACAAAAGAGAATTTGCGTAAGCACAAATATGCTGTTCCGAAAGCATTGCGAAAATTAAAATCTCAATTTTGACACAATGTTTGATTATTTAAAAAATTCAATGGTTTTTTTTCTCAAAAGTACATGCATTTTAAATGAACATGGCAACAGCATTTCACGAAAGAATAGCTATTTTATACGCCCAGGATTTGTGTATTCATATATTGATTTCATAAGAGACTAGAAGAATAATAAGATTTCTTTAAATTCACGTAAGCACAAACACAAAAACTTGATTAAAATTTCTGACGTAACGTATTGCGAAGATTTTAAAAATGACACGTTGAGAGCTATTCTTTTCAACGCATGAATCAGATATTGTCAACAAAAGCACATTTGTAATATACAGTGGGCCTCAAAAGTGTTCGTACACTTGCAATTTCTTATCAAATTTAATGTTTTCGACTAATAAAAATTAATATAATTTCAATTGTTGTTTTTTTTGATATTGCCTTGCCTTTTGGGAAAAGCCTAATTAATTTTTTAAAAATAGTATAAAACACTTTTTAAAAAAAAAAAATCAAAACTCTAAAAATTGGGGGTTTTTTGGTATTTTTTTTTGATATTGTGAATTATGAGGGGCTTTTTTTAAAAATTTTTTAAAAAAATTTTAATTATTTAAAATTTTTTGGAAAATTGAAGACGACTTTAATTTTTTAAAAGGGTAATGACGCCAAGCGCACTGCTCTCAAAATTTTACGCTACTAGATGTCTCTATAACTGTCCCCAAATTATGAAAACACCTTCTCAATCACTTTTTTTTGAGTAAAAAACATATTTGGAGAGAGATTTTGATTTAAAAAAAGAAAAGGAAAAACACAAAATTGGGAAATAAAAACAATAATCCGGGAAAAATGGGGGGAAAAACGATGCAGAAATTTTCAAAAACTGATTAAAACTATACCAAGACCTTAACGGGTTTTTGTGGACACTAAAAAGGGGTTCCCACTAATAAATTTTTAAAAATTTAAGGAAAAAATACAATATTTAAAGCTAAAATTGAGATTTTTGGGAAGTGTACGAAGACTCCGTAATTTTTTTGCAGTTTTTTTTATTAATTTTTTAAAAAAACGTTTTAAACTATTTTTAAAAATTAAAAATCCATTCCATTAAGAACAAATTTAGATATCATAAAAATTACAATTGCAATATATTAATTTTTTTTTGGGGAAAGGGAAATTTAAAATTTTAGAAAAAAAATTGCAAGTGCACAAACCTTTTTTTTTAAATGTATATTATCATTTATTTTTTTTGACTAAGCAAAAAATTTTGGTTCTTTTCTTTGGGGTTATCTTACATTTTTATTTTCTCTGGCTATTTTTGGGGTTTTTCTTTTATTTTTTTTTTACTTTAAACAGAGATACCACACACACCCCAACTTCAGAATGTATGGTTTCCGGGGGTAAAAACCCCCAATCCGAAACCAAAAATAAAAAAAAAAATATTTTTATTTTATTTTATTTTTTGATTAATTTTTCGTATCGTCTGTCTTTTATAAAACAATCTTTTTCAAAGGGTCCCGTAGGGTTATTTTTTTGTATATTTAAAATTATTTTATCGTCCAGATAAAAATAGTTTAGTAAATTGATATTAAATTCAGTTTTTGGGAAAAAAAAAATAATGGGACTTTAATTTATTCCTTTTTCGTTTTATATTTAATGTATTTATTTGTAAGTTTCAAATGGAAGACTGAATTTCAAGTTGTATTTCATCCAAAAATCGCGTTTGATAACATTGTCAGGATTATCGTATGAAAGTTAGACAATTTACGGTGTCTATAAAGCTATTTAAAGTGTTTATATCTTTTTTTTTTCAGTTTTGGATTTTAAATATAATACTTTTTCTTATTCCTTGCGTTTTATATTTAATGTAATTCTTTGAAATTTCAAATGGAATATAAATTTCCAGTTGTAATTAAAATTCCAATATCGCGTTTGATTTTGAATTTAATGTAGAAAAGAAATTTTGGTGTTTATGAAAGGGCCTATTTACAGTTTTCAAATTTTTTTATTGTCATCTTTTTATATCACGTGAGTTTGGGATCTTTTTTTTAAAAATGGTAAAATCTTGTTTATTTTTAAAAAGTGTTTCAACAAAATTTTGATGTTAATATAAATTGTTGAATGTTAGATGTAAAAATAAATTTCCCTTTTATTTTTAATTTTCTGTGACAGAGTTAACAGCTGTTCAAAATTTAAAAATTTAAACGTCAAAACAGGGAAAAAAAATTTTGATGTTTATGCTAAGGCCAAATGCAAAGAACGAATGTCAAATTTTTTATCTATCGAAATTTTACCCCGAAATAAGTGTTTCCTTTTTTTAATTAAGATGATGCAATCTGTCGTCATGACTTCGTAAATTTAGATAAATATTATTAAAAAGTATTCTTTCATTTGCTATACATCATCATTTGAAACATATATTTTATTAAAAAAATTAAAACGCAAAAAAAAAAAATTTAGATTTCAGAGGCAAATTAGTAGAAAGACTTATACAAATTTATTATAGCGATACAAATATAAAAAAAATCGGATAGACCAAAATCTTCTTAAACTCTACGAGTAACGCAAAATCAAGTTTCCTAGTTTTGTTTCACCAACACATAAAAGGGAAGCTTCCACAAGATATTGTGCTGTGTATGCGGTAAAAGAGATAGCAAAGAAACAAGTAATATAAAAAACTGTAATTCAATACTTACTACTTGGAACAACAAAGAAAATTTTTATTTTAGCTACTTTTTATTAAATAGTTACAATTAATATAAATATATATACATAAGACATAATCACAACATTAAGTGGTATTTAATTTTTATTAATTATCATTAAAGTATCGCATTGCCATCCAAAACAATCGGGTATATAAAATTTCAGTTGAACTGAATGCTTTAAAACGTGAGAAAAAAACCTTTTTAGGTCTTAACACAAGTCGCCAAAAGGGTCGCTAAGTCACCAAAAATGATGCCAACGTGGCTGTATTTGTAATTCTTTAACTAGTTAGTTTTAATCAATTAATTTTCATTAATTATAATTAAATTACTGTATTGTCATCCAAAATAATCATGTACATAAAATTTCAGCTCAATTTAGCGCTTTAAAATGATTTTTATTAACGATTGAAAATTCCACGTAGATAAATAAATAAATATAGAGAGAGTGTGAGCTAATAATAGGAATTGAAAAAGAGAGTTGTTACATGTGTTATGATTGCAATGAGGATACAAAATAAATAAATAAATATTTTTATTATTATTTTTGTTGAAAAAGTATAAATAAATATTTTTTCTGATGGATGTACTTTTTTTTTCGAAACGCCTATTCGAAAACAAAGATAATAAAAGTCGATGTACATGCAAAGATGTCGATGCTGAATTTTACAAGATAGCAGTATTCGGCTATTATTTCCAATACGAATCAAATTCCAATACTAAATTAAAAATTTTGATTCATTTTTTTATGTGTGTGTGTGGACAAAACAAGGAAAATGTGTGAATATGTGTATAAAATATGTTTTCTTTAGTAAAAAAAATGATTAAAAAATATAATAAGTATGCGTCAAGGGGTTAAGGTATCCGACAACGTTCGAAACTGTGATTTTAAAAAAGAGCATAAATGGATAATTGTCATGATATTTAGTGTCACTTAGATTAGAATACATGTATAAAATTGTTTTAAGGACACTATGACATTAAAAAATTATTTAAATACAGTATTTTGGCAAAAAATTAACTTAAATAATATTTTTTCAAAATGTTCTCCTTTTGTGAAAAATGCTTCTGTTCTAATAATATTTTGCCTGTATATAGCTCAGACCTCTTTACAGAGGCTCAACTATGGTTTTTGAAAAATTCACATTATTTTCAGAGTTACAACCCATTGAAATAATTATCAGCGTTTTTTTTCTTCTTAAAATTGCTCCCCTCTGCTGTCGTAAAATACGGATAAACCCACTTCTATGTTATATATTTCAAAAATTCTAGTTGAGCCTCTGTAGAGAAATCTGAGCTATATGCAGGCAAAGTATTAATATAATAGAAGCATTTTTCACAAAAAGAGAACATTTTGAAAAAAAATTATTCTAAGTTAATCTTTTGCCAAAATATTGTATTTAAATAATTGTTTTTGCCAAAATGTCCTTAAAACAATTGTATACATGTATTCTAATCTAAGTGATACTAAATATCATGAAAATTATCCATTTATGCACTTTTGCAAAATCACGGTTCCGAGCGTATTCGGATACTTTAATGTGGGGTTGCAACAGCATATTTTTCCTTTGGTTTCTGTGCTCCATAAAATTTAAGTTCAAAAGCACATTTTGCTATATTAATTTTAAAAATTTTATTATTAATTGTGAAGTTCCTATATAGCATTAATCAGTAAACACACATGAACATTGATAAATAAACTAAATATAGTTAACTTCCTACGTAGAAAACGTCGGTTAAGTTCTAATCACGTCGCAAGTAACCGAATCGTAAATGTCAATTAGCAAACTGTGTTTTCAACGCGAACGCATTTTATTAAACTTAAGTTGCTGACGAACTGAAACTTTCCGCTGAAGTTCAATTCATTTTCCTAATTACATTCAATTCTCTTGATGATGAAAATGTGATGTCTGTACACGTTCCCACACGTCAGATGATGTGAGTACAATTCTCTAATTAGTCAAATTAAGCTCCATGAATTTAATGAGATATTTGTTAGCCCAATCAGTTCGTCGCTTCTGAAATGTGCTGATTAAAAATTTATGTATTCTTTTTTTTTTCCAAACATAGCAGGATGTTACGGTTTCGAAATAACGTATAGGGGAAAATCCTGCTAACAAGTCACAGGAATTCCCTCATTATACTTTGACAGGGAAAAGTTTCGACGTAAAAGAAACGACAAAAAAATATTTTTGCGCACTACATTTGATAAATTATTTTATTTACTGATTGTAAATGATGCACAATTTATTAATATACTAATCAAATAAATTCGACGATAAATAATAAACATAAGAATAAATTTTGTAGCATTTCTGTGATTTATATGTTTTATATCACTTTTTTTAATGATAATAAACCTCAATTTAGCTCGATTGTTTTCCCAATCTTGTTACTTTTTTATCTCTTTATTTATAAAAAAGTTTTTCACGATTCTGTAATAAATTTATAGGACGTAAAAGTTAAGTTTAACAGATTGGGAGCGCCAAGAACGATTTGCCTGCCCGTCTACCTTCCAGCGCTTTCTCGAAAATTTCTCTTACGTCATATATCGTGATGTTATAGATTTCTCCAGTAATTTCTTGAAGCATCCATAGGGTCACCAAGATGCGGAAAATGGTCGCAACAAATTTGGTCACAAAAAATAATGCCACACACAAACTGGGCTGTATCTCCAATATTTCGCCAAGTTTCCATTGAAAGAATCATTCGAATATACTGTAGTATGTGTAAAATGTTCAGGAGATAAGAAAGGTGAAATTGTATATGTATACTAAGAATCACACTGTAGACTCGAAGGATCTGAATATGCCATTCGTATTGAAAGGTAATATTTCAATTCGCAATTTCCTGTATTAGCAATTGCCATGACTATTAATAAATCCCAGGGGCAGAGTTTTGAAAAGGTCCGTTTATGTGTATTATCGAAAGAAACAATATTTACTCATGGACAATTGTATGTGGCTCTTTTAAGGTGCAATTTAGAGAAAAAGGTTATTAGGAATATATATTGTTTTTTAAAATTTCAAAATCTACTTTCTTTCTAAATTGAATTCTTTTTTTTTTCTTCTAAATTGAAGTACAATTTAAAATGAGAAGATGAAGACTTAATTCTTGTTTCCTGCTTGCAATACTTTTAAAAAAATAGAACTACGTAATACATATAAATTACAGTTTTGCTATATGAGTAATGAATATGAACACACATTTGTGTATAATTTGTACGATAGGGTTTGTTCTGCCGTCTGGTGGACAGGGTTTATCATATCATCCCCAGTGTAGGTCCAATTTTCTGATTTTAAATTTTACACATCTCGCATCTCATATCAATAAAATTTCACTTCTAACATGTTATTTAAAATAACGGGTATATTAGAAAAATTTATTATTGCTTGATTTTTCGAGCTTATTTTTAAACTATTTTTAGAGAAAGCACATACATAAAGTACTTTATAAACTAAAATTTTATCTTTTCAGAGTTTTTTATGAACAATAAAGCCATTACATTTTGTTACAAAATACTACATTTCTTATACAAAAAAATAAGGTACTTATGCGTATTACCCCGTCGAGCAATTTCACCAAATACAAATACATCGCTATACATCGCTAATTCAAAAAATGTCGCCGTCGTTATTATTACTGTGTATGAACGTGGGCTGGAATGGTTTCGACTATTGATTATTCTATATTGCGGCATATGGTGACGTCTTTCGATTTGACAAATTGATCGATGGTATAATACGTAAACAACGAAATTATATTGTGTATGATTTTAGTTAACAGACTTATATATATAATACCAATGGAAAGTTCCTTAAAATTCCACAAATTATCTTTTAATTTCAGATTATAATTGTGTATATTACATTAATTGTATAATTAATTTGCGTGAATTCAAAATTAAATCCAACATAAGACTTTAAATTTTAATAGCATCAAATATTTAATACACTAAGTTACGAGACAAATAAAAATAAAAATCTTCCAACGTAATTTATTTTCATGAATATGAAATATGTTATATGCATCTCTATAATCAGAATAAACATCTCAACTTTCCCAAATGTTCTATGCAATCATATCCAACATTTTAGCCATTACATCCCGAAAGCAAAACCCAAACTATCTTGTCTGCTGTAATTTTAGAAAACTTTTGGCGAAACTAATTTTTATTTACGGATTCATAATGGGCTTCTTAAATTGTCTGCCGTGTTACGCTGTGCCTCTTCGGTGTGTATAAAATATCATTTGGTTCTTAAAATTCAGAACCTGGAAACTTTTATTATCTTCGAGACAATATTTTCTCCCATATTAAAGCTCCCTGAGAAAAGGTTATTTTATCAGCTTTATCAACTTTCATAGTGAGACATCGGATATTTTCGCAGGACGCCACCAACTCATGATTACATTTCGTCACATTACCATAATTACAGTGCATTTTACTATAGCTGTGAGCAGAGTTTCTAAATATAACAATAAATCTAACTTACGCAATTTTTCCTTGGTCTCTCAATCGTATTAAACTTTAAAGTAAAGTCTCAGAAGAAATGACGAAAGTTTTGGGATTAAGCTTTTAAGTAAAGTTTTAAGTCAGTTAAGTTGATTCAAATTGTGTTACGCTTTTAAATTATATTTGTCTGAGTAGAATAAATATTTCGTGAATGATTTTTTTATTTATATTTCTAAGACCTGAAATATGTAACCTTTCATGTTACTTTATTCGAATTTCATGCGCTTTTTCCGAGATTTATAAGCGAGCATACTGTAGTAACCGAGTCAATTATGTCAGTGTTCCCCAACTTTTATCGCCGCGGACCGGTCAATGTTTGTTAATTTTACTGCGGCCTGCTGACGGGAAGGACTTTGATTGTTTATATTTTAGACTGTTTGAATTTAATAATTTTAATTTAATTGTATTTAGTCGTGACTTCAGAATAAAAGATAGCTACACCAAAAAATGAATGTAAAGTGATTTAACAAGGAATATAAAGTGATTTTCATAAAAAGTAGTCCAAATCCAAAAAAAAAAATATTCCACAGTAAATTAAAGGGAAATAATTTAATGTTTCTCGTGTGAACCGGTAGTATTTGATCCATGGACCAGGGGTTGAGAACCACTGGATTATGGAACTGTGAAGGAAAGATTGTATCGGCGCATGCCTAGTACGTTTTTTAGATTGAGAATAGTTTTGCAAAATTTGGTTCTGTGGTTTCCAGCATTATTTTATTTCTCTCTCTGTATGTCAAAGTTTTTCGTGATACTGTAATAAATATATTTATACATAAAGTATAGTTAGTAAAATTGGTTCGTAAAAAGTTGAATTTATCTGATGAGGAGAACAAAGAAAGAATTTTGCGAAAAAAGGAACAATAACGAAAGTTTTCGAAAGACAGAAATTTTTGAAGGAAAGATTAGCTGAAAATTAGAACTACATAATATACATGAAAATTACAGTTTTACAATTTGAGCAATGAGTTTGTACAGAGTTGTATAATTTGTACAACGGAGGCTGGTTCGCCGTTGGGCGGATAGGTGTACCCCCCCCCCTTATTATTTTAGTTAAACATTTGATACTAACCCATTATACTGTCGACCAATTTCACCAAATTAAAGGTCGTCGTTAAATGCTGTCATAATTATTCTTGTTATTGTGTTTGAATTCGTGTGGAAGATGATCTCCATTATTTGCTGCACATCGCAGTATTTGGCAACGACTTTTAATTTGACGAAATTGGGTGCATGTATAGTATATAAGTACCACACATTCTAGCGTTAACAGAGAAAAAAATGCAGAATAAGATCTGAATATTTTTTCATTCAGAAGTCATCAGCTTTTCCTCTGTTATTGTCAAACCATTTAAAACTATATTAATTATAATTTAATTAAGAGGTAGAAAATATTTTTTTTACGAAAGTAGGCTTCAAATAAACATCAGGAACCTATCGTAACATTACCAGCTAATTTTATTTTAAAGAAAAGAAAAATGATGGGCAGTAAGAAAGTATTAAGAGTAACTCATATCTTGTAATGAACAAAAATTTCACAAGAAAGCCTCGAATACATTTAAACTAAGAATTTAATGTTATTTTTCTTGACAATGTTGTGAAGAATTTTGACTCGAATATAACATTTTAGTTCCAATGTATTGAAAGATCGTCTTGTTGTTGAATTAATCATTACTCAAATTAACCGGATTTACCGTATATTTATTATTTTCTTCAATACACACATCACTATATTTAAAACTCTATCTACAATTACAAATCGCATAGGGAACTACAGGCATCGTCCTCCATTTTCACGTTCGAGACTACTTCTCTCCTTCCCGCTCAATGGCCAAAAACAATTCACAGCAGCGCCCTCTTTCTAGTCTATCGTGTGCTATGTGTCAAGCCTCCTAGTGCAATATGTGCCACGCCGTTACAGTATACTTTGAAGGAATAAATAATTATAATTAGTAACAAAAAAAAATTGCAGAAATATTAAAATTTGCATTTTTAACAGCAAAGTGAGTATTAAGAACGACCGAGAAATGGGGCCATATTATTGAACTCCACGAACTAGGTTTGTCGCTGTGTTCAATAGCAACTCGTGTTGGGAACAACACAAGCAACATCCAACGTTGTGTCACACGTTGAATTCAGGAAGGTCTTGCACGCCGAAGAGGAAGTGGTGCGCTCGGGTGCACGTCAAAGCTCATAGATCGACGTATTTGATGGTTGACTATTCGAGACCCTTTTTCCAAGGCACATCCAAAGTCGGTTGCCTCCAGGAACAGGTAAATCTATGTCCAGCTAAACCATTCGCATCAGATTGCATTGACTACAGTTACGTGCAAGGATACTAGCAACAGGGATACCGTTGACCACTCAACACAGGGCTAGACACCTGGTGTAGTGTCATCGTTATGGTACCTGGACCATCAAGTATTGTTTATGGATGAATCTCGTTTCTGTCTGTACAGAAATGATGGTCGTCGACCCGGATAACTCTACGAACCAACCCATTTTACCGAGAGTTAAGCCGATCCACAACACCGAGTATCATGGCTTGGGATGGTATAATGTTTTTCACCGTACGTCTCTGGTACGCATAGACAGCCGTTTGACAGCGGATCGTTACGTCACACAAGATGTGAAGCTTGTTGTTCTGCCCTTGTTACCAGGCGCACCAAACACGGTATTCCAACAAGACAATACCAGGCCACATGTTGCACGACGAACTCTTAACTGCCTATGAAACACTTCCCTGGCCAGCAAACTCTTCAGATCTTAATCTAATTGAACACTTGTGGGATCACATTGGTCGCGACATGAAACGACGACCACTACCACAAACTGTGGATGATCTCCGCACAGAAGTGAATTTGGCTTCGCAATGGTTACCTCAAGCTGCTATCATAGGACTAATTTATAGAATGCATTGCCGGATTGAGGCCTGTATCTAATTGAGGCCCGAGGTGAGCACATTAGATACTGAATAAATTGGTTTATAATGATTTTATTTGTCTATTTTTTAACCCTTTACATTTCCACTTTTCCACTATCGCTTTTGAATTTCTACGTGCATTATTTTTCGGTGTTCTTATTTCACTTTTGAGGAGTGAATAGAAAACTGTAGTAAAAAAAAACAGAGGGAGATGTCTTTAACTAACGCTTGAATAATTCTTCGAAGTAAAATCCTAAGGGAATTATAGTTAAATAATTAAATAAAATCGATGTGTGCGTAATAGTCTTTTAATAAAATAATATATTTACAACTGAGTGGAGAAAAATGTTAATTTGAATAATAATAAAGGGAAATTTTTTTTAAAATTTCAATAAGGATAGATTTAAAAAAAATGAATGCAACTCTAGAATATTTCTCGCGTTGCCCTTTGTTCCATATAATATCTTCCGTCACAATTCATTAAATATATTAAAATTATTATCCTAAGATAATTGAAGTCGAAGTAAGTTTATTATTCTAAGCCCTCTTGTGTGAGACTAGTTTTAAATCGAAAATCCTTTGGGAAAAGTTAAGCAAAGATTGTATTCCATTTAATTGGTGATGATAAAATATTTAACGATAAGATACAGCTTATTTAGAACAAATTAAATCATAACAGAAGATACTTAAATGTATAATCTCCCTCTCAAACTTCGTTAAATTTCACGATGAAATGTAGCCAACAAAGGTAATCTATAAAACATGCCGTCCAATACTAACTTTTGTGTATCCACTGTTAACAAAGTAAAGGAAGTGTAAATTGTTTTAATCGAATCTAGAAGGTTTGCTCGACAGTTCCTCATTAATTCATGAACTAATCTAGCTGAATTCTTTTGTTCTTTAAACAATGGACTCGATCTTTCTATTATGTGTTAAGATATTGTTGTTGAAATGAATCAAATTGTTGTAAGACTTTTTTTGTACTTTATTTCTTTATTGAGGACTGTTGAATGTAACAAGTGAAAAATAATGGTTTTAGGAAGTTAAAAATGTTCAAAATTATAATACTCACATGTAGTCAATTTTATAATAAATAAAACAATAATAACGAACAAAATAATGTTGTCCGAAATTTAAAATAGTCCACTTAAAGTATCCGACTACGTTCGGAACCGTGATTTTGCAAAGGTGTATAAATGGATAATATTTATGATATTAGTGTCACTTAGATTAGAATACATGTATAAAATTGTTTTAAAGACATTTTGACAAAAACAATTACTTAAATGCAATACTGCGACATAGCCATCTGTCGATAGCTATGACGTGGGGTTTCCGCGTAAGTTAGAGGTGTGGGATTATCTCTCTCGGAATGATGAGACATTCTATAATTCTTAATATGAGTTTTATTAAGAATTTAACTTAAATTACTTAGATATCGAACAAACTTATATTAAATGAGAATAAACCAAAGTACGCAGTTTTAACTAACTCAGATCACGCAATTAGATCACTTATCAATATATACATCTTAGATCCGCCTAATCTCGTTTCAATAATATACTAGCGTTCAGAATATATTCTCCCTACCTTGGTTGAATACTCAATGTCCAGGTTAATCCAAATCTTTCTCCTAGGGGAGTACAATGGTATGTACCTTGTATAGATTAGCGAAGTGGGCGTCTTGATTTTAAGCCGTCGATCCACTCTCTATCTTTTTCCGAACTGAGCTTTCTCTAAGTTGCTATTCTTGTTCACTAAACTTTCTATCCTTTTAAGGGTTATCTTATTTGCATCTATGCTTCGTTTTACTTCTTGGATTTGGGTTGGAAAAGTTTTGCCATTAATCGTGGCCGTCAAAGAACGTAGGGATTATGTTAGAAGAAAAACGCGAGAGATGTCACAATACTTCGGCTAAAAATAAACTTAGAATAACCATTTTTTCAAAATGTTCTCCATTTGAGAAAAATGCTTCTATTATAATAATAATTTGTATGTATATAGCTCAGACCTCTGTAAACAGGCTCAACTTTGATTTTTAAAAAATTTCACATTATTTTCAGAGTTACAACCATTTCAAATAATTATCGGCGTTATTTTCTTCAAATTTCTCCCCTCTGTTATCGTAAAGCATGGATAAACCCACTTCTAAGTTATATATTTCAAAAGTTCTTGTTGAGCCTCTGTACAGAGGTTTGAGCTATAGACAGGCAAAATATTATTATAATAGAAGCATTTTTGACAAAAGGAGAACATTTTGAAAAAAGGTTATTCTAAGTTAATCTTTTGCCAAAATATTGTATTTAAATATTTGTTTTTGTCAAAATGTCCTTAAAACATTTTTATACATGCATTCTAATCTAAGTGACACTAAATATCATGAAAATTATCTATTTATGCGCCTTTTTAAAATCACGGTTCCGAACGTAGTCGGATCTCTTTAAAAAAAGTATGCTTATTTTTATATTATAATGAAAACTGTATAGTAAACGTTCACAGGATTAGTTTGGCTATGAGCTAAATTCATGACGACCACGTGATAAATACAATCGCGTGTTCTGCATTGAATTCAAAACTGACATTAAACTTTTACTTGTTGCTCTCTCTGTGAAATGTAGATAAACTTTAACACTTTTTATAATTGGGTAAAAATGTTTAAGTACTGTAGAGTCTCGAAATTTCAGCCTATTGTGGATAAAAGTGACCGAGTTATCAAGAGTGGGATTCAAAAAGAATAAGTACGATTGCTTTCAGAGAAAATATTGTACTGCACATGTATGTATTGCTTGCTTGAGAATACGACAAAAAAAAGAGAAAAAAAAACTGCCTAAATTTCCTTAAGCAAAGGAAAAAATACGCACTGTATGAAGGCATAGAGCAGTTTATACAAGAAAATGAAAATTAATGAATACATAGTATACAATAATTTACCTGATCAGACACACCTCATAAAAGTACCTTATGAAGTCATAACGCTGTCTATAACGAAAACTAAGTAGTAGACTTTCCAAAAACTGGCTAGTTTTTCAATTCTTACTATTAGCTCACACTCTTTATATATTTATTTATCTTGATGGAATTTTCAATTGTTAATAAAATACATTTTAAAGCGCTCGATGGAGCTGAAATTTTATATACATGATTATTTTGGATGACAATATAATAATTTAATTATAATTAATGAAAATTAATTGATTTAAACTAATTATTTAAAGAATTACAAATACAGCCACATTGGCATCATTTTTGGCGACTTGTGTTAAAACTTGAAAAGTTTTTTTTTTCCTCACGTTTTAAAACATTCAATTGAACTGAAATTTTATACACACAATTATTTTGGATGACAATACGATACTTTAATGATAATTAATAAAAATTAATGACCACTTAATGTTGTAATTTTGTCATATGTATATTCATTTATTATATTAATTGTAACTATTTAATAAAAAGTAGCTAAAAAATAAAATTTTTCTTTGTTGATCTAAGTAGGAATTGACTTATTTTATATATATATATATATATATTTAATCTTATTAGGAAATGTCTAATTTTATATATATATATATATATATTACTTGTTTTTAGGAAATGTTTAATGTCCTGTGCTCTTCCGTACTATACTCTGCGTTTCGCTGTTTCATTACTAAGATAACGAAGGAACAGTAAGACCATTACCGACACACCTTGTTGTTCAAAATACTGATGGGTCGTTCCAACAGCCTTTAGTCCCTCACTTCGTGATATTTTATGAATTCCTGTGGTGTCCTCAACATTAACGTCTTCATCATTTTCCGACATTTTTTCACTAACTGGGTCAGCAGCAATAGTTTCTGCAACGGACATAATTATTGTCCTGTTTGGGGTATCGTTCTGGAATCACTGTGCAGCTTTTGCTACATGACAGGGTGTGTCCGATTTATCTGGACCACCAGTTTATCGAGTGCCGAGTTTTCGAAAATTAGAAAAAAAAACTTATAACATATGTGTATTTTAAATCAAAATTATTATTTTTTAACTATGCACGTTATTGCTGTTGACAAATATCTACTGTTTAAAAGGAAGTTTCTGCAGAAAGCAAGAGTTACCAACAGCGAAATGCAGGAAATGATATTCTGAATACACATGAATACATTTATCATATGACTATGATGTCACATGAATTAATGAACTGATTGGCTAGAAGCACATGATTATAGTTATTATGTTTCTGTGACGTCACATGATTTTTTCAGGTTGTTGCTAATTTAAATTAACTTTAGAAACTAAAAATACCATTCTCTCCGTGATTAATTATAAGTTAAAACACACAAGTATAATTTCTTCTAAATAAACATAATACGGTAAAACCTCGACTTACGCGAATTCGGAGTTACGCGATTTTCAAACCTCATCGATATTTGTGTTTTTCTTTTCTCTTTCACCATCATTAAAACTTGGGCAGAATCATCGCCAGAGCCTAAGGAACTTGGTATTTGTTGAAGAAGTTGTCGATCTTGCCAGGCAAATTAATTCAGAAGTGGATAGTAATAATGGTCAAGAACTGCTGCATTCTAACAACCAGGAGCTGACAATTGATGAACTCATAGAAATGCATGAGCAAGAGCAAGACATTGAAAAACTTGAGTCTTTAAGGCACGGTTCAGTCGGTAGATCGAATGACATTTGGCAATTTGACAGGCCTCAGTTTAATTGAACAAGTAATATCAAAAATTTTTAAAATCAATTCCTAATTTGAATGGAGGAGTAGAAAGTATTTTATTAACGATTGAAAATTTCATCAAGATATATATATATATATAGGGAGAGAGAGTGAATTAAAATAGTAGGAATTGAAAAAAGAGCATAATTTGTCTGCATTGTAGTAACAATGCACACTCTGTTTGGCTAGTTCGGCTGGAAAACCGGTTTTCGAAACCAACTTTTGTCATTGTTTTAACAGTTATATTGTTACAACAATGAAGACAAATTTAAGTTGACGTCGAAAACCAGTAATTAATTTTATTTAATTAATGAATTAATATTTGAAAGAACTGTATCAACATCCAAGTATCATCCACTACAAGTTTGAAAAAATGTACTTGAACTTGATTGGATGAATAGAAAGTATTTTACTAACGTTTGAAAATTTGAACAATTTAAATATATAAATATATATATAGAGAGAGAGAGAACTAATAGTAGAGGAATTGAAGAAGAGGGTTACAAATTTTAGGAAATACTTATCCCAATTAATAGCGTATTTTTTCAACAAAACTAGGAATAAAAATATTATTAATATACTACGAGGAAATTTTGTTGGAGGGAAAAATATTTGAGCCGGTAAACTACTTTTTTTGGATTTATGAAACCTTTTAGATTAAAATAACTTTGGTTTGTTATTTTGTATTTGTGTTATCCAAGAATTTTTATTAAATATTTTAATTTTTCTAAATTATTATTTTCTTTCGTCTCCGGCCTTAACTAAAAATAATTTATAACTATTTATGCGGGAAATTATAACCCGACTTACGCGGTTATCACTCAATCCCCCCCTCCCCCTTTCGTGTAAGTTCAGGTTTTTTTTCTCTGAATACCAATAATATATAATAAACAAAATATAAACTATGTTGCATTTAATACAGAAAATTAACTTTTTAATCTTAATTGTCGATTTTGTTCTAAAATGCCATAAAAGGAAAAAGTAATATAATTTTATAATAATAAACTTAAGTGCTAAGATTACATATCTTTCAAAACCCGATCGATTATTATATGATAGAGTTTAATGTTTATCCTTATTTTAGCTCTCTCTCTAATCGCTCTAAACTGCACTTAAATTAAAACGGATGTCATCAAATAAACTACAACAAGCTTAAAATACGATCAGTTTTCTTGATTACATATTTCGAAAAAAATTAGACTTTAAATTGAAGCAAATTTTGAGAAAACGTTTTGTTAACAAATTTGTTACTGGAATTCGACTTATTTTCCTGTTAATTTGATTGATTACAAAACAACATCTTAATTTGTTTCAATTACTCAGAAAAAAAAGTCTCTTCAAATTACTCGTAATTTTAGTTTCCATTAAGATAACATGATACTATTTACATAAATATAATTAACTCGCAAATATGTATTTTGTTTTTCGAAATTAAGAAAAACAATTACGGGGTCTAGTTCTGAGAGTTACGACGATAAATTAAAAACTTCGGTAGATTTTTAAAAATCATCCATAAAGTTAATGCGTTACTTTTGTTTATTCCCATCATAAACACAATTCGCAATTTACTCAAATTTACAAATAATTAAAAATAAAGATCTGCAATTTTATAAAGCATATACATAAATTTTATAATAAATATGTACACAAGTATACAAGTATTTATGCAAAAATAAAAAAGCTTCTTCGAAAATGAATCACTGCGGGTAACTTAGAATATATTTTTTCTATAAGGAATCTTGCAATTTATGTTATTTTGTTGGTGCTTATGACTTAAATTAAGGGAAAACTTCAATCAGGAAATTAAATAACAATTTAAATTTTTTAAAATGAAATATTTTAGATAAAGTTTGATGAAAATGATACCGAATTTCAAAACACTCTACATGGAATTAAAAGGCATGAACTTTAATTATTTGTATGCAACATATTTAACACAGTCATAAAAGCAATGAACTAAAATCTAAAATATATTTACATTTACCAAAAAGTAATTGCTCATTTCACTTTTTCTTATAGAAAATTTAATAGAACAAACTCTTAAAAATAAAAAAAAAATAATAACTATTGGTGTTGGAGGGAAATTCTTAGTTCATTACTTTTATCATGCTTTAAATATGTATACAAAATATGAGAGAAAGACATTAATAAATTTTTGAGATATCAGGTTTTAAGTAACGTAACTTTAACAACAAAAAAATATAGTCTTTATAAAAGCCATTTGAAGTTTTGATTCTTATTTTACTAAAACAAATAATACATAAAAAAATAATTAAATCAATTCCTACTTAGATCAGAAAAGAAAATTTTTATTTTAGATACTTTTTATTAAATAGTTACAATTAATATAAATATGTATATACATAGGACAGAATCACAACATTTAGTGGTAATTCATTTTTATTCATTATCATTAAAGTATCCTATTGTCATCCAAAAAAATCGTGTCTATAAAATTTCAGTTCTACGGAATGCTTTAAAACGTGAGAGAAAAAAATATTTTAAAGTTTTGACCCAAATTCGCTAAAAATTAAACCATTGTGGCTGTATCTGTAATTCTTTAAATAATTGGTTTCAGTCAATTAATTTTAATTAATTATAATTAAATTATCGTATATTTACCCAAAACAATAGTGTATAGAAAATTGCAGCTCAAACGAGCGCTTTAAAATGTGAGAAAATAAGCTCTTCATGTTTTAACACAAATCGCCAAAAATGATGTCATCGTCGCTGTATTTGGAATTCTTTGAATAATTAGTTTTAATCAATATATTTTTATTAATTACAATATAATTATTGTACTGTCGTCCAAAATAATCATGTATATAAAATTTCAGCTCAGTTGAGTGCTTTAAAATGTATTTTATTAACGATTGAAAATTTCACGAAGATAAACATATAGAGAGTGTGAGCTAATAGTAAGAATTGAATAATGCCTAATGTGTGTCAAACATTTAAAATTCACCACTTTTACAGCTTAGACCCAAATGACCGCACGGGCCACTTCTGAAAAACATTATAATCCTGCGGACCGTAATTAAAAATAAATATGGTCCCAATACAAACATTTATTTGAGTGAAAATTTAAAACAGACTGATGCATTATTGTTTTCATTGTTTTTCATGTATACAAACACAGCTCATTTAATAATAACAATGCAATGATCAAATAAAGTTTGATTTATTTAATTAATGATATTTGTTAGTTCATGAAGTTGATCTCAATGGATATATTTGCGTATAGTATTTGATATTGCAGGTTTATGTTTGGTAAATTTCAATTTCGAAAAAAAAACTAGATTCATAGTAACAGAAGCAATGTGATAAAATAAAAACACTTATGGGATTTATTTTTTTTAAAGAAAAACTCTAAAAACAAAAATATTGTACAAAAAAAGTCGCATTTTGTAAAGTTGTAAGGAATCTCGCGGGCCGCTGGTTGGCCACCCTAGGCATAGACCTTCCCCTTTTCTATATCATCAGTTTTTTGTTTCTTTCTGGCCGCTTAATTTTTTTTTCTACAACAAAATGTATCAGATTAGAAAAAAAAATTGAATTTCACTCAAACACTGATTCAGAAACGAATACCTTTATTTTTATTTAAATAGTTATAGTTTTATTATATATATATATATATACCAGTACCGATAATTCAAACAGTAACTCTTCGGAAAAAGAAATTTCAGATCAGGTGTCATGTTGTCCCAAACTCAGATTTAAAATTATGAAGTACATCACCACACAATATCATTCGAGTTGTTTTGAAGTGAAGCGTTAATAAAGAGTCAATGAATCAAAGACAAAGCTCATTGTATCGCTAGTATCGTTTTAAAACTTCCCGATATTCAACTGGATTTTGTATATAAGCTATTCTCTCCGTTTGTTAGAAAAAGTATATAATATCATTTGTCCAAGCGCAGTACATTACAAAATTATTTAAATTTATTTTTCTTGGATCCTTATATCTTATTAAATAGGATTTTTTTTTTTCATTTCATTTTTCAGTATAACGTTTCCTGTGTAAATTATTAGTATTTTGCTAACGTTTCTTTTAATTTTTAAGAAAATTCTAACTATTCTAAGCAAAAAATATTTGAAAACTTTTGAATTCTTTTTTAGAATACACTTATATATTTCATTGAATACTCGAAGTACTTTTTTACGATAACGCATAAAAGCATTTAAAATAGCTACTTAAATATTGAGTAACATTGAAAAATTAATTTCAACTTTTAATAATATAGTGTAACCAAAAATTTTTCTTTTTTCAAAAGGAAAAAAAAAAAATGTTTGAGCTACGATAGCTGAGTGATAATGGCAGCGTGCTAGTGGGCGATGTTTCTTCTGTCAAGCAATTGTTAGGAATCGGTGGTATTAAAAATATGATGAATGTTACATATGTCAAAGTTTCAAAGTACTCACCATGGTGTGGTGGGCAAGCCTGTAGAGTGGATGGCGTTTCGCGTGTCCTCCGCGGCATTTGACTGTGGCTCAGAATTATATGATTCGTCACGAAAACCACTCGTGCAATTTTGTTGTGTGACTCTAATAAGCAATACATCTATTGAACTTTTGGGTGGGAAACTAAAAGAGCAAATTTCGGAAAGTATAAATTCAAACATGGTCGTTATGCGTTCAAAGTTAGTAAATATTTCGTCCAATACTTCCTTAAAGTCACATAAAGAAATAGATAAATCTCCTTGACCTTTGACTATATATATATAACTGAATTTTTATAGTGTGTTTAAAGTGCAAATTGACTTCTGAATATGATTAAAACATAAAATCGAAATGCTTATAACGCAAGCTTAAAAGAATGCAACACAATTTTGAAACAATTTGTTTAATATTATAACTATAAGTACAAGATTATGAAACAATGGCACACAGTATTAACTAAACACTGTAATTCTGTAATTGTTAACAATGTAACTATAGATGATAATAACAATGAATTATTTGCGAAATGGCATACAATAATAGGCAAAAAATGTACTAATAGGATACTACAATGTTATTCAATTACCCGTAATTACAGAATGGAAAAAAGAAAAAAATTTCGGTAATGGGGGGGGGGCGAAATACAATAGTGTAATACAGATCAATACAAGGAAAGTGAACCTTGTATTTAAAAGTTAAAATGGGTCTATTATAAAAGCGAATCGAAGGAATTTTTAAGCAATTAATGTTTCAACAATTTATTGCATGTGTAGAAAAATAACTTGGTTTTTAAGTTTTCTAAAACATATTATTTTTACTTATATTTCAGGGAGTGCTTCTGTACATCCCATGGTAACGGTGACAGCCAATTATAATGATCAAAAGTCATCCGACTCCTCCCCCAATCACAGCCAAGTCTCTAGGAACTCCTCCAGGAAGTCCAACAGCTCCATTCTCGTACACAGTGGTGAGTTTAGCTGCGTTAATTTTGAATTATTTGACAAAGAAGATAGTTTTTTTGTTCAAATGCGTGTGCTTTGTCTTAGAAAATTAATGAAATCCAAAGATTAAAAGTTGAGAGGAATTTACGCTGAAATAAATCAAACTGATCAAAAAGCTAATTTAACTATGAAAACTCAATACTCGTATTTGCTTAGAAAATTGGGTACTTACATAGTATCGGAAGCGTATGAGGTTAATTCATGTGACGTCATAGTCACATGATAGTGAAAGCCACGTGATTCTAGTCAATCAATTCAAAAACTCATGTGACGTCATAGTCACACGATAAAAATTATCTTGTGTTTCCAACTAATCAGTTCACGCGCTCTGGTGTTGCCAAGTTTTGCTCTTTGGAGAAACTTTCTCTTAAAAAGTACATATGTATACAAAATGCATTTTATTTAAAAGTATAAGCATAAAATACGACTTTTTTTTAATTTAAAATAATCTTTTTGAAGAAATTTTTTTCCTTAACACATTTAAACATCTTTACCCAAATATGAAATTTGAAATTGTATCCGAGTTTTAAAAATAGAACAAGTACAATTAGTTTAATGTTTGTTTTGAATTCAATGGAAAACACGTGTTTGTTTTTATTATGTGACTTCATGAATCAAGCCCATTGGCGATGTTACATGAGACGAAGCACAGAACGACGCATGCGAAATCGAGGTTGCCAACTTGGCGAGTTATCTTAAACGTTGGCATTGTTGCAATAATACGTAAATACCGAAAATTGTATTGTTGAGTTAAAAACTATTTTATTAATATTCCTTTAAATTAATATTATAGTTAGTATTATATATATTATTATTAATTATATATTATTATTACTTTAACGTATTGAATTACATTGTCATTTTTAACTAAATTCAGTAAATAAGAAATCTGTGTTTGAAAATTGCTTTTAACTATTTTAATTTTCTTCATTAATATTTATGATTACTTGAGACCAGCTGCTAATTTGAATCATATGGAATTATTATTAATGAATTTAATTAAACGTTTTAGCTTAAATATTTGTTGTCAGAGAAAATATTTTCCATTTCTTCAAAATAAACTGGCAGGATGTTTACTTTCTTTAGCTGGCGTATTCAAGAAAAATTAACTCCTGAATTTAATTAATTTAGCAATTACATCATAAAACGTGTAATTAATACAAACACAAACAAATTTGTATGATTAAATTATTTAATATTAATCAGTAAATTTTGAACTATTTTTAAAAAAAGAGAAGTATGAGAAATATGTTTAATTCAAACTTTTAAAAATTAAAATAAAAAATCTAAAATCTTAATGGAAGAAAATATTTAAATTGATTCATAGAAGTTTAAATACCTACCTAGTTTGACGTTGAATTTCTTGACTTAAAAAAGGTAAGCACAAATGGTTTATTAAAGTTCAATGGTTTATTAAAGTTCGTTTAATTAAATTTTCTATACGATAATTTTGCAAAGCCATGATTAACAAAAAAGGATACTTTGTGATAGGTTTTTTTATTTAAAATTAATGAAAATGTTTTCTGAAATAAAAATATTGTCTTAAAAGTTTAATGTATAATATTGTTATTTTTATTACCATTATTAATATTGTTATTATTTGGGAAGATACGTTATTTTAATTATAGTTCTTTTTCTACTTATTATCAATTATCTCGCTTGAAAGTAAATATTTTAAAAATAAATTTCAATATTTTCGCTAAGTATGGAAAAAATTGAAAATGAAAATGCATACAAGTTTCTTTTAAATTAAATTTTTTGCCACTGATAAAATACTGCAACATGCTTGAATCTCTCCTTTGTTTTATGGGTGCATTTCTCCTGCTCTTAATGACAAGCGTTGTGAGTTATAAACTATAACTGAGCGTCAACATTTAAAAATAAAATCCCTTTACTTCTCCTTTTATAATAAATTTAACTTTCAAATAAACTGATAAATTCTAATTACACGTGCATTTATAAAATTATACATTTTTTTAGATTTAAGGGGACATGTGGTACCATTTACGTAATTTTTTTTAATTTAAAGATTTTTAAATTATTTTTCGTTGCCTCCAATGTATGTATACTATGTAAAACAGATTTTGTGCTCAAAATTTCATAAAAAGCTAGTCGTGTAATTTTTTAAGGAAAAAACAAAGTATTTGAAGTGATTTTAAAATGCTACTTCTACGACAATTGACGTACATGCATGAAATTTGATTTACAAGGACATCAAACTATGTATAATAAAGGTTGATATGGGTTTTACATTAACGTGATTGGTATTCATACAATACTTCTTTTTATGAATGTTTATTGAAAATTCCTTAAAAAATGTATAAATTCTGAATTCAATTATTTTTAAAAAAATAAATATTGCTTTGATTCAAAAATGCATACCAACTTTTGTTGCATGCACTATTAGCATTAGGTAAAAATATTTTCAAAGCATTAGGCGCAACTGAAAAAAAGCCTTAGCATTTTAATTGAAGACAAACTAGTTATTTTAACTTTCTGAGATAAGTCAGTTTAAAGTTTTGATTTGCCATACGGATGTGAATAAAAACGAACGTGAAAGCTATCATAAGTCTGCGTGTTTTAAGTTTAGAGCTTTCAAATTTTGTGAGGTTATAAAAAAGGATATGAAAAAAGATTTAGGCTAAAAAAATTAAATTTGATTTTTTTACTGATTTTGGTCAATTGAATCGAACTGTATCCCTTAAAATTAAATAAAATTTTTATACTCATACAACATTATCTCAATATATTTTAAATACAGTCGGACCCTAATTTAACGAACTCCTAGATAACGAATTTTTCTCCCCCGATTAAAATGGACAAAATCCCCTATTTAATGAATAATAAACCCCTATTTAACGAATAATAAACCCTTATTTAACGAATAATAAACCCCGATTTAACGAATTATCTCAACAGTTGAAAAAAATTTTTTATTAGTTTGTATTAGAAAAAATTGGATTTTTTTTTTCAAATGATAACCTTTTGCTCCGAAACAGAAAAATGATTTTTCTTGCAAGTAGTTAATTTCGACGGGAAAGGGAGCAGACAATTGTTAGACTTTAAAGGGGCAGATGAGTCATGAAAGCAACTTATCGTGTGAGTCTTGAATAAGGCAAGAAACTCTCCTTATCTCATCCAACTCCACAATGTAAGGGATATTTTCAGATTTTACAGATTCTGTTACATTTACTGACGAACTGCCTATTGGTGCAACTGAAGTTCAGAAAATTGATGATTTGTCAAAGCCAATGAATAGTGGTTTTGATGCAGAAATTGATAATGAAACTGTTACATTTTCTAATGCTTTGTATTGTTAGGAAACAGTAAAAGAATACTTCGTGCAGCAGGATGTAAATGGCGCAGTATTTTCTTCTCTGCATGAAATTGAAAAGGAATTCTTTCGAGTCAGATATCAAAAAGATTTTCAAACATATATCAGTCACTATTTTAAAACTTCCAATTAACTGGTCCATAATAAATCACTGATAGTATTTTAGCAGTTATATAAAAAACGTGTAATTTCTAAGTATGGATATTTTTGTGTATCTGCTTATTGTAGAGTTGCCAGAAGATAAGTGCAAAAAAATTTGCATTTTGTTTGGATCACTATACAACGAAGAACCTTGATTTCACAAACAAAATGTTCAGTCCCGATAAATTCGTTAAATTGGGGTCCGAATGTATATGTTACATTTTAGTCTGCAAAAAATATTTTATCCTAAATTTTTTTAAAAACAAAACAAAAGAAAACAGAATATTTACATTTTAAAATACAATTGAAACTCATACATGCATGTAATAATATACTTAAATTTTTTCTCGGGAGTTTTAATTCGTAATGGTCTTGAGCCTTCCAAGACTTCGCGTGATAATTAATTTCTAGTACACCCACATAACGGGAATTAGCCATAACTTTATCTCCCAAAAACTGAGACTTCAGCGTTTTCAAAATCAGGATGATGCAATCGTGATTCATTTGTATATGCAAACTATGGATGGCTATCTGAGATCGATTAATCGAAGAATCGATTTCTCGGGCAAAAGAAATTGATTTTTTAAATCGAGATATAGCACAGAATCTATTCAGTGAATCGATATTTCATCCTAGAAAATCGGCATTCGATATTTTCTGTTTTGGTAAAAACCATAAAATTATTTACAATTAGTTCAATCCACCGGAATGTCAGGGCTTAAATGAAGAATTTAAACACTATTTGTCGCAGGCAGTTGTGCACCTGAAGTATGATCCTATACTTTACTGCAAGGACAGAAAAACTCTATAATCACGTTCATTTAATAGCCATGATGTATACAAGTATCGTTAGATCACCTGTTCCTTGTGAGTGCCTATTTTCGATTGCTGGCAACATCGCAAGTGATGAGCGGAACCGCTTGGATCCCTGTAGATTTGACAGACTGTTGTTTTTAAAAAGGTTAGATATTAAGCATTGGGAACTATAAGCTATCTTATCTATTTTCTAAACTTTTTAATGTAACAAATACATTTATAAAATAAATGTCTTCTTTTATACCTGATACTTTGATATGGTAATAAAATTAATTGTAATTGTCGAATTCCCTGAACTAAAAAATTCCCTGATTTTACTGATAAGAGATCATTTATTATGGTATCTTTCTTGTTTTTTTATAAAATGGATTTATATTTACATTGTAAATGCAGACTTGAAAAAAAATCGATCTTTTAGACCTCGATTTTTTTGTGAATCGATTCATCAGATTACGATTAGAACCGATTTAGAAATATCGAACTTTTTCGGAAAGAATCGTCATCCCTAATGCAAACCAATCAGAAAAGCCTTTACCGGAAATAATATGATTTTAGTAGCTTCTGGTTGACTAGGACTATTAATAGACTAGATCTCGGGAGCGAACACAGGGGCTTCTTTTATGAACGTCACGTAAATGCGCGTTAGAATGTCTTCCTATGTGTTGTCTTGTCAGTTTTATGTTGTGTTTTCTACGTAACTACTATACTGTTCGAATTAATTGAGACAAACGGGGAAAAAACGGTTTTTTTCTAAAACCTTAGCTTTTAATCATTACATATCTGAAGTTGAAATATCTCTATATTAGTACGAAGCATGTCCTCTTTTAGAAGAATTGACCTCTTGGACAAGTATTGACATTAACTCCGCTGGTATATCGCACATGTTCTTGAATTTATCATCGAGGAACGACACTTGTATTGCAATTTTTATCTTCTGTTCTGTTTTGCCGTGCAGTTTATCTTAGCTAAATTATTCATCTAGCTAAGTTCTCAATAGTATTTAAGTCTGGTGTATTGCTAAGTCAAACAAGTACTTGTATTTTATTTTCCTGCATGAAAGTCTGGTTCGAGTTTCGAATTGTGACAAAGAGTCAAGTCCTGTCGATATTTTCCCATCAAATGTTATCATGAATTGAACAATCCTACTACGTAATATTTCTATGTATTTGACATAACTCTTCATGCCTTTAAGAGGAACTAAATTTTCTGTGCCATTTGTTGCGAAAAAAACTCAAAACATCTCTTCAGGAGGGTGTTCTTATAATCTGTTGGATATGATGTTACTGAGTTTCACCTTCATTTTGTCTTACTGCAATTGATTTGTATCCCTGCACATATAAATGTGTTTCATATCTTTAAATTACCTTCTTTGTGTCTTTAACAGTCCAAGATTGGTATTTCTTGACCCATGCTAAACGTTTTATCGTCATTTTCTGAGTTAGGAATTGTTTTATCCTCGAGCGTGTTGCCTTTCGACCAACTTCCAGAAACTTTTGGGTACAATTGAGGTATTCATTTTAATACTATACTCTAATAAAGCCTTTCAAAGGTCTTTGCTTGTCTTCCTTGGATTTATTTTGCAATTTCTTATTAGAATTTTATCAGTTCTTGGAGTAGTTTTCCGCTTGGGTCCACATTTTCCTTTTCTTTTTGGAGACGATGTTCCGGTATTTTGAAATGCTCTTAAAGTTCTGTAAACACTTAATTTGCCCGCACCAACTGCCATAACTATATCTCTCACAGTCATAGAAACGTGTTCGTTAAGAGCGATTATTTTAGAACGCTTCCTCGGAGTAATATCCATTGTTGAACTAGCAAAAGTAGCACGTGTTACACAACTCAAATTTATAACTACCATCTGCCATACTGAAATGTCCTTAACTGAGCTATCGGTACACTAAAACCAATCAAACAAACGAGTAAATAATAATCAAAGCCGATCCGTCACTCTACCTCTGATCAGAAATAATAAATTTTTGGTGGTTCCGGACATCACTGCTAATTTCATACCGATTCAGATAAGAAAAATATGCTTGTCCCACTTAACTCAAACAGTGTAGTAAATAAATGTGGACCTAAAAGTATCAAGACTCAATGACTGCATGAAATTATATTTATGCCATCCAACAAAATGTCATTTATATGTTAAAAATGCTTTAAGATCAAGCCAAAGTATTACATACATTTATGCGCAATCCTCTAGATTTATTTAAACATATCGCGTACTATAGAGATTAAAGTATATTATATAATAAATCTCTCCGTACTCTAATTGCCACTTTTATGTGTATTTTAGTGGACCTGAAACCTCTACGGAAAGCTAGCAGCCATGTGGATGTGTACTCTCTTCGTGTGCCTCTCAAAGATATTGTCTGCTATCTATCTCTTCTAGAGGGAGGAAGACCTGAAGATAAACTAGAATGTAAGTTAATAATTCTTCTTCCCTAAATTAAAAACTTATTAAAGAAAAGTTTTCCTACTTGCAAATGATTCCTTTCTCTTAGATTTTTCTACAAAAACATTAAGGATATAAGTACATTGATGTATTTCTTACAGTTTCCAAGATATAACACTCAATCTTTAAACAATGCCCCTGAGTACAATTCAGCAAAGGTTATAGGATTCTTAAGACAATGGAGACCCTTATGTCTTTATCTTGTTATATGTATAATCTGAATCACTCTTTTCTTTTTTTTTGGTTATTCATCTATCGTTTTATTGGGAAACTGGTACAGTATCTTATTATAGTATAAATGGAGAACGTTTTTTTTTTTTAGATGGGAAGTCGAGATAATTATTCGTGTTCTGTTAAGTCTGTATAATATTTATCTGAAATTTAGCTGCACTGTATAAAAGCCCTAATTGAATTATAAAAGTGGTAATATCTAAAAGTAGCAATTTCCTTAATATTTGAAAACACTGTATTAATTTATTTAATGTAATATATATTTTGGTCCCAATATACCTTTAACAGCCTAATGACTCCCTCAGAAGTGTTCTTCAACAAAAACTTTACTTCAATTTTTACTTACTTGACAATACTTCTACAATTTATTAAAACAACTATAACTTTAAAGCCACACAAACCTTACCTTCGGATAATAATAATTGTTATAACTACAATTTATTTATTTGTATTCGTAACAAATAACTTTAGGTCCAATATTTCTACCCTCCAATCGATTCAATCATTTTCACTTGTGGGGAATTCAATGTTATTTTCATTTGTTTTGAGATTTAAACCTCTCGTCTATAACTGTTTTTATATAATAGACTTTCAACATCTTGCTAAACACATCATATAAGGATAAAAATTATGTAAAATACCAAGCATACTGGGTATCGAAGCCAAGGGTCGCCAACCCACTGCACTCGTGTCACAATGTCGCAAGGTGGAGTTGCAACAAAGGCACGCGAAGACTTACAGAAAAACTTTTAAAAACATTTTAAAAGATACTAAATAACCATTTGTAACAATTTTATTTAAGTAAGGTTGTCTCAGACAAACCAATTCTCAAAATGGGGATCAAAATAAGTTTGTGAAAATATACTGTTTTCTAATATGAACACAATAAAATCAATATCACTTAAAAATAACTAATTTGTACCTATAATAATCAAATTTTGTTATTATCTGCAAGAGCTAATCGTAATATAGATCGCTGGGTAAAAAAAATTAGTAAATCAATAGCCGCATTAAGTCAGTACTGAGCGCTTAACAATTGTTTTGAAATAAATTATTCAAGTTACTCATTATACGTATAAGTAACCTAATCGATTGAACTTGTAAAAAGTTTAGTTTGCACTTTCGTCTTATTTATTATTTCTAAATTTCCACTACATAGACTTGCATTAAAAAAAGTGCTATTTGTGTAAAAATCCCATAATAAGCCTATAAGTAACATATTTTCACTTTTCCATATTTGTTGGAAAAGTTGTCAGTGGTGTGCATAATTATTTTTTTATCAAATAGTTGCACTCTACCCAAAAAAGTTGGTCTCCCCTGATCTAAGCCAAAATTATCAATCAAATTCGAGAGAAAAAATATCTGATTGAATAACATATACTAAAAACGATTGCCAATCTTCAGGTAAAAAAAGAATCGCCTAGAAACTCATTATATCATTCTTATATCTTCCTAATAAATGTTGATCCTCTGAGTACAATAACGGCAATAATTTATAGAAGCAGCCAAAACTCATAGATATTGGAATGAATCATCCTTTACTTTTAGCTAATTCCTCAAAGTACAAGGCAAACCCTGTCTGAGTCATATATCTCTTAATTACTTTTCTTGCTATTCATATTACTTCTTGTTCAACACATTTGATACGAGGGTTGATCAGAAAAAAAGGTTACAAGCCTCAGTATTTGAAAATTACATATTGTGTTAAAATTTTGTTTCCCCAGAGTGGAAACAAAAGTCGATACTTGTCATACAATTAGTTTGCGGGTAGGTAGTGAATGTTCCCAGATGGTTCAGGACGATTGAAATGGTAAGACTCTTAGAAAATTGGTCTCGTTTGGAAGTGCGAGCTGTGATTCGATATTAATGGCCAAAGAATGTGTCCGCATCTGCAATGAGCAGACAACATGTAGCAAAATTATGTCCCTCTTTTCAATCAGGCAGACAGGATGTCGAAAGCTGTAACATGATAGGGTTAGGGCTGTGTGTAGCCTGGTGGTTAGAGCATCGGACTCCATACCGGAAGGCCTGGGTTCGATGCCCGATGCCACCAAATATCCTCCGAGTACACACGGAGTACGTGCTCGTTAAATCAGGGGGTCCGAAAGTCTTGTGGGCTGAATCACGAGTGCAGGGGAATGGAGAATATTTCCCTCTCCTCCAGTCCCATGGCAAAATTATGGAGGTGGAGATAGGTGGTGTCGACATCTATCGTCCCTAATTCGTACTGTCACCTGTATGGTGCTCAAGGCCTAGACCAATGACAGGCGTACTTCTAGCCCCTTGCCACGATGAATTTCGTAGGCCTCGTTCTGACTACGTCAGACCGGTGGCATTAGCCACAACAACATATGACAGTGGCCATGTTTTTCACCGACAGAAATCACCACGGTACGAATTGGAGAAATTATTCAAAATGACCGACGGCGTGAAATCTCATCAGAGCTCGAACTGAGCAATGATAGCGTGCAGTAAATTGTTTCTCATGTGCTGCGATATTCCAAGACAGTGCTGTGAAATCATACGTCGAGACCTGGCTCAATAGACAGGGACCTGATTTCTACCAAGACGGGTTAACCAAGTTGGTACTGCGTTCTGATAAATGCCTAAATACACTTGGTGATTATGTAGAAATGTGATAGGCACGTATATGCCTCTTAATTCCCTTTTGTATTTTCTGTTCATTGTTAATAAATATTATTTTATTCGACTTGTAATCTTTTTTTCTGATCAGCCCTCGTAGGTTTTGTGCCAATTTCACATGTTTAAAGAATGGAAACCCACTCGATTCTCACGCCATAAAATTTCGAAGCTTCGCAGCAATAATTGAAGAATACCTGAAATTGCTTGCAAAATCGAATTAGGATTAGGTCATTATTTATTACCTAAGAGTTCATAAGGCATCTAGAACAGTGGTTTAACCAATTAATGAACCTTCAGTGTGGAAATAGTATAAATGCAATACTGAATTCCCATCGATGTGCTCAATGCAATTAATATTTCGTGATATAAATTGAGGTAAAATTTGAATTAAAGGGACATACGATGTCCCAAAATAGTTACTTTTCAATTTTTTCTCGTTTTGCTCTCAATTGGAGTACTTTCAAAAATTCTTGCAGAAAAAAAAATAATGAGTCATCTTCCTTTCCAATTATTTTGTCATTCTTTTAAGAGAGTTTTCTATGTGCAAAGACCTTCGAAGTAAGTTTTTGCATTAATGATCATAAAAAAATTACACTATTTTTAAACCAATTAACTTGAAAGTAAATACCGTAGTACTCTTTATTATGTATAATTTACAGTGCAACGAAATACTGATAAATATTTTTAAATTACTTAAATGTTACAATTAATACACACTAAAAACCGCTATAGAAGAGATTGTTAGATAAATGTTTCAATGTGTAGATTTTTGAAAATCAATGTTATAGATTTGATCACACTTTATTCACGTGACTGTAATTAAAATACGTTGTTACATATTGCTTTATTAAAAGGATTAATCCAAATACATAAAACAGCTCAAGTATAACACAAGAACAATGATAAATAATAAAAAAGAACAAACATTTAAAAAACAAGGATAAATCAACATGGGAGCAAAAGAAAAAAAGAAAAAATTATACAAGAAAGGGAACATAATGCATTTAGTTTTTACAAAGAGTTCATGAAAGTTCTGGCATTCCAGTATAGTTTGGTTATCTTTCCACGCTTTTGAGACACTATCTTATTCCGAGAATATAAGAAGATGTTCTGTATTCATGCCCGAATAACAAATCTGGAATATATTTGATGGAAGAATGCCTATTTTTTATTAAGATGATGTGCCATACAATCAGGGCCTGTTTGCAGTCTGAAATTTACTTCAACCTCTTGGGCCTTTTGACGAAACTTTTTCCAAGTGTCTTGAATGTTAGCCCAGGATTTGCCTCTTGATGTTGCTGCCTGGTTAGATTTAAGAGTATTCACTGATTTCTGAAAAATATGTTTTTAAGTGACTCTGGAGAAAGTGGTTTGTTGTCTTGTGGTTCAAATGTTCCTCTCTTGGCTTGTAAGTTCGCCTTTTCGTTACCGTAGATAACGGCATGTGAAGGTTTGATTGAAAGACGCTTATTGTGTTGTATTTATAAAGAGAGTTCAAGGTTTGTCTTATTTCTGAGATAATCTGTGTGTCTGTGTCATTATTTATTTCTACAACCTCAATGGCTACTTTGGAATAGACTAGAATATTTGCTTTAGAGAAACAATCAATCTGTATCTTGAGGTTTTCCAGTGCTAGTGAGATTGCAAGGATCTCTGCATCAAAAATCGACTTAAAGGGTCCCACAGGAATACATTGGGAAAATAGTTTACTTTATACACCATTCCCAGTGTTGTCTTTGTACTCTAGAGCCCTCAGTGTACACTCGAGTCCAGGGACGGGCATTAAGTAGATCGCGATTGTCCGGTGGACCGCCAAGACATTATGAGGTGATCGACTTTACTAAGACCTAAGACGGACATACAAAAAGAAACACATTTATGTTAGGACGACGTCAGCTAAACTGGAGAATCGGATTTTCACAATCGATATGACTGTGTTTACTTAAGCAAATGATTCGACAGATGTATAGTGACACATGTACGTATAGTGAAAACGAACGATGGCGCTTAACACGTTCATTGCCACTCTTGGTGAAAAAGGTGATCACTCTAATTCCAGTCGTAGAAATAAGTTTTACCCCACTGCTCACGCAATAGCACAGGATTGGCTACTAAAACATCACCCCATACTGCGGGATTGAGTTATCATGCTAACGTGACATACTTAATACCGCGGGACCTGGAAGCGAAAATGTTGTAACATATGTTGGGGTTTCAGATACATCGGTTGACGTGTTTCTCTACTCGTTGCATTGAATACGTCCACGATCCATGGTTTAGCAAGCGCTCCCATACTTGTTCACGTATTCAACACAATTTTGTGATACAATCTGTCATATTGTATAGAAATAAAACATGCAATTTTAATACAGAATGACCACACCTACGCCACTGGGTGGACCTCAACACCTTAAAACCATTAGAAGTAACCTGTACCCTGGAAAAGTCCATCCACTCCTGCTCTAGTCCCATTCAGGTTAAGGTTATTGTTAATATAACATACATAAATTGTTTGCTCTTAATATTGTATCAGGAATGTTTTTCTTTCCCAAGTCATTAATATCTAGTATATATATAGTATATCAGTATTGTAATCGAAAAAATTTAGCTCTTCAAAATGTTCTTTTATCTATATAATCAATATATCATTAAGAGTTTTTGAAAATGTTTACAATTTATATTATTTTCAAATTAAATATTTCTTTTCTAAATATACAGTGAAATTTACCACAAATTAACATTCTCTATATTATTTTTTTTAAAGTAAAAGTATAAAAACTTAATCAAAGTTGAAAATCAGGCCATATTTCTTTTAAAAAAATTAAATTTTAAAATATTTTAGAGAGGAACAAATAATATAAATTTAATGTTAGAGTAACAATGATTATCTAAATATTCATTCTTCATTTATATCTATCTCGTTACGCTAATTGCCAAAGTTTTGTTCAAACCTGATGTAATAAATTACTAGAATCGTCGAGTAAGTTTTAAGTTTTTTTTTATGGAAGTTCTCTATTATCTACCCAAAACAAATTAAACCTTATATAATAACAATCGTAGATAAAACTCAAATGGTTCTTTAAAAAACTACATTTACGAAAATTTCATTATCAAATCACTTTAAAGGCCTTCTCACTCACTTCCATGCACTCAATGTTAGTGCGTGCATTTCATTCTTATCTCGAACTTAAAATGTTCGTCTAAGGAACAAAATAATTTGAATGAGAGATAACTTTTATTGCGTGTTTCCAAAGAAAGACTAAGTAAAATTTACTACTGCACCGTAAAGAAAGGTAACTTTCTGTCACATATAAGACTAACTGTCGTTTACACTTTGTTAACTCAGTGCAGGAGCGATAACTCGTTTGGTTTTAATCAAAGGCAGTGTCTTCAGTTTGCAGTGTTTGACTAATATATGATCTAATCTCACTAAAATCTTTTACGCATGTCTTGTTCTTTCTAGAAGAGGTTGAGAGCACTTACCTTAAATTAGAATGATACATTTTCTTTTGGAGTACTGATTTTGTTGCGGTACTTTTGTAATGCAAGTTTATAAATACTTTTGCGGAAGGATTTTTAAATTAAAACTCATTTGATGAATTAATAAATTTACTTATTTTTTTAATTGATACTTTAAGTTTCAAGATATAAAATTACAAATGAAATTTGCTACCCATATTATATTTTCAATCGAATATTCATTTTCTAAATATTTGAAACGATAAATTTATTTTTTAGGTTATTCAGAGTATAGTTTTATAATTGTAAAAAAAAAACACCTTATTTTCTGAATTCATTTAAAAATATTATAAGGTAATGTGTCTATCAGAGAATATAAATTATTTGAATATTTACTTTGAAGAAAAAAACTTAAAAATAAATTATTTCGGAAGGTTTGATCCTTTTTACTAAGTTTTACAAATTCTTTTTTTTATAAAAAGAAGTTGACTTCTCAAATATTTTGTTTCTTATGCTGCATACATTGCCGTTGTGCACCGAAACGGAAAAATGAAATCGAAGATAATTTTTAAAATGTATTAATTGTACATTAATTTTTTAGAGAATTACATAAAGTTCATAGAATTCAAAAATTCCATATTTTTAGCTTTTATAGCATGAATAAAAAATTTATGCTGATAAAAGAAAGTTTGTTATTGATAATAATGCATTGAATCTGTTACAGGTAACAAAAAAAAATGGTAGTATATAGCTACAAATAAAATATCTGCTTTGCATTGAATAATATTATGTAACTACAAATCAACCTTTCTAAATTATCACATAATATGTTTTAAAATGAACAATGTGTTATTAGAGCAAAATTCGCGGTCAGATTATAAATTCAGATCGCTTTTATATAATGCGGATGCTTGGCGAAAACCTTATTTGAATAATTTACCTTTTCTACGTACATAAGAAAAACAAGGACATTTTTCTTCTTCTTTTAAATGGGCTGCATTTTGGCACATAAGTCTTTCCAGACAGGGCAAGTCCCCAAGTGTGGGAATCATTTCATTGGTAGCACCATCCACTACCAAATTTCAAGCTCTCCTCGAATGCTCAATATTGCCGTGATTTAACTTTGCCGAGAATACCAGAGAGAGTGAGGGAATATTAACGTAGCACTGTTCAGTTACACAATGGTTTTTGGCGACGGACCTCGTAACTTTGAACCATGTTCAAGTGACAAGGACGACACCTAAATTTGCACCCCCATCTCCTAACTACCACACCACACCAACGGGAGGACGTTTGAGCTCTCGACAGATTTAACGTGCATCGTTCCCCTACACGGCGTAATTTTAGTTGTACTGGGCTCGAACTCGTGATATGCCAGCCACAATCCGATACCTTCACCATGAATACCAGAGCGAAATTGATACTCAAGGACAGATCTTTCACATGCCACATAATCTTATAGCATGCGTGCCAACGAAAATCTATCGACTCCAGCCATGATCGAACCCGCAACCTTAGGCATACAAGGCGAACACGCTACCTCTAAGCCGTCGAGCCGACCAAGAAACTGAACATACACCAACACAAATCAAAGATGAAGTTGTTGTGCAACCTTTAATACAATTATCACGTTTTTCTGCAAAAAAAAAAAAAAAAAAAATACAGCAATAAACGTTCAGTATATTGCACTTTCTTGTCATCCAGTGATTGATCACCATAGTTAATCACGTACGAAATATAAATTTAAACTAAATTTGAAAGCTAGCAACTTTCCCTGGAACTAAAAAACGAATATATTATACGTACTTTCGGGTTTTCTTCCTTTCTTTGTCTGTTTCATACTGGTTACGGGGTGCATAGAAAAGTCTCTTTAACCTGAAAATACTTATGAACGAAGGAGCTACAGCTATGTAAGTGAGGTCACGGTATAGTATAGCGCAGAGATCGCGAACCAATATTACATGACACAATATTTTAGGCACGCCACCGATGAAAAAGGTTAACATTTTAATTCAAAATAACAAAGTTCACTATGAGGTGTTACGAAGAAACGCGATTGATCTGTCGTGGTGCTCGAGGAGGCGGGGAGCACACTCGTTATGTTATTGTCTTACAATCCTAACAAAAAATTTATTTGTCATCTAATTTCCAATAACAGAAGTCACACTAATGTTACTTTAATTTGAATTACTCGTTTAACTAAAAATTTTACAACAGTACAGAGCGAAATGTACACTGCTGGCCCCCGTAAGTGCAACACCATGAAGGAAGCATGCGAATAACATGAAATTTACAACATGCATTATCGAAGGTGAGATATGCAAATGATTAGAATTTCAGCGCAGACACACATCAAGCGCGCCTGTGGCGCCACCTCAAAGCGCTATTGAAGGCTTGGAGATTTCGACGACTTCAAGTTCGGCAATTGTGTTTTTCTTGTGGTTTTTTCCAAAAACGATCAGTTATGACTCGTAGAAAACAGCGATCAGCTTTCGATCAAGTATCCCAGTTCGACAGAGGAAGGATAGTGGCCTATCGAGATTGCGGATTATATTTCAGGTCGTGTCGGTAGTCGTGTTGGATGAAACCAAGCAACTGTGATGCGGATATGTGAGCTTTGGATGCAGGAGGGTACGACGGATCGACGTGGTCGATCGCATCCACCTCAGTGCACCACTTTACGTGAGGACAAGCAAATTGTGCGCATGGCAGTGACGGATCGCTCAGTCACATCACGAACCATAGCACCGAATATTGAGTCCGTAACGCATCATTCACTGTCTGCGCGTACCATTTCGACGCCGTTTACAGTAGAGTGGTCTGTCCGCAAGACGTCCATTGCTTTGTCTACCCTTGACGCAGAACCACATAAGTCTCCGCCACCAATGGTACGATGAAAGAAGGATGTGGGTGGCAAAAAGGAATGAAGTTGTCTTTACTAACGAGTCACGCATCTGTCTGCAATACCACGATGGTCGCATTCGAGTCTGGAGACACCATGGAGAGGGGATACTGAACAGCTGCGTCCAACAGCGCCACACTGGTCCTGCACCGGGTATTATTGTATGGGGTGGTATAGGATATCACTCTCGCAGTCCTCTAGTATGCATTGCCGGTACTTTAAACAGCCAGTGCTACATCTCCGAGGTGTTAGAGCCAGTTGTCCTTCCTTACCTTCAGGGCTTGGCCACAGCCATATTTCAACAAGATAATGTGAGACTACACGTGACACGCATTGCCAAAGGTTCTTCGTCAATCACCAGAATGGATTGCTTCTCTGGCCGGCTAGCTCTCCGGATCTTTCGCCGATAGAAAACATGTGGTCCATGGTTGCTCTACGATTACACCCCCAGCTGCCACACCAGATCAACTTTGGCAAATTGTGGAAGCTGCTTGGTCTGCTGTACCCCAAGAACACATCCAAAGTCTCTTTGAATCAATGCCGAGGCGTGTGGCAGCGGTGATCTCCAACAGTGGCGGCTACTCTGGCTACTGATTCTGGCAGGTACCACACTTCACAGAAGTCTATAAATTTAATCATTTGATACTTGGTCAACATGTTATCTACAAAATAAATTTTGTTGTGCTATCTCTTGTATTTCTTGGTGTTGCATTTACGGTGGCCAGCAGTGTATTTTACGTAGTAAATAAAGAGTTTTGAGTTGTTAATAATTAGTTTTATTATTTTCCCAATAATCACAATTTAGAATTATTTGACGGCACGTCTGTACTTCGTTAAACATTTCATAACGACTATACGGGCAACCTAAGGCAAACGGCAGCAGCACCCATAGTGGCAGGCGAAATTTGGAAGATAGCATTGTGCAAATCTAAAACGAAAAGATGCAGGGCAAAATTTACAATTAGAAAGATTTAGAGCATCAAGTAATTAGTATGAAACGACGACCAATATGTCCGAAATCAATGCATTCCATTATGTGCGAAAGTTTGAAGAATAGCCATAGGCGTGTTGAAATACTCAGAATATGTTGCATAAAATACGTTCTTACATCAATACAGTTTAATGAGAAATGAGCATGCAGAAATAATCTCTCGAATACAAATGTGTGTCATGAGCAACGGCGAACTCTCCGAACATATTCGACGTTAACGTGTTATCAATGTGTGACAGTTTGCCTTTGCCTTTTTTTTTCCCCTTCTTGTTTTTGTTTGCGATGTCATCAAACTGTATTGGCGTAGGTACGTATTTTATCATAACTATGGTATTCTTTTCAAAACGGAGTGAAATTTTTTCAGATATCTTAGGACATACAGGCGACAATTTATTCTAACCATGAGAACCAAATGTCGTTTCGTACTATTAATTGATTCTCTAAAACTTTCTATTTGAACATTTTTCTCTATGACTTTACGTTTTCGATTCGTAATGTCTATCTCCCAAATTTTGTCACTAGGGGCGCTGCTGTCGTTTGATTTAAGTCGAATGTGACCTCATTTGCATGGCTATAGCTCTCTTCAGTAGCAAGTATTTTCAGGTTAAGCGGACTTTCCTATGCTCTTTGTATCTATCATTTTTATTTATGTTACCGCTGAAGTGTATAATTCAGTTATTTTGTAGAAAAACTAGGTATTTCATGAAATAACTAGAGAAGTCAGTTAAAGTATATAATAGATGAAAGATCTCCTACTTTACTTAGTTATCTATGAAATAACTAATGATAGACCGTTAAAGCGAAAAATAAACAATTTCAAAGTTATTATAAACACTAATTAATCAAGAATATCTAAAATCTCTCAGAAAATACATTTTATACCTATTGCGGGTGATTAATTGATAAAAAATAAGGAAAAGCAGATGATATAATTTATAATTGCTCATATTGCTAACGTTAGTTAAACAGAGAGGAATAAGTTTTTCATCTGTTACTGGCACGATTAACTTTTCTACTTCTTGAACTTCAAGAATATTATGATGCTAGAGTAACCAATAGTCACTTGGTACTTTTTTCAGTGCTGTTTTTTAGCACTTATTACTTCTCTGCTATCAAAGTTAATACCTTTTCACGATTCGTGCAGCACTGATTTCCTTTGTCCCACGCGTATTTAATAAAGATTCAAACCGCTCTTGCATTAAATTCTTCTTACTTACAGATTGGTCTCAAATTCATGCAGAAGTCATTGCTTGAAAACAGGTTGGAAAAATATTTGTTAATAGTCCAAAATGTAAAACCCTAACATAAATACACAGTCTAAATTCTACATCTAAAAAAAATCGAAATTAAGAGTGCACACACACACGTCATTGCAAAGCAGATATAAACAGTTCAAAACTGTTTAATAGCAGCTAGAATCGGTTCAAAGATCTTCCGAGTGATGTATTTCATACTTTAACAATCAAGTTTTCGTTATTCTATACAATACTTAGTTAAATCGTAGAATTCAATAATTTTATGTACTTTAACTGACTTGTCTAGTTATTTCATAAAATACCTACTTATTCTATGAAATAAAGGATATCATACTTTAATGGTAACATATAAGTACATATCTTACTTTTAAATTTAATTAAGATCAAGTGAAATAAACTACTATCTCAAAAGAAAATATTTTTAATTTCTCCTATTATGGAATTCACTGATTCAATACAAACTTATGTCTATTTATAATATTATCCTTCATATTTCTCACCTAATACTTATTTCACAGAAATACAGCAAAAATTCAGAACGTTCGAACTTAAAAAGAATAATCAAAATTTATTTAAAACAACATGTCAGCATATCTATGTACATTCTACAACAATAAACGAGAGAATGAATTCTCGAAAAAAAAAAAGAATACCATATTCTTTGTTTTGTATTCCATGTATTCGTTTAAAGTATCCGACTACGTTCGGAACCGTGATTTTGCAAAAGCGTATAAATGGATAATATTTATGATATTTAGTGTCACTTAGATTAGAAAATGTGTATAAAATTGTTATTACAATAAAAAATGATTTAAGTACAATATTTTGACAAAAAAGAACATAGAATGACCCATTTTCAAAGTATTCACCTTTTGTGAAAAGTGCTTCTATTATAATAATATTTTGCCTGTATATAGCTCAGACCGCTGTACTGAGGCTCAACTAGAATTTTTGAAATATATGACTTAGAAGTGGGTTTATCCATGTTTTACGACAACAGAGGGGAGAAATTTTAAGGAAAAAACGCCGATAATTATTTCAAATGGTTGTAACTCTGAAGATAATGTGAATTTTTCAAAAATCATAGTTGAACCTCTGAACAGAAAACTGAGCTATATACAGGCAAAATATTATTATAATAGAAGCATTTGTCACAAAAGGAGAACATTTTGAAAACAGGTTGATCTAAGTTAATTTTTTGCCGAAATACTATATTTAAATTTTTTTTGTGTCAAAATGACCTTAAAACAATTTTATACATGTATTCTAATCTAAGTGACACTAAATATCATGAAAATTATCCATTTAAGCGCTTTTTTAAAATCACGTTTATGAACGTAGTTGGATACCTTAAAACAATTTTATACATGCATTCTAATCTAAGTGACATTAAATATCATGAAAATAATCCATTTATGCACCTTTTTAAAATCCAGGTTCCGAACGTAGTCGGATACCTTAAATAAATTCTCACAATTTAAATAGGGAAGCGTGGTTCTTTAATGCTAACATTTTCTATGCAATCTAATCACTTAATTAAAAGTGCATTTACAAAGACGACCAAGAGCTTAAAGTGATAATTTCCGTTCGGAGACAGGTGTTATACGAAAGAGCCCTCTGTGTTCCAGAACATGATAAACTCAGAGAATAATAATAAAAAGGCAAAATGGCGATAACCATCTCTTCACCTTCTAAATGAGATGGAGAGAAAGGTATCATTGTTGGAGTAGCAAGAAAGTGTTCCGTTTTGAACCTTAAGAGGATGTGCCTAAAGGGGATGCTCCAAATTAAATGTGCGGGAAATAGTTGAACTTTCGATGAGGTACTCGATAACTCGACTGGTGAAAATAATTATTGATTCTGTGCGGTTTAACTAGGTTCCCTATGCTGGGGGTTTGTTAATGACGTAGTTGATGCTCTAGTTTATTTATTGTATTATGCATTAATATGCTATCCTTTGTATGTATGGTAGTTTATAATTTCGTAAAAGTTGCGTTTTAACTTATTGTTGTGGGATAATATTTTAAAGGGAGAATATATGTATTATTTTTCATTCCAAAAATGATTTTAATGATGACATTACTTATGTTGACACCCTTCAATAGTTCACACATTAGAAAGATTTATCGAGAACAATTTTTTAAGAAACAAGTAATATAAAAAAAAAATTTAAGTCAATTCCTACTTCGATCAACATAGTAAAGCTTTCTTTTAGCTACTTTTAATTAAATAGTTACAATTAATATAAATATGTATATACATAGGACAGAATCACAACATTAAGTGGTCATTAATTTTTATTAATTATCCTTAAAGAATCGTATCGTCATCCAAAACAATCGTGTATATAAAATTTCAGTTCAACTGAATGCACGTGAGGAAAAAAACCTTTTTCAGTTTTGACACAAGTCGCCAAAAGGGTCGCTAAGTCTCCAACGTGGTTGTATTTGTAATTCTTGAAATAATTAGTTTTAATCAATTAATTTTGATTAATTATAATTAAATTATTGTATTGTCATCCAAAATAATCATGTATATAAAATTTCAGCTCAATGGAGCGCTTTAAAATGTATTTTATTTTTATTAACGATTGAAAATTCCACCACACAAGATAAGTAAATAAATAAGTATATAGAGAATGTGACCTAGTAGTAGGAATTGAAAAAAATAATGGAAAAATATGAGTTTTTAAGCAAACAAAATTGTTACAAATTTTGTGTAACTAATGCTTAAAACAGTGGACATAATTTATATATGAATGTTTAATACATTAAAATTATTTTATGTTGTATTTATTTCATGATAAAATTTGAATTATTAGCAAGCAACGCTGCCCTTTACTATATAATAGCGTTTAAATGGAAACTCGGCTAAATACTGGTGATACAGCAAAGTTAGGATCATTTTTGGTGAAATGGCTATCATATGAATGCTTCTAAAAAATACTGGAGAAATCTAATAATATCATGATCTGTGACGTAAGCGTATCTTTCGAGAAAGATTCATGGAGTCTATAAATAGGAGTCACTCACTGAAATCCAGCTATTATTACTTCAGCTTTTGAAGACTACAATTACTACGATCGAGTGATTGCTTGCGGATAATCTTTATCACTACGCATTTTTATTTTTAGAAACTGATAGTTGTATCTGAGCGCTGTAGAAGGGGAGAAAACGTTCTGAAATTTACGGTGCGAATTTTGCTGATATATACATTAAGGATTGTTTATTTACAATAAATTTCACCGCTCTAAAAGAATTATTTTGTCCTTTGGGAGTGATAGCATAAAATCCACGAAACGCTATCTACGCAATAATATGCTCTCCTGTCCGGTATAGTGGATAGTAACGCTGACTGATATGCCGTAGGACCTGGGTTAGAATTCTGGAGAAGGTATGGATACTTGAAAATGCATAGCGCCTTTGCAGCATAGGGGTACTATATACAGCCGTCGAGCTGTAATTCCTCTCGTGAAGTTAGTGAAAGAGGAAGAGAAGTGGGAGACCTCTGACCACCCCCAGGATGTTCTTCCTCAAAATTGGGGTGGAACCGAGCCAAATCGCAATGTCACCGGCATGGTGCTCAAAGCTACGGCTAATGACAGCCCCTTGCCACGCTGAATTTAGTGGTCCTTGATCTGATGTTATTGTTGACAAATGGTATATATTTAAATCAGCTGCTGCAATTTCAAAATTAATGTTTCTCAAATTAGTAGTTTTCAGTAATAATTTGATTTGTTTTAAAAATTAAATTTAGAATCTATTTTAATGTAGTTTTTAGAATGTATGAATAAATTCGCTGTAGATTGCTGCCATAATACTCAATGAAAATAAAAGGGGGAAAATATCTAAATGTTCCAAAATAAGAAATATAAATTTGAGTAGATAATATGGGATTGTGCTGTAGCATGAAAGCTGAATGTAATTTAATGTTTTATTTATCTGAATTAAAACAAGAAAAGGGCTTTAAAATAAAAGAAAAGGAATGACAAAATTCAAAGAGAATAATGTAACAATTTTCTATTTCTTAATTAAAAAAAATTATTTTTAAAAGCAAATCCCATTTATAACGAACATTAGGCCATGATTAGATATGTTTATTATGTTTAAATGCTCAATTTCTAGGATCTGACGCAAAATAAATTCCTCAAATGAATAGATAGTTCTTATCAATTAGGAAACAAATTACCTGGCAACTAAATAAATCATAACCTTTCCTTAAGAAGATGTTAACCATTTGTTATACTTTACGTAAGATTAAAGTATTTCCACTTCGAAGTGCTGATAAATTTAAGATCAGCATAATACTGGCGAAGTAATTATGGGTGGAATGAGGATTAATAAGGAGTTATACGTTTATAACATTTTCCTTCACAAATTTGATCAGAGTTGTCACACAATTTAACTGTTGCTTACTCAAGTTTAACATTGAGTTATCACTCCAATAAGTTAATAAAAATTGCCTATAATATTGAGTAGAGTCTAATAGGTAGTTGTTATTAGTCCACCAAATAATACATTGTATCTTATCATTATTTTCTATAAAACTTAAATTTCCGAATGGTTGCTAATGATTTTAATAGTAGCCTTAGTTAAATAAAAAAAGTTATCTATCACGATTCATTCTAAAATTTATTCAAACATACCAGGTGACCCAAAAATTCTTTAACATTTGAAAATTTAATAATACATGGAATTATGTTAGCAGGGAGGTAAAAATTGATACACTTACATGAAATGACATGGGGTTTTATTGAAAACAAAAAAAGTGCAAAAAAAAGGGTCAACAGATGTCGTTGGACCACAAAACGTCAGTGTTGCCGTGTGAAAATTATGTAGAAAATAAGCTGTAGTTAGAGAAGAAATAGATGTACCAGCAATTGCGGCATGTTAACTTTACCAGAAAAGACATTGTTACTAAAGCTGCATTATCACAATGGAGAATCTGTACTCCAGCTTTACAATACTATCACCAAAAAAAAGGTGTGAAAGATCTCTTGTGTACATCGTTTGGTGAGGATCGCATGCTTGGCTCTTCCCGTCATGCTTGGCCTCCCAGGTCCCCAGATCTCAATCAATATGATTATTGATTGTGAGGTTACCTGAAGTCGCAAGGCTACCACGAACTTCTTACCTCATAAACGATGCTTTTTGTCAACCTACAGATGTGCTGTACAGTGTTATTCTCA
>BMAV01009595.1:527426-553247 GCA_019973955.1 Trichonephila inaurata madagascariensis | reverse complement strand
CGATGCTTTTTGTCAACCTACAGATGTGCTGTACAGTGTTATTCTCAAATTGTCACAAATACTACAGGTATTTTTGATGAATGTCAGCCGATATGTTGAAAATTTGTTATAAAGAACATCGTTTATTACAAAAATCATTGGTTATGATTGTCATAGCCTTTGTTATAAAAGGCGCCATCTGTTGGCCTTTTTTTGTGCTTCTTTTGGTTTCAATAAAACCCCAAGTAATTTCATGCTTGTATGTCAATTTTTAACTCTTTCCCTCTACATTATTCCATAAATTATTGAATTTTCAAACGTTAGCGGATTTTTGGCTTACCCGGTAAATAGGTATCAACATCCGCCTTTTTTTTTTCTTGCGTAGTTTTCTTCTTTAACACTGTACATTAACCAGCGACTTATAAACTTTCATACGTCTTCGAGGAAAAAGGTTTTCAAATTGATCATGAAAGCCATTTATGCGCTGCATCATAAATGCCTGTGATTAATCTATGGAAGAGAGGAATTTCGGCTATGTTTCCTCCCTCCCTCCTTTTTTTTTTTTTTTTTTTCGTGTCAAGGATTCACGCTATCCTGTATTTTACACAGTGGTACAAGATATTGCGCTGTTCATTTAATCATCAGAGAGGATCTTTGCGAATCTGTAGATGCGGAAAGTAATAGAGGAAAAGGAAATTCCATCCCCCTGTCTTCTTGAAAAAAGATACTCGGTCAAGTTTGCTCAAGGAAAACCAAACTTTACCCAGTAAGGGGCTTAGAGTCATGTGTACTGGTCTCATAGGAGGACCTAAAACCTAGTCAAATGATTTTCATTCATGAGATTTGACAATGTATATAGTGTTGAAGAAGTAGTTAAGATAGGAAGGAACTTCTTTGGGGTGATTTTTCAACTATGCCCTACTTTTGAGAGGTAATACTTTTCAGTTGAAGTTTCCACTGCCTGGCTTCAAAAAGTTAAGCCAAACAGACAAGCTAAACTTTAACTTTCTCCAAATCTGATCTATATCTGATATTTAAAGAAGATAAACATCATCTTTGGTAACATGCTTATCAAAAATAAGCATATTGAATGCCGTCATGCATGAAGTTGATGAGCGTCCAGCGCACGCTTTTTATGTAATACTAGTATTGCCTCTTAAACTTTTCATAAAAACGATTTTACAAGATAGTACTGTCCCCGTATTGTAAATAATCTTCGGTAAATCCAACCTCAAAAATAAGACAGTTGGTTTGCTGTTTCTTCTTGGTGCAAACTGATTTCGGAACTGAAATGCTGAAGCCTGCTATCATTGTAAGGTTCCAAGCAAATGGCACAATCCTGATAACATTCCTCCGGAGTGTCACAAACACGCTAACTCAACCTCTGTTTTCAAAGACGGCACTATGTCAATTCTACAATGCCTGTTTTGCAAAATTGTAGATAATTTTTATTTACTGAACATTTAACTCTATTGCGCATCCTTTGCGAGCAGCATTCATTTTGCTGTAGTTTGATTTAAGGCAGTTTTCGCCATATGTACGAGAGCGTGGACTTAACGCGGAGCATATTTTTAGACAGAAAACATGCCTCAATTTTTATAAAAAATTTTGACTTTGTAGCTCATGCATTTGTTTTTATTACAGTGTTTTTCAAATTTCAAAAAAATTTCTAAATAATGAGTTTTTTCTTTTTAAAGATATGGCTCATTTAGCATTACGGTGTAGGAGAAAAAATTCAAAACACATTTTATAGAAGAAAAAATGTATCAACTCGGATAAAAATGAGTAGTATGATGAAACAAGGGATTCTCTACAAGATAGTGAAGCCAGAGTATAATATTAATGATTGAGTACTTTTATATCTGAAAAAATTTTCCAAATTTGGGTCCTATTCTATAACGTTAACGAAAATAACCTTAATCAACGGTCTCCTGTAGCTAAGTAATCACGGTTTCAAGCTTGCGTAGTTCAAACTGAGACCTGGGCTGAAGTTCTAATCCCACTTAAGTTGAGTCCCAGGAAGTAATAGAAGTTGCTGAAGTAAATGTAATTAAATTTTAGTGACTTCTCGTGGTATGACATAAAAGCGAGAAAATAGAAATGCCAGCTCGGGCATCGTCCCTCATAACGTACTCGTAGTTCCAAATTCGGAAATTCAACATCAATACCACTTGTATATCTTTTGAGTGTTGTTAATTAAAACCAAATGAATCATCTTAACCTTCATCAAACTCAATACATGCTCTATTTAATTGTGTAATAGACTAATTGGACTGCGGAAGCCGTTTGTGTATTATTAGAATCATCTGCAATCGATAACAAATGGAGCATCCTTATAACTTTCGAATTACTTTTCGTAACTGAATCAAAATAAAATCACTAAAATTTTCTACTCAAATTTCGAAAAAGTAGCATTATTATTAAATAATATTACGGAACGAAAGTGAATTATAATGAGTCAAAACTTTTAAATACTTGACTTGTTCATATCTTGAAAATTCTTTAATTCTAAATTGAAAATCCGGATTCTAAATAGGAAACAAAGCATATTTTATATGAGATTTAAAACATTAACTATCACCAACTTAATGCGATATCATTATCTGAAATCTGACAGATATCGGCAATCTGTTTGATTTTTGAACTAGCAACACTAGCTGATAACGTTTCATCGCGTAAAAAGTAAAATACACGAATGAAAAAGTATCTAACCCGGGAGTGGTCGTGCGGGGCACTGTATCACCCCAGGCTTACAAAATCTTTATTTCTGTGAAAAAACTGTTTATTTGTTAACAATGACCTGGTCAGTATCTTCCTAATTTTCAGTCTCATGGGAACTAAAATTTGTTTGTCACATATATCTCTCTTTTTTGGGAGTGGCAAATGTTTTACGGTCTTTGGGGGGACTGAGTTCCTCACTCGACTGCTTTTGTTCCAAAATATTTTCTATGGACAACTATATTTTTCCCGTGTGATCAACTTCTTTGTTTTGATTGATGTGTGGTACGATTTATAATGGTTTATAAATGTAAATGAACAGAATAATAATAAAAAAAGAAATGTGTGGGCATATGCGATCTGTATTGGATGAAGTTGAAACAGATCAGGCAAGGGAAAAACCTGATGAAATAATGAATATTAATCATGATAATGAAAATAAATTTTCAGAAAAGCGATGAGCACAAAACCTCTGAGTTGAAAAGACAAATTTTTAAATGTTACCTAAAAACCCTATCAAGAAATATATGAAGTCTCATGTGTACCACAAGACACACTGTGTCCTGCCAAAAAGACACAATCAAGAAAAAGCTCAACATGCTATTTGTCGATCATCAAATTACAATAAAACTGCAATAACTTGAACGAAATATGGCAGTTTGGCCTGCAAATATCATTCCTGTAACGTTAGAAAAAAGTGTCTGGAATTTATGTCCTTTATTAAAGTCACGCACATTTAAAACATTTTAGTTTAGTTTGATTGGATCTTTTCTCAAATTATCCATGAAAAATTAAAAGTAGGTAAATATATCTTCTCTTAGTTCACTGAACTGAACTATTCACTGAAATTACAATTTTTGTATGTGTTCAGTAAAAATAATTTTAAAAAAAGGATTGGGGTGACTCAGTCCTCCCGCGTGACCTTTGGTATTAGTGTCGAGTGCGCGCTTTCTTACTCTGATTAGGTAAACTTAAATAATTTTTACTGAATGAGAAATACTCTAGGAACCTATGCAGAGAAATCATTGTCGCAAAATAATCATGTTGTGTCGTTTAATTAATGTATTACGATTAGTGAAATATATTCTAATTAATCGCCTTGACTATATATCTCCACGTTACAGTAAAAATTGTAGTATTAAGTATGCTTATACTAAATTTGTGTTACATTAGAGTTCTTACGTTGTTTATCTAAATCATTTTAAACTTACGCTACGTTGTTTTTAAAATAATGAAACTCTCAAAATTAAAATTTTGTCTTGAAATCCTAACTCAAAATGCGTAATATATTTTATCCAAATAGTATTCCCATATAATGTAATCACGATATTTTGATAAATAAAGAGCTGCTTGTATATTAATTCTAAAGAAGACATTTAACAATTTTAATGACAGAGTCATTTTATTTTCTGAAAATTTCATGTAAAAGTATATTTCTGCCTGTATTTTCTCAGTAACAACTATCCATTCACTTTATAAAAATGACTTTAAATGTTCGGAAAGAAACAAATGGCCCACAAAATGGTTAAAGAGAATATAGATGAGTTGGTTTCCCTGTAAGAAATATGCCTGAACAATGGTGGTAACCATGTAGAAAAATAGTCCCTGTAATGCTCTTTCATGTAAAAACAAAATTTTGTTTGAAAAAAAGTTTTTTTACGGAAGTTTTGCCAAAATGTTACTTAGTTTCTAGAGTCGTATAGAAAAAGAAGAAAAATACAAAAACGTTTTAATTGGAACAAAATTAGATCATTAATATGTTTATGTTAGAAATGTTATATGTATGAGAAATAGTTTAAGTAAAGAATTTTTTATTTAAGAAATTGGTTAAAGAGAACCATAAAAGTTTGTTTTATTGAAAACAAAGGAATTCGCATAACAAATTCAAACTCCCCACAGTTTCAATACTTTATGATAAATCTAAATATTCTAAACCGAGTTAAGAGATAAATTTTATCTTTCGTTTCCTTTTCAACATTTCCCTTTTTCGGTTCTGGTACTTCAAAATATAAAATACTTATCATAATAAACTTGCATATTCATACCCACATAAAAAAAATTCTAGTACTTCAAGTAAAAAAAGATAATATTCTTTGTTATAACTCACAAAAGATCTCCCCTTCTTTTTAAGTACTATACAAAATTAAGCGAGTTGCAAAACATTCAGGGTTTTTTCCTCCGCTTGAGGCCGTTTCCAGAGTTAAATTATTTTTCACTAACGAAGTTGCCTGTCGTAAAAACATGATTGGAACCCAATTGACCAAAAGCGCTTCAGGATTGTAGAAGACAGAAGCGCTTCCGGGCAGATTGAATCTCTCTGAAAAGCCAGTTTCCTGATTCCCTGATTAGACCAGATATCTACCACGTGACGACAAGGGACTAATTAAAGCGAGCCTCCTATTCGGAATATCATTCTCTCCCCCCCTTTCCAAAGTTCCGTTTCAAACAGAGGCCGCATTTACTGCTTGTTAAGTTTAATTTCGCTCTAACGTTAATTCCGTGTCTTTTATTTGTTCGAGAAGAGTTGTGTTGTCCGGAACAATGTTTTCGATAGGTTTCCTTTAGGAGATATAGCTTGGCTGCGAATGGCTGAAAACTGGAAAATATGTCGCTCTTAGAAGGGATTAGATTTTCAAATAGCTTTAAATGTTTGTCTTTATCTCTAAGTTAAATATTAACATTCGCAGTAAAAGCTGTCTTGCAAAGTCAGAGGAATTATTCGTTCTTGGTTTTTGAGAAATTGTTGATGTGACCGAGGTAGTCCAGTAGTAATAATTGAAATCATAGTCAACTGTCGAATCGTGGGTTCGAATCTTGATGGCACTTAAATACCACTGTGTACTGACTGTGTGTGTCTTTCAAGACATCTCATTAGCGTGGTGTGAGGCTTTGAAGAATAGTATTGTAACACCCCGGAGGACGTTAGTGTTTGGGGGTTCAAGCAGAGATCACAGCCATAGCACTTTAAACACAGTTTTATTATTGCCTTCACTTAAACACACTACACACTTAAAGGGGGAATGCACTAAACATCAACCCCGAAAGAGCAATCGCATAGGATTCATTCAACTAACAGATAAATAAAAGCACTTATCTGAATACTGGAGTCCTCTTGACTCCTACGTTTGAATTCTCTTTAGATAACTTGCTTCACTATACGACCTCCGGTTGTAATCTTATTCACAACTCAATCTCAGCTTTCAATCATCAACTGTTATATTATCACATCTCGGGTGTCGTCCTCGTCTCTTGACCGGGACTCAAAATCAAGAGGTATGCCACTAATATGTAGCTTAGAATGAATATTAATAAGCAATCATTCCACCAATCATTATCATGTATTCGAAGCTGGATTCTTATCATTAGCAAGTAAAAAAATGAAAAGTGTTAAGGCCTCGTTTGTGTGTGTATGGGATTATGCTACCACTAAATAATTGTTTAAAATGTATCAAAAAAATTTTAACATAAGAAATTTGAGCTGTTCGTTGGAAATGAGCTGTTCATAGGAAAAATGAAGGTAGGATAAAAAGAGGTAAAAGTCATCCAAAATTCAAGAAAGTCATGTTGGAGAAAGGTATAAAAAAAAACGAGAATAGATACAAAGATTGTAAAAACATTTTTTTATTTCTAATGGGCCGCAGATGGGCGTTTTACCATTGCAGACCCAATACATTCCCCGGAAGCTGGTATCTCTTTTTAGTGTGGCACCAGATATGTGGATACCAATCGCCGCAGGTTATTCTGACGCCCAGTTTCCTCCTTAGAGGGAGGCACCTGAGCTCTGACGATGTGAATCTGTTATTGGATTTAATTTTGCCGTGAGCACCCAAGCCAAACATACACTCTAGGGATCTCTTATATGTCGTATAATCATACGACATGGCGTCTGACTATTTTCTGCATTATGAAAATCCATTGACTTGGGCCGGAGTCAAACCCTCAACCATAAATGCAAAAGGCCAGCGACAAACCAACCACGCCACCCAGCCGGCAGATTATAAAAACTAGGGTCTTACAATGTCCAACACGTCGAAAAAAGTTAAATGTTATACAAGGTTTTCACAAAAAATAACTTCCAAACTGTGCACACCCAGATTCCTCATTCTGAGTCTTTAAAAAATATCGAAAGAACTGTACCTGTACAATTCATAGTCTGCGAGAAAAATACAGAAAATAATGATGAATAAATGATCATGCATGATGGTTCATGTTGGAGCGCATTTCTGTTCTCCTGTTCGGGAATGGCTGGATATGCCATATCTCGGTCGCTGGATAGGACGTGTGTGTCTAGTTCTATGACCACCGCAATCGCTAGATCTCACACCGTTGGATTTTTTCCCTATTAGGAAATCTCAAGAGATTGGTGTATCGAGATGTAGTGACTGCAAAACGAACGAATTTGCTCGGCTGCATGCTGCTCGTTCTTCGGTTCTGCGTTACTGTGACGTATGGACTCATCCATTCCACGACGCACTCAAGCCTGCTTCGATATGCTCGCGGATAGTTTAAGCATATTATTATTAACACGCCTTTATTAGCTTCACTTGTATATAATGGAATCTTTGAACTCAATTTTTACAGACTTTAAAATGTCAGATTAATTCAAAATTTTGCTCACTTGTCAAGGATCGATGATAATAGAATAATTTAATAATTTTTCCATTGTCCTGATCAGGATCATCAGGATTAACGATCTCCCATTTCCAGATTTGGCGACTAATTCCAGATTTTTCGACTAAAAGATGAAATTGGAATTTGTTCAATTAGCCATAAAAGCATGTTTTCTTTTAGTTTTTTAAACAATAATTTATTATTTTGATAGTAAAAAATGTTACTGTTGTTGCGTTCAATACGGGTGTTTTTTCCTTCCTACTTTGTTTTTCGTACTTTTTTGTGTACTCTCAACGAGGAATTCAGCTGTACAAAATTAAGAAGCTATTTTTGATCCTTAAGAAAGAAAATATGCCATCTATCCTTTCTATATATATCTGAGGTTTGTTATATAGATAACAGAAAAGGAAAATAAAAAAAAATGTATCAATAATGATTCCGTCATAGAGAATGTACCTAACAGCAGAAACTGACGTATGATAAACTGAACTAAATTAGTTTTAATGTAGTATGGAAATTTTCAAAGTTTAGCTTCCAATTCAGGTTAGCATGCCAGAGGAATGACAAAAGGTCTCCTCATCAGACGTAAAATAGCTCAAATGTGGTTTCAACTAGAAAATATAGCTTTGTTTCATAAATCATATTTTTATATAAAGCATAAATAAGTGTTCTATAATTTATTCTGTAAGAGAATTATCTACAGTACAGCGATCTTATATATATATATTAATATATTATCAGGTTTTTCTTCCACGTCTTGTATTAGGCTTAACTTTTCAACCTGCGTTGTTTTTTTCCCTATTATGTCGAAAGTTTCTGCTGTACGGAGAAGGTAAGATCCATAAAGCATTGCTAACCCTAATTCACTGGCCTAATTCTGCGACAGCTTTAGAAATCATACTAGGTCTCCAGTTTAGTCCAAAGACTTTTTTGTATCTACATTTGTTGTGTCTGGTGAATTCAAATTTCTTCCTGCTTTAGCACTGTAGGTTCTAGTACTTCTTCGCTGTTATTATATACCTGGTATTTATATATATATATATATATATATATATATACACGAGGGCTATTCAGAAAGTAAGGAACGTTTCCGTCTGACGTCGCTAGGCGCTCGCCGATCACGTACATTTTGGTGTCTGAGTGCTCGGCATTTCAGTCGGCGTCCAGCCATTACAACTGGAACATTTTAACGCTGCCCGTATTTTCGATATTCGAATTTAAAATGTGCGCTGCAATTGAAAATATCGCCAGTTGTGAGATGCGATCTGTGATACGGTTTTTGTTGGCAAAAAACCTAAAACCTATGGAAATTTATCGGCAAGTGTGTGAAGTGTACAGACACAACGTAATGAATGAAAGTTCAATCCGAAAATGATGCATTCAGTTTAAAAATGGCCGTTCACGATGAAGAGAAGAGCGGACGCCCTAGCATTGTGGCTGATCAACTGGTCGGTAAAGTTGATGAAAAGATTCGAGAAAACCACCGTTTCACAATAACGGAGCTTTTGCTTAGTTTTCCACAAGTTTCACTGACTTTGTTGTTTGAAATTGTCACACAAAAGCTAGGCTACCGCAAATTTTATACAAGATGGTTGCCGAAATTGCTTACAGACCATCATAAAGGTCAGCGAATGGGGGCATCTTTGACATTTCTGGAGACCTACGACAGGCATGGTGATTAATTCTAAGATCGAATCGTAACTGGTGACCAGACGTGGGTGAGACACGTGAATTTTCACTTGTTTCCAAGAATGAAGAACTGGCTAGCCACATAGAGCTTTGACGACGACAAGGAGCTGCGGGTGCGCGTCACTGACTGGCTGAGATAGTCGGCGGCAGAATTCTATGACAAAGGAATTTCAAAGCTTGTCCATCGCTATGATAAGTGTGCCTCAATTTGTTTGGTGTCTGTGTAAAAGTAGAATTTTAGTCGCTCTTTCTGATGCATATAATATTTTTTTTCTTGTACTTAGTTTCTTTTTTAATTCCAAAACGTTCCTTACTTTCTGAATATAGCCCTCGTATATATTAGTTGTTTTTTTTTTTTTTAATTCTAAAAGATTTTGTAACTTGTGAGTTGAATTAGACTTGATTTAATTATCTGAAGAGCACAATTTTAATGTTTTTATTTTACAAACGAATGCCATGCAGAAAATTTTGCATACTAAATATCTTACAGAACTAGATGTAAAATACCAATTTATATAATGTGCAAGAACAAAAATTGCTATCCATATGTATAACTATTTAAAGTAAGGATTTAATCATTAGTACTTTTCTGGGCATAGCTTTTGGGTAGTTTTAATGAAATTAGGCCTTAAAGCTTCCATTTAATGTCTATTTTGAGTTAGTGAACGAATTTTAATCCAGTAAAAAGTTTCTACATGCATCCTAAAATCTGGGTTAGTTAATTGTTTAGAATACAATATGCACATGAAGCAGCAAAATAATAATAATAATAACATTGCCTCTGGAAGTGGAATTTTTTTCTTTATTTGAAAATAATTTTCAAAATTCTCTCGGTTTCTGCCTATTTAATAATTCAATTTATGTATTTTTTCTCATAAGGTAATATTTATGAAGATATAAATTAAAACGAGCTCTTTAAGTTTCCTTCTTAAAGATTTTGTTTCTATCGTGTTATTATACATTCTAAAAAATTTCTAAAATCTATAAGAAATGGACAGTTTAAGAAATTTTTCACTGCAATTTGTGTTAGATATAAAATTTAAATTTTCCTTCTAAGTTCTTTTTTGTTGTTCGAGTAAATATAAATATTTCAAAGTATTTCCCGTCTTTCAAAACACTACCAATGTAAATACACCGAATACTCTTCAAAGCTTGAAAAAGTACTCGTAGATAAATTAAAAAATACTTTTATAAAGCACATATACGCATCTTTAGATATAAATTTTTAAAAATATACCTTGAGATTCTTTGCCGAACATTTTAAAATTCCAGATTTTTGAAAGGAGGATATGACAAATTCCAAATGCAGACAGAACTTAAAAAAAAAAGGGCGGCAACCATAGATACTGAAAAATATACATATCAATGAAACTGTTCCTTCCAGAAGAATAAAATTACTCTTTTTGTAGGCCATTTTCTTCAAGAAAGGTGTTTTTCAAACAAGCAAAAAACCCTTTTTATATATGCATAGTCAGAGGAAGCTTTGAAGTTCTGAATGTCTCGTATTTATTGAATTCAAGAAGCTTTATTTTCCATCTTCTTGTTTATTTTGATAGTGTTGTTATTTTTTTTTCAAATTTTTCTTACAAATGCTCCGTTACTGGGGGAAATACGATATTCCCCCTTCACACAGTAAGAAATATATCGTTTGAAGATCCCGTCCTACATTCTTCAGTTGCATACTAAAAGAACGCTACACCTGGACACCCTTTTTGCGTTTTTCATTTTTTTTCCACGGGTTTAAAATTTTATTTCGTAAGAAATTGAGAAACTTTAAAGTGAAAAATGTTCCTTCAAAATTAAAGGAAGAGTTTTCCTTTGATTTTTACTGTAAAATTGCAGAATTTTTATTTTACTGTGCAGTACCATATGAAGAAGGTTACAAAAAATATAGCCGAAAGAATTTTCCAATAGTTGCAGAAATCTTTGAAGATTTTTCTTTGTAAAGGCATATTTCAATATGTAAATTATATCCTTTTTTACATACAGTAATACCCCGAACTTACGAGATAGGTGGGACTGATTGATAACCGCGTAAGGCCAATTTCTCGTAAGAGAAGGGGTATAATTCCGCATATAAATACCCTAAAATTATTTTTAGTTGGGGCTAGAGACGAAAGGAAACAATGTAAGGCAAGAACCCATGAGGGTTGCCCTACTTCTACATTATCCTGGTGACCTAGAGATGTGGGAGTGAATGAAGAACCAGACGCGTTGCCATAATCTTAATATCTCTTTTTTAAGATCTTAACTTAAACAATATACAATAATATATTTAATATTCAAACCAAGTGAATCTGGGGTGAGGAGACACACAATACGTATTACCAAAAAATCGCGTAACTGACCACTATGTCCAACTTTACCGACTAATCCTAATCTCAATAATACACAGTTCCTAGTAGTGTAAGGTATCCGACTACGTTCGGAACCGTGATTTTAAAAAAGCGCATGAATGGATAATTTTTATGATATTTAGTGCCACTCAGATTAGAACAGATATATAAAATTGTTTTAAGGACATTTTGACAAAAAAAAATATTTAAATACAATATTTTGGCAAAAAATTAACTTAGAATAATCTTTTTTCCAAATGTTTTCCTTTTGTGAAAAATGCTTCTATTATAATATATTTTGCCATATATATATAATATTATAATATACCAACTATTATAACTTCTATTATAATAATATAAGATACCAACTTTTGTCAAACATAGTTTCATGTACTTGTAAATCAAATTTCATGCGTGTATGTCAATTTTTATAGGAAGAGCTGAAAAAAGGAATCTCTCTCTCTGTTTTACATACGTAGAAGATAACTAAAAAGTTTTGAAATTCTTTAAATTAAAAATTTTTGCGTAAATCGTACCAAGACCCCTTAAAATTATTAAATACTAAATGACATCAGTCACAGCGATAATCTGTAAAATATTATTGAATATAATTAAGCTTCAAGAATTCTTATTAACTTGAAATCTTTTATACTTTTTCTGTATTATGTAATTATTACATGTTCAAATATTATTGTACAGTTCTATGAAATCTATGAATCCACACACTTTATTGATAAAATAAATATTTATTAAGGGCGAAAATTTGTTAACTTTATTCGGTAGAATGTATGAAGTAAAATATTATATATATTTCCGGGAGCAATATTCTACTTCTATGCGAAACTACTGTGTTTGCTTTGTCAATTGTGAAATTCAATATCGTAACGTATATTTCTGTTTTTTTCTTTCAGTTACCTTCCGCTTGTATGATACAGATGGAAACGGGTATTTGGACAATAATGTAAGTAAAGTGATATGATTAACATTTTATTTGTTTTCTATTTCTCCCGCTGTAGTCTACTGATACGATAATTGCTGAATAAATTATTGAAATATAATACATTTTTAACTGTATTATTTAATTAACTCTTCTTTTTTAATGTTTCGTTACTCTTTTTAATTTATTTAGTATACATAATTTTGTAATTTTTAGAATCAAAAGTATATAAATGAAGCATATATATAATTTCCTGATGTAAAATTAAATTATAATATATTTCTAAGAAAATTTTGCTATGTTTTGCTTAGAATTCCTGAACAGATGAAATGCATACTAATTTAAAATTAAATTGTACTCATAAATATATTCAAAAAGTTCAATAAAATATAGGATAGATACTTCTGCAAGTGATCTTTTTAATCTCGTTTAAATAATTATTGCAAAAAAATAAATAAACAAATTTTTAGGTATAATATTGTTACGTAGATCCGAAGGTTTGAGGATTTTATGCAAAACAATCACAAAGAAAATAAAGTTATTTAAGAGCGAGGCGAATTTATTATCAAAACTCCAATCCTTTAAATACAGGTTTCAGCAGCAATATTCACAGAGTAAATATCCGAACGTCTTCACACCTTCAACTGCAATCAAACACAATAATCAGTGTTTAAAAATGCACGTAAGTAAAGATTATTCGCAAGCACAGCCGAGCTAATCAAAACAATCCTCACTACTCGCTGGTTTAATCCAGACTGATCCGTACTGGCGAGCATCTTTATTTATAAGCGCAACAGAAACTTCCAGAAATATTACCGCTCGTGTCATTGAACGTGACCCTAGTGGAGAGATCCACTACTTTCTAGAAGATTCCCGAGGGTTCCGAACTCGCCAACATGGTCGCCAACGACGCCAAATTGGCCGCCAACTTGGTTGCCAAAAATGATGCCAACTTGGCTCTACCGCCAAGATTTCGCCTTCTCATTGGATCGCCATTATAACATAAGGGGCTGCATTTCTTGTGAATGTGGTACAATTTTATGGAATAAACATAACATAGAGTAATGTAAATGCATTAAACTCTCAAATACAAATTATTTACACTATTTACACAAAATTCGTAACAATATTTCGGCTACCAGAAAGCTCTGTATGCTTAAAAAAATAATATATGTTTCACGCCTTCAACAAATTTAATTGAAGAATATAATCGTAATCATTATTTGTAACTTCTTGCCAACGTAACGGCAATTTGTATACAGTAATACCCCGAAGTTAAGCGATAAGTGGGACTGAGTGATAACCTTATAAGTCGAATTCGAGTAAGTCGGGGTATAATTTCGTTCTAAATACATATAAATTATTTTTAGTTGGGTCCTAAGATGAAGGAAAATAATAATTTATAAATAAAAAAAAAACTGTTTGATAAATTCTTAGAAAATTGCAAACCGAAGTTATTTTGATGTTTCTTAGAAGGTTTCAGAAAATCTAATAAAATAGTGTGTCGACTCAAATAATTTTTTTTCTTCCACAAATTTTCCTCGTATGCTAATATTTTTTTTATTTCTAGTTTTGTTGAAAAAATACGCTCTTCGGCGGAGTATATATTTTATAAAATTGGTAACCCTTTTTCAATTATGCTGAGGCCTTCTGTCAAATTCGATCATCTCAATGTACTTGGTTTAAAAACTCAAGTTCTTCAATGCATTGCTCTTGTTCATGCATTTCTAGAGCTCGTCAATTGCCAGCTCATGATTATGAGAATTCAATAATACTTGAACACACCATCATTATTCACTTCTAAATTTACTTGCTTGGCAATATCGACAACTTCTTCAATCACAATACCAATTTCATCATGCTCTGGCACTAGTTCTGCCTGAGTTTCAGTGATGGAAAAAAATGACGAATCTACGAGATCTGAAAATCGCATAAATTCGGATTCGTGTAAGTCGAGGTATAACTATACGCCATTTTTAAAAAATATAGCTTATTCCTGAAGGTGAAAAAATATTGATCAAATGCTTGTCTGATATGTTTGTGTTTGGATTTGTTTGCCTTGTAAAAGAACTAAATAAGGACAGAAACAAGCGATAATCAGAGGGGGTTAGGTCCGAAAATATATTGGATGCAACAGAATTTTCCAGCTTGGCTCTGCGAGTTTCTAAGCCTAAAGAAGCATTTAGGCTGGCACTATCATGAAGCAATGTGTGATGCCCTTCCTATTGAACATATCGCCAGCCTCTTTTCCTGGAATGCTGTTTCTAAATTTTATCCGGTTATTAACAGTGCCTCTCCCAATTTCCTTTTCGTTCGGTTTCAACAGCTCAAAATGTATTCGTCGTCAAATTTCCCAATCTATACACAATATTCTCTCACTCAGCTTTTCCGAGTTCACATTATGCCCTTTACTTTACGACCCAAAGTCTCGATATCTGCTGTCATAGGTAATCTGCTTTTCTTCCCCAGTTATTATCCGGTTCAAGGAGGGCTCAATTTATTAGGGTTGCCCAAATGAAAAGTGTACAAGTTCAATAAAAAAGAAAGATTTTATTGAAAAGCAAAACAAAACGCTCTGGAGGTTGTAACACGGGCCCCATCGTCTCGACAGCAGGTCTATGTCTTTTCTCTAGAAATAACGTGTTTCATTCTGAAGGACGTTTTGCTCTGCTTCCTTCACTTTATCGTCTAAACCTAAATGTAATACCGTCTTAAGTGGCCTACAGGGTTAGAAGTCCCATGGGGACCAATCCGAACTGTATGAGGGATGTTCTAACATTTCGCAACATGTTTGTTTAGTTGCCATGGTTTCATAGGAGACGTGCGGGTGGACATTGTCATGGAGATTTGATGTCGTTTGTTGCCTTCTCGAAAACTTTTACATCTACTGTTTCAAGACGTTCAACCTGAACATACCTGTTTGGGGGTTCTGATATTGCTGCATGCATTCTGACGCAATTACATATGTCCACTTTTTATTTGAGCAACCCTTATAGTTCTATGCTAGCAGAGATGCACATGTAATGGCACGCGATCATTCAAATTCGTCTCACTTATGTTATGTGGCCCCCATTTCGAATATATCCACACCAATCCTAATTTCCACATATGGTCGGAAACAGTTTGTTGAGCTGCATCTAGTCTTTCCGAACTTGAAACTTGTACCCGGAACAGACACAGGACATGTCGGTACACTATTGTTTTGATTATTATAATTCTTAAAAATATAATTGTGTTACGCGTTTAAATAAATTCAGTACTTACGTATTATCGCACCTTATTGGCGACATTATATGAAACGAAGCATCTGGTGTCCAATTCAGCACGTACGACACAGAGTAAATCGGCGTTGCCAACTTGGCGAATTATTACTAGAGTTGGCGATTCTGGTGATAATACGTAAATATCAGAAATTTATACGATTACTCTAATTGCATGAATTTGAATTTTTAAATGGTCCAGTGATAGTTGAAAGAATATAGTTTGTCGTTTCATATTTGGTAAGTTTTGGTGATTTAGTTAAATGTATAATTTTTGTAATGTTCTAAAAAGAAATAATTCTATACTTCATTTAATGCAATATAAAGTTATACCACAAAAATATGTTTTGATTACATTAGAGTTATATATATTCAATAATATTAAATATTCAAAAATATATGTTTCAATTTTATATGCATTTTGTAAGCAAGAATTTGCATATCAAAGATATTGCGAAATTAGTTATTTTATTAACCAGACAACTCAGATATTTTTGTGAAAATGCATCTTCAAATGACTAGAAATATATGAAATATCTTCCTTAATGAGGAAAACATATTTTTCGCAATCAAAAGTATTAATATGTTAATTTTCCTCTCCTGAAAACGTCAGGGGTTTGGTTTATTGTTAAGATAAAGGAATTTTAAAAATTGCCGTTTTATTTTTCATAAACCCCAAAGTTTTCTATTTCATTTGAATTTGAATACAATGCAGGAAATCTGGAAGACATGCTTTTTGAATTATTATTTGCTTCATATTTAACTAATTTTCTGTAAAGAATAAATACTTTCAGATTAAAATAAATTTTATGTATTGCAATTACCATCAATTAATTTATGCATCGTAATTCTAAGAAAAACTATGCTTCGAAAAATTTTTTTGATTCAGGAATCACCATAAAAGAAATAATTATTTATCTTTCAGTAAATATATAATTTAATCGCGCTAATTCTGCACTAGTAGCTTAAACTGCTTTTACACACACCATTAAATTGCTCTGAGTGCTTAAATCATCAGATGGCTTGGAGCATTTTAATGGAACCACACACCATTAAGAACAGCTTACAATATTATGAGCTGTCCATGCACATCAACGGTGTTGTGTATGAACATAATGATCTTTAAACCAGATATCTTTAACAAACGTTGAATCTCTCTCAAATAATACTGCTAAGTGTTCTTAGCCTTGTGCAGTGATGGAAAAGGAAAGATATACTCACAAAACTCATTTGCAAAAAGCAAAAGAAAACTGCGAAATAGCGCATTATAAACCAATTCATTTAGTTTTAGTTTATATATAATATGATATAGTAACTAAACATTTATAAGAGAATTCTTCTTGATTTGTAGTTTATTTCGCTTTCATTTAAAATTAAAGAGGCTATAAATCAAGGGGGCGTACCTTTATGGATCAACAAGCCATTTTTTCTAAAGAAATGTTCAACGAGGTATACACGTGCCGTCAAATAATTTTGACTTGTGATTATTGGGGAAAATAATTAGGTTAAATACTAACAACTCAAAACTATTTATTTACTACGAAAAAATAAATTTTTCACTGTATAGTAGTAAATGTTTTAGTTATTAGTGTAATTCAAATGAAAAAAGACAATAGTGTAATTTCTATTGTTGCAGATTATATGACAAATAACTTATATTAGAATTGTAATATGTTATATACTTATAGAGCAGAATACATTCTGAATTGGAGTCATCTGCCAAACGGTTTCTACGTGAGTCGATAATGTTATTCATCTCTGAAAGTAATGACTCGCAGGCATAGGTAGATAAAAATATGGTTAAAATAGCTTGAGTCAGCTTCTTCAAACAGTTATATGTGTCAGGAATCGAATTCGATGTTCCCAAAATTTCGTTACTGGTAGTTTTACTATATTGCTTGTTAATCTTTCTGTTTCAATCAATTTTAACTTTTTCCTTGTTTCAATAAATTTTTGAATCCATATTAAACTTGAATGAAAATCAACCAGTTGCGTTTCAAATTCTTCAATTTCCAACCAATTGAACTGGGACAAGTTCAGTTTATCAGATGAAATCGCATCAGGGTATACAATAAACTTGAGCATTTTCGATAATTTTTGGAACTGATAAAATCTTATTGAAAATTCCTTGATTGAAGAATCAATTATGGAAATAAATTTTTCAATAACTTTTTATTCGTGCTCTCATGTACATCTAAATCTTTGACATTTCTTTCATTTGGGGAAGTACTTGTAGTTTTTTGTAATAAAATCGTTTCTGAAAACAAGCAGTTTAGCGTCAAAAGCGCGAATGAAATCCATCATGACAATACTTGTTCTATTTGTGCCTTGAAGTTTCACGTTAAATTCATTGAAATATTGACATACGTCTGTAAAAAAACATCAATTTTGAAAGCAACAAAACATCCAAGAGTGCCCCACGACCGAACATGCGCGTTTGTTCGTAATATCAGGTCGAGTGAAACGTTTTCCGCCAAGGGGAGATACCTCCGCACCAACAGCGACCATTTCCGTGGGATTAACCTTTCTCCAAACGGGTTTTTGCATTCTTAATCTGAAAGATGAACTAAACGACGGCGTAATTGTTTTGTCAAAATTTTGTTATCTTGTAACCCCAAAAAGTATTTAAAATGAAGTTATATCACGTCAACAGATCAGAACGATTATGTACAATGAGTTCTGAAATAAACTTAGCACAACTAAATGCCACAAAAAGTGTGTGAAATTTTAAGTTTAACTTCTGTTACTTATGATACAGTAAAAATTTGGTTTCGAAAATTTACAGCTCTGAAAATTCTAGCATTGAAGATGAACCATTATCTGACAGCCCTATTGAGGTTGATTGTGACCAGTTAATGCAAATCATTGATCAAGAAAGAAAAATTTCAACACGAACCATCGCGTTAGAGCTTGACGTTTGTCAAAAAGCAATAGTCAATGCTCTCAAACGCATAAATATAACGTTTAAGTTTAACCGATAGGTGCCTCACGAACTGCTGAAAACAAAATCAAGAGAAAAACTGCCTGTTTAGCTCTGCTCAGAGATCAAAAGAAAGAGAACATTCTGGACGGAATTGTGACCTGTGATGAAAAATGGGTGTACTTCAACAATACAAGTCATAAAAGAGGGTGGTTAGCATCCGGGGGATCACAGGTTAGGTTGCAAGAGGAACACTAGGAAGAAGGTCGTGGAATTATCTACAAGGAGTACCTGAAAAGCTAGCAGGCTATCTACAGTACAATATACAGCAATATGCTAATCAAAGTTAGTGATGCTATTCACGAAAAACGAAAAAAAGTGTTCAGAAGGAAAGTGGTTCTCTTTCATCAAGATAATGCCCAGCCACATGTTTGTGCAATGACCGGCTGGACGCTCAACATGCAAGAATGGGATTTGATGTAGCATCCACCATATAGTTCAGACAGGGCACCTTCAGATTAATATCTGTTTTCGTATCTGCAGCTTCATCTTGATGGCATAATCTACCATTCAAATGACAAGGTCATAAATGAGGTCGACCGCTTTCTGGACTCGCGCACGCCACAGGTTTTTGAAGAAGGGTTTGAAAAGTTGCCAAAACAATGTCAGACCACTGTACATTTGAATGGAGATTACCCTCTTTATTAGCTTTGATGATTTTGTATGTATTTATCATTTCACAAGATTTTTTTTTGTTTTGGCGGAAGACTTTTTTTACTCAACTTAATATTTCATAGTGAACTCAGTTTTGATCGGTGGCTTGCCCAAAATATTGTGTTGCGTGTCATCAGGGGCACACGTACCCATGGTTTGCCATCCCGGCTGTAAGTAGATGAAAATATTAACATCGAAACTTTTAAAATTCAATATAGATATAAGAAGTAGGATTTAAAAGTTCCCGGACTGAGTCTATAACTTAAAAAAAATATTACCAATTTAACTTCTGAAACATCCTCCTTCAAAATAGCACCCTCAATCAACAACAAACTTTTGCCATTTCTGGAATCCATTTTTAGCCATGTCCTTTACTACAGCCTGCGATGCACTTTGATTTCATCTGCAGATTGTTCTTCGTTTAACATACTGGGAACGACCTTTTGGTTCACTATATGCATGTTAAGATCCTTAGTCGGTATCCACTGACATGTGGCTGAAGATATCCTAACTGATTCTGCTATTTGTGCTATAGTTTGAAGCCTGTTCTTACGTCTCGCCGCAGAACACTTTGTCGATATTTTCAGCAGTGCGGGAAGTCCGTAGACGTCCAGAGCGTTTGTCATCTTCGACACTTTCCCTGCCTTCTCTGAAACGTCGATGTCACTTAAAAGCTTGAGTTCAAATAAAAGTATCTCTGTCTTACACATGCTTAAACATTTCGTATATCTCCGTAGCATTTTATCTCAAGCAAACACAAAATTTGACATTCATTCTCTGCTCAACAGACGCAATTTCTTTCAATCACCGACTACTAAATGCATCCACCTACAAAGTACGACGCGGTGGAGAGCCACTGATCACAGGATTTAGGACAAACTCTTCTTAGAAAAGGGGAAGAATGCAGTAACACAGAAATGTTATCTTAGTCGCTCAACTGCAAAAAGTTTCCTCGTCAAAGGCTCAGTCCGGGAACCTTTGAATCCTACATCGTACATTCATTGAAAACATATATTAATTCAACTTGATTATTTAATTAGGTAGTAAAAGAGATACTCCGTGGATGGTAATTTTACGTCAGCTCAAGAATGTTTCAATTTTATTTGCCTGCGGGGACGTTTCAGTCTTAAAAATTTCAAGTTGTCAATTTATATATAAAATAACTTAATCATACGAAAAATATTTCCGATAAAAAATGACTTTTTATAACATGAGTTTTCTTCAAACTTCACACTTTGTGTAACATAATTTTTTATACCTTTAATTTTAATAGAAAAAGGAAATGTTGAGTCAAATTGAATTTATTCAATAATTACATTTAATGATTTAATTTTACGAGAGGGTAGTTTAATTTGCTGGTTTCAATATTCAACTGTTTCACGTTGTAAACAATTGTCAGTATGAATAAAATTTAATTTGTTCAATAATGAGTTTTAAACAACTTATTTTATTAATTATTATTATATCATCGTATTGTCATCCAAATTTCACCTTAATTGAGCGCTTTAAAAAGTGAGGAAAAGCTTTTAAAGCTTTGACCCAAGTCGCCACATTTAATCGCCAAAAATGAGGTCAACTTGGCTGCAACTGTAATTCTTTAAATAATAAGTTTTAATTAATTTTTACTAATTATAGTGAAATAATCGTATTTAAATCCAAAAGAATCGCGTATAGAAAATTTCAGCTCAATTGAGTGCTTTAAAATGAGAGGAAAAAAAGTTTTTAAAGTTAAGCCCAGACATAGTAAGTACAATGTAAGTAGAATAAAAGCCATTAAATTAAAATTTTACTGAAAACCTAAATTTATTGGTTATCGATAAAACAAATCGATCCACCGAAGGAGTTCACATGTTCTATGTCTGCACAATTGTATCTTCTTCTATTATATCCCTAATTTCTACTAAAAAAAAAACAAAAACAAAAGAGTAATATAAAAAAAAATTAAGTCAATTTCTACTTAGATCAACAAAGAAAAATTTTATTTTAGCTCTTTTTTATTAAAGAGTTACAATTAAAATATAAATATGTATATACATAGGACAGAATCACAACATTAAGTGGTAATTAATTTTTATTGATTATCATTAAAATATCGTACTGTCATCCAAAACAATCGTGTATATAAAAGTTCAGGTCAACTGAATGCTTTAAATCGTGAGAAAAAAACCTTTTCAAGTTTTGACACAAGTCGCCAAAAATGATGAATGAGTTGAGTTGAGTTGCGTTTGGTGTTTTATGCAACAAGAGCCAGTTTTGGCTATACTGCGCCAAACATTCATAGGTCTGTGGTCTGGACGGGAAAAGAAGAAAAGAAATTGGATTACAAGATGGAGGGTCGAAAATAGACAAGGATCACTGGAGTACTCTGGGGTCGTGACACCCGTGTTTACCAAAGATAGTAAACCCCTTGGGAAAAGGAAAAGATCACTAGGGTACCTCGGGATTGTGAAACCCGTACCCACCTAAAGAAGGTGAGCCCCCTGAGGGGTAAAAAATGATGAAAACGTGGCTGTGAGTGTGTGTGTATTTGTAATTCTTTAAATAATTAGTTTTAATCAATTAATTTTTATTAATTATAATTAAATTATTATATTGTCATCCAAAATAATCATGTATATAAAATGTCAGCTCAATTGAGCGTTTTAAAATGTATTTTATTAACGACTGAAAATTCCACCAAGATAAATAAATAAATAAATATAGAGAGAGTTTGAGCTAATAGTAGGAATTGAAGAAAACAGATGCACGTTTGATGACTCAAAATTTAATCGCCCTCCGTGATCAACACAGTATTAGCTATCTAAATCAATCCCTTACCGGAAATAACTGCTATAAAATTTTTCTTAAGCCGCTGGGGTCATCTCTCTTCACCAACATAAAAAAGTAAATAAAACAACTACTCTTCCGATCTTTAAAGGAAATGAAGCCTTAAAAGCAATATTTTCGTCCATCCGGATGTCCCTTAGGTATTTACTCCGGAATGAAATAGAAGTCGTCCCATCATTCCCGTCCCAAGACATTTATTGACTTCAGGCTTTTCGCACTTTCTCACCAAAGATGCGCCTTGGGCTACTAATTCTATAGGCTTCCGCCAAGTTAAGGTGCCTTGACTTTTTATTATACTTGTAGCAATCCATCAATTTCGGGTTTTTTCATCCCCTAATACTCCCCATTGCTTGTGCTTAAAGGCATCTAATAGTGTTGAAAGTTTTGAAGCATACTTTAGAGGTTGGAAAAATAGTTTGGGATAACATTAAAATACTTTTTCTTGGAATAATAGTTTACCCACAACAAAGTTTTTAAAGTTTTTTTTCGGATTTAAATACATGCAATTTTGACTATAAAAAGCTCAAAATTTGTTCAGTGCCATAGAGCAAATCATGGGAATTTTATTTTTTCATTTTATAGTCAGTATCTTATTAAATAACTAAAAAAATTACGCGGGGTTATTTTAAGACCTACGAAGAAAGATACTTTGAATATAATTCGGGGGTAACTTAAGGTATCCGACTACGTTCGGAAATGTGATTTTAAAACAGCGCATAAATGGATAATTTTTATGATATTTAGTGTCACTTAGATTAGAATACATGAATAAAATTGTTTTAAGGACATTTTGACAAAAATTTTTTTATTTAAATACAATATTTTGACAAAAAATTAACTTAAAATAACCATTTTTCAAAATGTTCTCCTCTTATAAATAATGCTTCTAAAATAATAATGTTTTGTGTGTGTGTGCTTACATAAAGTAAAGACTTCTCCAGAGAGTCTGAACTAGGAATTTTGAAAAATTCACATTATTTTCAGAGTTACAACACATTGAAATAATTATTGGCGTTTTTTTTCTTAAAATTTCTCCCCTGTGTTGTCATAAAACATGGATAAACTCACTTCTAAGTTATATATTTCAAAAATTCTAGTTGAGCCTCTGTACAGCGGTATGAGCTATATACAGGCAAAATATTATTACAATAAACGCATTTTTCACAAAAGAAGAATATTTTAAAAATTGTTCATTTTTGTCAAAGTATTGTACTTAAATAATTTTTTACTGTAATAATATTCTTAAAACAATTTTATGTGCATTTTCTAATCTAAGTGACACTAAATATCAAAAATATTATTTATTTATACGCTTTTGCAAAATCACGGTTTCAAACGTAGTCGAATACCTTAAGATAAACATTTTTTTCCCGTATTTAACCATTTAAGTCTCAAGCAGCACGATCATGCTGTTGAGATTTTATGTCGAAAAACCCCAGTACATTTCGAACATTACAGGCAACTGACGGTGCGTTACCGATTTTTGAAGTCACGCGCTCAGATTTACGGAAGCAAGTACATTACACAGCTTTTTTTACTGAAAATTGTACATTTTACAATAGATAAAACAATACTATAGCTCCGATTTGGATTCATCGGTGTAAAATGAACAAAGCGCTGTCACGGCGCTTGGTATTTCTCGACATAAAATAAAACAAACGCGATCACGCTACTTGTGTCTTTTCGTACTCATTCTGAAAAAGCGTGTTTGCGTTGTTTGGGATTCTTCGACAGTGTTTGTTCAGTACCCCTGGGACTCAAACGGTTAATGGTACTCTCTTTAAAAACATTATAGGCACCTATCAAAGTAAAAACGAGATTCTTGGCTAAATAGTAAGATGGCCAACTGAACCTTGTAAGGAATTTAAATGAAGAGATAATGTGAATTAGGAAAATGAATACACACACACAAAAACCTTAAAAAAATCATTCCTTCCCTTACTGTAATTTATAAAGTTAAAAACAGAAATTAGCAAAACATTTCTTCAAAATATTCAAAAAGACCATTAAAGACCATTTTTAATGGTTGATGCAGTTGTTTCAATGCTTTTTGCTATTGCTCAAAACAGTTCTGGTAGTCTTAAGGCAGGATGCTGTTCAAAGTCATTTGGGTATTTTCTTTGACTTGATTCACATCACTGAATTGCATTATTTCTGACCTCTTCATCTGTTAAAATAAAAAAAAAAGTCCGAAGGAATCAGACTGAGTGAGTAGGGTGTATGAGACACAAGCACCATGTTACAAACATACTGCAGAACCATCAAAACTGTGTGGGCTGGTGTTTTGTCGAGAACGTACTCCATGGCACGTTCGTTTTTTCGGAAATTTGGTCAATGGTCTTCAAATGATCTCCAAATGGTTCTCCAAACGATCTTCATCGATTGCACGTTTGATTTTCTTCATTTCTCTTTATCGAAGGACGGCCTGGGTGAGGCATGTCTTAAGTTGATTCCAAAAGCAAAATTTCACACACTAGTTTTGTTCTTTGTAGTCGATTCTCTCACTAATCACCAAAGGGTTGAAACAAGAACGCACACATCGCAACACCACAAGCAATCAATCCACTTAACTCAAACAGACGCCAACTCACTAACGGTCGCGAGAGTCCTCCAACTAACATCACCTAACAGCACAACTCATGATTACAAAGCTTGCTGGCGCAACAGTTCGATTCATTTTATTTTTCGGTCCCCCCTCGTATATGATCATGGTCCTGAACAAGTTTTTATAATAATAGGAATCTACCTAAACAGAAAACATATTTTATGTTATGGAGGTTAGGAGAAAAATAATTTTTAAAGAAATATATATATAATTTCAAAATTTAATATTGTCACAAACGAAATGAATTTTCAAAAAAAAAATTAGTTTCATGATTTGAGATTCAAAATAAAATTATTTTTCTACAATATAAGTAATGAAAAAAGAGGATCATTGAAAATTGAGTACTTAGTGAGGGATACAGCATAAATTGCAACATTTCATAAATTACCCCAGCTCTCTGTCTCCCTCTCCACACCGCTGAATTTGTACGATCCAAGTTTTTTCCCGTCTTCCACTTCATCGTCCACTGCAATTTTGATAGTAGGTTTCTAGCTATTAAATGTGTACCTGATGATTTTGTAATAACTATTAAGTAAGTGTCTTATAATCGTAATACATGCTGTAAAAATTTTAAAATACCTATTTTTCTTAAATAAAAATTAAGTAGAATTTTTTTTAAAAAAACTCGCCTATATTTCAACCTTATTAAACTTGTAGCAGTATTTAACGACGGAAAATATAAACTTTGTATGCGTGCGCGCGCGTGCTAGTGGACTTAACAGGCAGGAAGTCAAGTCTTACTTTGATCTGAGAATATTTAATGTGCTCTTCAAATTCCTAATCACCAATTGAAAAAATTAAAATATCATATATCTGGGCAATATTCTTCCGAGTACCCTCATATTATGCTTTTGGTTCTTCATTTAGTTTTTGTAATAAGTCATAAAAGGCATAGGAACTTCCACAGCTGGCTTATATGTATATTATGTAGAGAGGTCTTAATCAAGTAGCCTCTATTAATTTTTTTTTGCTGCATTTTTTCTGTCCAAGTTATGTTACTTAAAACCTGGTATCTCAAACACTTATGAATGTATTTCATTCATATTTTGTATACACGTTATTTTAAAGTGTGATAAAGGCAATGAACTAAGGATTTAGCTACAACACGAACACCATGCATTTCATAAAGTTTTATGCAAGAAAATGTGCAATGAGCCATAATAATAAAAATTTGAAATATATTTTAGATTTTAGCTCATTGACTTTATAACTGTGTTAAGTATGAT
>BMAV01009595.1:514472-526874 GCA_019973955.1 Trichonephila inaurata madagascariensis | reverse complement strand
TTTTTTTTTTTTTTTTTTTTTTTTTTTTTTTTTTTTTTTTTGTATTTTATGCCCAAAATAAGTTTAAGTTTTCATAATTACCTCAATTCTTTAAAAAAATGTATTCTATTCTGTACGTTTTAAGACAAAATTGTTCGAATTTTTTGTTTATGTTATATTTTGTGAATAAGTACCCCCTATGTACAAATAGTCTGATAATACTGAAACCAATTCTATCTGAACTTTTATTCAACTTACATAGTTGCAATTTTACGTTATTTTGTAATTGCAACACAAGTGTATTTGTATCATATAAAAACAACGTTTATCTCTTAAGATTTCAGCCATTTTTATAAAAATGTCACAATTGCAGAGCTTTTGACATACATCGCTTTTCCTAAGACCCCATCGACATAATAGTTAACGATCCTAATACATCTTACCCAATAACAAATGGTAACTTAATATTCGTCTAGCTTTAGAAAGAGGACAGCTGGTTTTGTCATCTAAGTGCAATAGGTGTTTCTTTTTTCTCTCTCATTCTTTCTTACTCGGTCTGATCTATGACGTCATTATCTCTAACAATGTTACATCCAATCACCCGCCTCGAAATCTCGGTTTCTGTCCTTTAATAAATAAAAGAAAATAATCAGGCCTAATCCGTATTTTATGGAATCAATATGAATATCTGATTATAGCTCTTTAGCTTCGAACAAAAAATTGAGTCAGTGTATTAATTACGCACGAGAAACATTAAGTCTCTTTACTATTTTATAATACTTAAGGGGACACAGTACGATTCAATTGACAAAAATCGATCAAAAAATCAAATCTAATTTTTCTAGCCTAAATTATTCTTTATATCCTTTTCTATTACCTCACAAAATTTGAAAATTCTAAACTTAAAAAACGCAGGATTATGATAGCTTTTACATTTATTTTTATTCACATACCTATGGCAAATCAAAGATTTAAACTTACTTATCTCAGAAAGGTAAAATAATTAGTTTGTCTTCATTTAAAATGCTAAGGCTATTTTTCTATTGTGCCTAATGCTTTGATTTTTTTTACCTATTGTTAATAGTACGTATAACAAAATTTGGTATGCATTTTTGAATCAAAGCAATACTTATTTTTTAAAAAATAATTGAAGTTAGAATTTTTAAATTTTTTAATGAATTTTCAATAAGGATTCATAAAAAGAAGTATTGTACAAATACCAATTGTGTTATCGCAAAACCGATACCAACTTTTGTTAAATATAGTTGGACGTACACGTAAATCAAATTTCATGCGTGTACGTAAATTTTTGTTGGAGGAGTGGCATTTTAAAATTATTTCAAAAATTTTAAGTTTTTTCCATAAAAAATTAAATGAATAACTTTTTATGAAATTTTGAGCACAAAATCCGTTTTTCATAGTATACACACATAGGAGACAACCAAAAAAATTTTGAAAATCCTTAAATTAAAAATTTTTGCTTAAATCGTACCATGTCCCCTTAAATATTTTACTTACAAAGCAGTGTCTATGGATTTTAATACAACTATCCAAAAATAAGTTTGCTTCAATTTTACGAATAACATTTAGTTATTCGTAATCCATCCGTAAAACTTCATACATTTAGGATGAAATTTTAAGCCTAAGTTGTATTTTTGGCAATCAATTTTTAATACCGAGAATCATACCATTATTACTAGTATTGATGCGTTTATTTATTTTGAATTACATTCTTTTTTAAACTTCAATGTAGAATATTCCTATTCAAGGTTTAAAGAACAACAATTCTCAAAGAAATTGCGGTATATTTGGGAATAAGGTATCCAACTCACATAAGGTATCCAACACACATTAGGTATCCAACACACATTAAGGTATCCGATTACATTTAGAACCATGATTTTGTAAACGCATGTAAAAGAATAATTTATTGGATATTTAATGTCACCTGAGTAATAGAATTTGCATATAAAATTGATTTGAGAATATTATTACTGTAAAAAAATTATTTAAAGGTGGCAATCTTTTGACGAAAAATTAATTAAGAATTCCATATTTTCAAAGCATTCTTTTTTAAGGGAAAATGTTTCTATAATAATAGTTTGTCTTTTTTGTCTAAGATCTGGCAAAGACCTAAACTAGGATTTTTGAAATATATACTTCAGAAGTGAATTTATTCATATTTTAACATATTATTGAGTAGAGAAATTTTGACAGAAAACATCGGTTATTATTTTGATTAATAATAACTCTGAAAATAATGTGTATTCTTCAAAATTCCCTAGCTCAGACTCTGTAGAGAAGTCTTAGGATAGATAGACTCTTTATATAGACAAAATATTAGGTTGGGGAAAAAGAAACCCATTATTTTTTCGGTAGACGGCTGTAATGTCGATATCTCGTGAAGTATCAATCAAACAATTTAAAATATATGCTCGTTGTCAAGATGACATTTTATACTAAAAAAATTATTTTGCTTTTTTTTGTTTGGTCCATTCAGTTGTGAGTTACAGGGTGTTAAAAATGGAAGTCATCAAAGAGAAAATTCGGTTTTTTTAACAGTTTTTGATAAAGGCGAAAATGCAAGCCAGGTGGTTGAAATTGCGAATGGTGTTTGTGGTTCCAATACTGTAACAGCTAATTAAGTACAATTTTGGTTTCGTCGATTCCGTTCAGGTATTTTTGATGTTAAAGATGCACCTCGCACAGGCAGGCCCGTCGTCGAGAATGTCGATAAAATCACAGAAATAGTCAAAGCTGACCGGCATGTTAGTAGTCGTAGCATCGCCCAGGAGCTAAAGATCGACCATAAAACAGTTTTAAGCCATTTGCGCAAAGTTGGATTCAAGAAGAAGCTCCATGTTTGGGTGTCACACCAATTAACACCAAAAAACATGATGGATCGAATTTCCATCTACGAAACCTTGGCCAAACGGAATGAAATCAACCCATTTCTTAAACGGATGGTGATTGGAGATGAGAAATGGGTCACATACTACAACATTGTGCGAAAACGATCGTGGTCAAAGGACGGGAAAGCAGCTCAAACGGTGGCCAAACCAGGACTAATGGCCATGAAGGTTCTACTGCGTATTTGGTGGGACTGGAAAGGAATCATTTATTAAGAGTTGCTTCCGCATGGCCAAACACTAAATTCAGATCTCTATTGTCAACAACTGGACGGTTTGAAGCTAGCGATTGACCAGAAATGGCCAGAATTTGCCAACAGAAAAGGTGTTGTGTTCCATCAGGACAACGCCAAGCCACACACTTCTGTAATGACTCACAAGGACCTCTGGGAGCTTGGTTGGGGAGTTTTAATGCATCCTCCATATAGTCCGGACCTGGCACCAGCGATTACTACCTTTTTCTCGCATTGCAAAACTTTCTGAGTGAAAAGAAATCGGGATCAAGAGAAGATTGTGAAAATCGATTACTAGATGTTTTCGTCAATAAGGGCCAAGACTTCTATGAGAGATGCCTTTTGAAGCTACCTTTAAAATGGCAATAAATTATACAACAAAACTGTTGATATTTGACCCAAATCGGACAATCGGACACATGTTAAATAAAGTCTTGATTTTCATGCAAAAATAATGGATTTCTTTTTCCCCAACCTAATTTTAAATTATTATTATATAAGCATTTTCCATAAAAGGAGAGTTTATTTAAAAATATCTCATTGTTTTTCTTAATTTTTTGTCAAAAAATAGAATTACAATTTCTTTTATTGTGATAATATTTTGTGAAATATTATATACGGTTGACTCTCGATAATTCGAAGTTGGAGGGACCAATGAAAAGCTTCGAATTATCAAGAGTGTAAGAAAAAACTCCCAAAATACACAAAGAGAAAATTTTTTCTAACACATATAAATTTGAAACCAAGTAATAAAACAACAGTTGCACATATGTATAAAATTATTTTAAAGTATTTTTAAAAAGTACATATTATACAGTATAAATATTATACAGAAGTTAAAAGTTCTATATTTTTATTATTATTAAAAATATACATTTATGCATTAAAAACAATATTAAAAGAATACATACGGTACATAAGTAACTTTTTTGACGAAAAAATCTGTTAAATCTGTGTTATCGGTTCCCTCAGATACTGTCCCCAACACCACTGGTTCATCAAGGTATAGACTAGTCTGGCCCATGCCCTATTTGGTGCCACACACCATAAGTCACACATATGAGTCATAAATCGTCATGTCACTCCGACGCAAAATACAGAATCCTATGCATCTATTCTTCACAATAGGAGAATCATCCTTTCTGAACACATGTATAGCAAAACCACGTGTTAAACGAAAGACATGGAAGGCTGACAACAAGTGCGGATGGTCTACTGTCCATTTGAAGAAGGAAAGCAATAAAAGTGCCTTATTGCTTGAGTAACCGGGAAACTCAAAGAAGGGATGGCAGACAGATAGTCATCAAAGGAGCTATGTAACAGGGAAGACACACAGAGGCAATACAACACAAAACATGTAAGCTCCAACCTGTTTGCTGTAGGACTCTACATTTTAGTGAATGTTCAAACTGTCGAGAGCTATATAAGATAACTTCGAATTATCGCGTGTTATAGTCTGGCCAGCCGCAGATTTTACTTCCAAATATTGAGTGTACCCAAACGTATTGTTTTAGTTCGAAATATCAAGAGTTTTTCTAGGGGCTGAACATATACTTCGAGTTTACGAGAGGTTCGTATTATCGAAGGATTGAATTACCAAAAGTCAACTGTATACATAATTATTTGTAAAACCTTTCATGTAAGTTGCCCTTTTTTTTTTCATCACTTCCTCTTTTATGAATTTTTAAAATTTGAACGAACTTTTGGCTCATTTTATACAGCTTTCTGGGAATATTACAAAGTGCAACCTGTGCTAAAATAATGTCTGACTCTATATTCTATATCAGCCATTACACAAATAAATCGAAATATTTCCTTCATATTACCTCATCTCAATTAATTTCTTTCAGCAGTCTAAAATATTCCATCTCTTCCCGGTACTGCTTAAAGAAAGAACGTGTAAAGAAAACTAAGAAAATGCAGTTTTGTCTATGGCATATCTATTTGCATAAACTCCAGAAATTAAACAAGAGTTTCTCGGAAGAAGAAGAATGAAACCACGTTAAATGTCGCAATAAATATAACATAAAATCTTACGGCTTCATTAATTATTCTTATTTTAGTAAAAAAAAAGTATCAAATTGAAATAGTTAGCGTGTAATGAATTGTTTATATTTCGTAGAAAATCCTTTGAATAAAATAAAATTCGTTAAAACAACACTATTTTTTTTCTAATTACTAAATAATTAGGCACTTAAAATTAATTGGAATCAATATAAAAAAGATAATTGTATTTGTTTTCAAACATTTCACAGCCTTAAATGTTTTCCTTCTTAATTCGATGACTATCAACGGATTAAAGTACTTGAAATTTAATTATTCAAATCTGAAAAAAGAAAAACAAATTGTTACTAAGCAGATAAAATAATTCTATTGCATATATATCTGTATTTTTATTTCTTACTTCCATGATTGTCGATAATTTTACTATAAAATTTATTGCAACTATATCTTTTACGTAAACGCATCATAAAAACATTTATTTATTAGATAAATAATTTTATAAGCAATAAAAAATGTGTGTATTTCACAACTTTTTCATTATTGCTCCCGCCCATCTTTAATTGTATCCGATACCTTACGATGATAATTTCTGAAAGATCAAAAATTTTTGAACGCTCTTGTTTGGTTATTAGATCTCATGTTTATTAAAAATAAATTGAAAAGTTTCTGAGCATTAAAAAGAGCAGAGTACTATTGGCTTTACTTTTCAAAGATTGTAACTAATTTTTTAAGATAATAAGTTTGTGCAATAGCATACCTTGTCTATTCCTAAACGTATTTTCTCATCTATATTCACAATAAACATAAATAACTACCTGCTAGTGAAAATTGACTTGTAAAATGCAATTATACTTGCTTCACTCTTAATTTTGTAATGAGAAATTCCTCTTATAATATTTAAAGTGGATAAACTCACCATACATCTATTCTAACCGTTACCCTCCCGCTTTGCTGGATATTTCACAATGTTGTATGAATATATATATATATATATATATATATTGTTGATATTTAAGTCCTAGCGTTAAACGTTCGATTGTATTGAAAAACATTCTTATAACTTTAACCACTTGATTTAAAAAACGGATAGGACTTTTAAATAATAGTCTCTAAGATTGAAGTAGAATTATCTTTTATTTTTTTGTAACCCCCTCCCTAAAGTGTATTTCTCTAAAACCCATTTTTACTGACTCTAATCAATAAAATAAACATGCTTGCCAAATTTCTAATCTAAATTTAATACTTCAAAAACGTATTTTTTTTATGGATGAGCCTCGTAACCTCCCCCCACCCCACCCCTTGAGAATCTATTTCCGCTTGACCCGTTCTTCGTAGATTTCAATTCAACGTGTAATGGACGCCTCGCGTCGTATGTTAGTGTGTGAGGATCGGAAGGAAGATTAGCGACATTCAAAACAACTTATATTTATTCACAATTATGAACACAACACAAATTCAATAACACAAGTTAAGAAATGCAGCAGTTACCAAATATGGACAGCAATAGCGAGGTAGACGAGATACTAGAAGACTTAATAAATCGGATCACTTACGTCCAGGCAATACACCTTCTAATTCTGAGTGACCTAATCCAATTTAATCCTTAATTGACCAAATCGTCAATCTTAATATTACACAAATAAGCTGCGAAGTACTCACGCCTCACTTTAAACAATCACTGCTATCCGTTAGCAGTTTAACCTCTGTCTCGCTAACTCGAAAATTTAATCTTTATATACAAGTCTTAATTTACATAATCACATCTTCTTAGGAAGAGGAAGGCTTATAATAGAATAATTTTTAAATACCCTATATGCCCCAAGAGGACTATTAGTGGAAAGAACGTGTATAGACCCGTTAAAAACAAAAGAAACATGCATACCAAATATCATTATTGTAGGTCTAGTAGCTCAAAAACAGAAATTAACTTATCAATACGCCCTAGTAACTCTTCGCTCCCCTTACACAAATGTCGATTTCCGTAAAATCCGTTCTTAACGGATCCAACAACTTCGGATTCTGATTTTCAATTCAACAAAAGAAACATGCCTACCTTATATCAAGTATGTGGGACTAACAGTTCAAAAATAGTGATTTTTATCTTTTACCCCTTAACCGTTTGGAGGTTAATATTCACAAAGACCGTTTTTAGCGGAACTATGATCCGGGAAAGGAACATGCCTACCAAATTTCCAGTCTATAGGTCGAAAACGGGAATATTTATCTATAACGCCTCTTAAGCTCACGCAACGCCCTATTGGGATCGATTTTCATATGGGATTGATATTCGCAAAATCCGATCTTACCGGATATCTACTCCTTGAAAGGAATATGCCTACCAATCAAATGTTTGTTGGTGTAATAATTCCGGAGATATCGTGCTGAATGAGTAGCGTTTTTCTTGGATATATATAGATCGGGATTAGTGGGAAATTGTACCTTTGTGTCAAGCTCGTATTGTTACATTAGTACTAAACTGGATGTTATTTTTCTTATATCAAGTTGAAGATTACTTTCATTTCATCTCGCATATTAAGAATTTGTAAATTGACTACTTACATAAGAAAGAATATATTTAGTTTTTTGTTCATTTTTTATGAGTATTTGATAATTATTCCCTAGATACCACTTCCAAAAGTTACCATATATTTTCTTGGATATGCCGAGAATTTTTTTAAGTGAAGAGGTCGACTTGTATACAGGTCCTCTAATCTTTGGGGGGAAAGTAGTTTAAGAAAAACGGTTTATTTTAACATTTTTCGTTAGGCATGAGCTAACGAACTTATCCTTCTAACTTTTTGTATGCTTTGGATAGGACTTTTATTCTAAGAGAAGAAGACAAAAAAGTCACATAAGTTCTTTGAAGTCAGTGTCAGAATCCGAGTTTTCAAATAATTCGTAAAATTCACGTTTACTTATCGGGATTTTTGCATACATATGATCAATATGCAGCGAGTTTTCCCTTTAGTCCATGAAACATAGGTCGGCGATCACTTGCTGTATTCGAATTCTTCTTATCACTTATTTTCCAAACGAACAAAAATGACGCAGAAGTTATGACTGGCACATATATTGCACAAGCTAACAAATAGATGGGATGGGGGGTGCGTAAGCATCAGATATGGTTAACAGAAATAGAACTTTTCAACGCCCTTTTATAAGCTTCACTTGTATGTAACGGAATCTTCGAATTCAATTTTTACCCACTTTAAAAGGCCAGATTAATTCGAAATTTTGCTCACTTTTCCAGGAACGATGACAATACAATAATTTAATAAATTTGTTCCATTGTCCTGATAAGGATCATCAGAAATAACGATTTCCCATTTTCAGATTCATCCCGCATCTAGCGACTAATTTCAGATCCCATTTTCAGATTTAGTTACTAAAAGATTAAGTTACAACTTAGTTCAATTAAATATAAAAGGGTGTTTTTTTTAATTCTTTTTAAACTATAATTTATTGCGTTGGCGTTTTACTTCACAATAATTCAATTGGAGAACATTCTACACATTCAACTTTTTTTCAATTCAGCTTATAAACAGGTTTTGTGAATTTTGTGTAAACTTTAGTAGAGAATGCACACTCTCGGTTTATATTTGGAAATAGACAATGACTTTCGTTAAAGTAACATTTAATTTTATACGTATTTCCGCTAACAAATTAAATTTTATCCACCTGAAAATTTATCCCTATCTTTTTATTTTGTTTGTCTAACACACAACTGCTTGATTGATAATTTAATTTGATTGTAAGTAAAAAAAAATTTCATTTTTGGAGTTTTAATTTAGCTGTTTAAAATTTTTTACAGAACGGTACATTTTACAAAGAATAAAGAAAAAATCTGTATAAAATAAGATCAAGCGATGTAATTTTAATTGACCTACAAATTTTGTAAGATGCGTTATGAGATTTTAATCGAAATACAGCTCAACTGATGACATTCGTCATTAGCTTGTTTGTTAAATGCTGGTACGATATAATTTTTTTTAAAAAATTTAGCAATTGAAAACCATTCACTATATTTTTCTTTTAAAATAATAATAAAAATTTATAATATATTCAAATTGAATCATTGATATATATAATAACAAATAAAAATTTAGTTAAATTTTAACTAATTTTCCAGTAAAATCTCTACTATTTTCATCGTTGTCAGCCTAAAAAATCAACTCACGACCTTATCAGGTATATTAAGGTATCCGACTATGTTCGGAACCGTGAATTTAAAAAAGCGCATAAATGGATAATTTTCATGATATTTAGTGTCACTTAAATTAGAACACATGTATAAAATGGTTTTAATGAGATTGCAATAAAAAAAATTATTTAAAAATAATATTTCGGCAAAAAATTAACTTAGAGTAATCTTTTTTTCAAAATGTTCTCCTTTTGTGAAAAATGCTGCGATTATAATAATATTTTGCCTGTATTTAGCTCAGAACTCTGTACAGAGGCTCAACCATGATTTCTGAAAAATTCACATTATTTTCAGAGTTACAACCCATTGAAATAATTATCGGCGTTTTTTTTCTTAAAATTTCTCCCCTCTGTAGTCGTAAAACATGGATAAACCCACTTCTAAGTTACATATTTCAAAAATTCTAGTTGAGCCTCTGTACAGAGGTCTGAGCTATATACAGTCAAAATATTATTATAATAGAAGCATTTTTCACAAAAGGAGAATATTTTGAAAATGGGTCATTCTATGTTCATTTTTTGTCAAAATATTGTAAATTTTTTTTTTGTAATACTATTCTTAAAACAATTTTATATACATTTTCTAATCTAAGTGACACTAAATATCATAAATATTATCCATTTACACGCATTTACAAAATCACGGTTCCGAACGTAGTCGGATACCTTAAACGTATTTTCTCTCTATTTTCCTATGATGAATGACACTGATTTGACAATCGCAAAATTCCTTCGAAACAAGGTAACATATTAGACTTGAAGACAAGATATTTAACTTAACTCACACACACATAAAGAAAGTTTCTCCATTTCCCCTGAATTTAATAACTTCATCTTTCATTAAACAAAGAAAATCCCCAACTTTCTTTTCTCAATATCACCGACAACGAATCAGGGAAAATATCACAAACGAGGAGTCAAGGAAAATAGATTGAAGACTTACCAAGGACCAGGAACGTTCTCCCTGCCTCCCCCGTGGATCAATGTGCGGGGGAGGGACACAAGTGGAAGGATTACAAGTTCCCCTTGATTGGGTTTTGTGCAACCTGTTCTCATCATGATTCTCCAAGATTACGGCCCATTGATCTTCATCAAGCCCTTGTTTCTGCAAGAGCTCTTTCTAGGCTAATGTCCCGACGCTGCAAATGTTGTGCTTTTCCCCGGAGGGGTTCCTTTTAGCGAAATTTATTATTTCCGTGGGGGTTGGAGTTTTTAGCATACTGCTGGCACTCAATGCACTTGATTGGATCTGGGGTTAAAAGCTGAAATTTTTAAGTAATGCTGCAGTGGTTGTGTGCAGTTGGAAGCATTTCTCGTTGTTTGAGGCTTAAGGTATCCGACTACGTTCGGAACCGTTATTTTGCAAAAGCGTATAAATGGATAATATTTATGATATTTAGTGTCAGTTAGATTAGAAAATGCACATAAAATTGTTTTAAGAATATTATTACAGTAAAAAATTGTTTAAGTACAATATTTTGACAAAAAATGATCATAGAATGACCCATTTTTAAAATATTCTCCTTTTGTGAAAAATGCTTCTACTATAATAATATTTTGCCTGTTTATAGCTCAAACCTCTGTACAGAGGCTCAACTAGAATTTTTGAATTATATAACTTAGAAGTGGGTTTTTCCGTGTTTTGTGACAAAAGAGGGGAGAAATTTGAAGAAAAAAACGCCGATAATTATTTCAATGGATTGTAACTCTGAAAATAATGTGAATTTTTCAAAAATCATAGTTGAGCCTCTGTACAGAGGTCGGAGCTATATACAGGCAACATATTATTATAATAGAAGCATTTTTCACAAAAGGAGAACACTTTGAAAAAAGGTTATTCTAAGTTCATTTTTTGCCGAAATATTGTACTTAAATAATTTTTTTTTGTCAAAATGTCCTTAAAACAATTTTATACATGTACTTTAATCTAAGTGACACTAAATATCATGAAAATTATCCATTTATGCGCTTTTTTAAAATCATGGTTCCGAACGTAGTCGGATACCTTAACCATATTCTTTGCATGAATTTTTCTTTTTCTCGTGAAATAAATCAGGGTGATATAATCCATGCCTTAGATTAAAGGAAAAATGTTTATAAAAATCTTAGCATATACATATAATATAAAATAATTTAAAAAAACAGTGTGATGGAAATATGCATCATCATGCAAATTTACATGTTAAACTCACAAGGGGAGGGCACGACTAAGGAAATTCATTTGGGATCGAGACTTGGTGTAATAGTAGTACTCTTTTAGGGTGTTCACGCCTCAATGTAATTCCGTCGAATGGCCAGACAATTCGGAGAAATCAGCCTTCGAAATTCATGCTTAGCTTTTATACAATTAAATTTTAATTTTCTTCTATGAGTTCGTAGCTCGATTGGTAAATCGTCTGCTTTCTATGCTGGAGGTTAGGGTTCGATTCCACTCGCGATCAACTTTTTTTTCTTCAATTCATTTATATTATTTTTTTAAATTAAATAAATTTACTTATAAAAGGTTTATTAAATATTAAATGATATTTTTGTAATTGTTTTGTATTTTTTAAAATAAAAAAAACATTTAATATATATATTTTTTAAATTTTTTACTAGTAAACTTATTAAAAATTATTAATAATTAAAAATATTTAAAATTATTATTAATTAAAAATATTTAAAATTATTATTAATTAAAAATATTTAAAATAATTATTAAATAAAAATATTTTAAATAATTATTAATGAAAAATATTAATAATTAAATTAGTCAATAAATTATTATTTATTAAAATTAATTAATTAATCACTGTTTATACTAATTAATTAATTACTATTTATAATTAATTATTATTAAGCATTAGTATTAATAAGAAATATTATTAATTTATTATTAAAATTATTAATTTATTATTAAAATTATTATTAATAATTTATTATTAAAATTATTATTAATAATTTATTATTAAAATTATTATTAATAATTTATTATAGAAATTATTTAAATAAATTTATTAAAAATATTTAAATAAACTTTTTGAGATTAAATAAATTTATTTGAAAAGGACTTATTAAATATTTCATAAAATTGTAAA
>BMAV01009595.1:248106-507309 GCA_019973955.1 Trichonephila inaurata madagascariensis | reverse complement strand
CCCAAAAAGTCGCCTAGGAATTTGGATACAGGGCCCGCTCAGGACTAGTTAGACCAGTGAATCATAATGGGTAATTATGTTCTTACCGTAAAATCCGGCGTATAGCGCGAACCGGCATATAACGCGCACCTATACTTTCGAGCCTCATTTTTTATCTTTAGGTACACTGCTGGCCACCGTAAATGCAACACCTTGAAGGAAACATGCAAATAACATGAAATTTACAACATGCATTAGCGGAGGTGAGATATGCAAATGATTAGAATTTCAAGGCAGACACACATCACACACACCTGTGGCGACACCTCAAAGCGCTATTTAAGGCTTGGAGATTTTGACGATTTCAAGTTTGGCAATTGTTTTTTCAAAAAACGATCAGTTATGTCCCGTAGAAAACAGCAATCAGCTTTTGATCAAGTATCCGAGTTCGACAGAGGAAGGATAGTGGCCTACCGAGATTGTGGATTATCTTCAGGGAAATCGGTAGTCGTGTTGGACGAAACCAAACAACTGTAATGTGGATATGTGACCGTTGGATGCAGGAGGGTATGACGGACCGACGAGGTCGATCGCATCCACCTCAGTGCACCACTTCAAGTGAGGACAGGCAAATTGTGCGCATGGCAGTGACGGATCACTCAGTCACATCACGAACCACAGCACATCACATTGAGTCTGTAACGCATCATTCAGTGTCTGCGCGTACCATTCGACGCCGTTTACAGTACAGTGGTGTGTTCGAAAGACGTCCATTGCTTGGTTTACCCTTGACGCAGCCACAGACGTCTCCGCCGCCAATGGTGCGATGAAAAAATGATGTGGGTGGCAGAATGGAATGAAGTTATCTTTACTGACGAATCACGCATCTGCCTGCAACACCACGATGGTTGGATTCGATTCTGGAGACACCGTGGAGATAGGATGCTGAACAGCTACATTATGCACCGTCACACTGGTCCTGCGCCGGGTATTATGGTATGGGGCGGTATTGGATATCTCTCTCACACTCCTCTAGTACGCATTGCAGGTACTTTATACTGCCATCGCTACATCTCCAAGGTGTTGGAGTCAGTTGTCCTTCCCTACCTTCAGGGCTTGGCCACAACCATATTTCAACAGGATAATGCACGACCACACGTGGCACGCATTGTCCAAAGCTCTTCATCAATCATCAGATTGAGTTACTTCCCTGGCCGGCTCGCTCTCCTGATCTTTCGCCGATAGAAAACATGTGGTCCATGGTTGCTGAACTATTGACCCAGATTACACCCCCAGCTGCAACACCAGATCAACTTTGGCAATGTGTGGAAGCTGCTTGGTCTGTTGTACCCCAAGAACACATCCAAAGTCTCTTTGAATCAATGCCGAGGCGTGTGGCAGCGGTGATCTCCAACAATGGCGACTGCTCTGGCTACTGATTCTGGAAGGAACCACACTTCACAGAAGCCTATAAATTTAATCATTTGATACTTGGTCAACATGTTACCTACAAAATAAATTTTGTTGTGCTATTTCTTGTCTTTCTTGGTGTTGCATTTATGCTGGCCAGCAGTGTATATTCGTCGTATAACGTGCACCCAGTTTTTAACGAAGGAACCTGACAAAGACGTGTGCAATTCTTTTATGTTTTGTGAAGTCACTTATTCGAGATATTTACCTGAAATTATAGAAAAATGGCATCCTTTTAGAACTAGTCCTTTAAGTTCCTACGGAATGCTTTTTCTTTCAAATAAACAGTGTTTCGATATAATGTAGAAATCTAATTTCTTATACTCCTCTCTTGTTTTATTTTTAAAGCTCTCATTTTTATACTCAGCATATAACCAGCACCCTTAAATTTGGATCTTATTTTTTGTGTTAAAAGTGCGCGTTANGTACTTAATTGCTTTTTTATGAAAAAAAATTCATTAATTTTTTTAAAAATCGTGTTTTTGCATAAAATTTGGCATACTTACAAAACTTTCAAAAGTATTACAAATCTTTTAATTTCTAACACATATAAAGATGTTATACACGTACTGTATAAGTTTTTTTTAAAACGCATTTATTAGAATTTTGTGTAACTGCAATTTTTCATCAAAATTGCACTAAAAAGGACAATTGTTATAGTCTATAAAACTCTCCAGAAAACCTCAAAAGGCTAAAAAAAAAATACAAATTAGTTAAATATGAAGGTAAAGAGATCATGACCTATAAATATGGTGAGTTTAAAAAATGTACAATTAGTAGAAAATGTTTTATACTGTATTAAAATCTCTAAATGCATTTTCTGTGAAACTATGTTTTTCAATTTCTTGCTTCACGGTAAAGTTCACTAACGGTTTTCTGTTTATGATATAGAATTGAAATTTTCAGAAATGTTTTATTTAGTTTTATCTGCAGTCTATACTATTATCTAATTTATGTATGTATATTTATGTATTTTATTGCACTTTTTGTGAGAAAATAACAATAGTTTCTTGTAAAAAATTGTGTTCTTGCATAAAAAAGGACGTATTTCAAAAACTTTCAAAAGTATTACACTTCTTATTGTTCCAATTGTAGATAATGATGTTATTTATGTACTGCATAAATATTATTAAAATATATTAATTAGAATTTTCAATACAAGCCTTACTGTATATGCAATTTTTCACTAAAATTTAACTCAAAATTCCCAATATATCCGAAATTATTTTTAATATAGTGGAAATTGTACTTGAATTCCTAGTTTTATGCCCCATTTCAAATTAAAAAAAAGTGTTTATTTAGTTGAAAATTTATGTATTTCAAAAAAAGTGCTCCGAAGCTAGTCATATACCTTATAAAAGAATTGGAAAGGAATGTGCAACACATTTATTTTTCAATTTCTCCAATTCATTTAAGGCTATGTTTTTGCATAAAGTAAGCATATTTTACGCACAACTTAATACGCATCTATCGTGTAAAAACAAATACAGTTGTACTTGCACTTTAAATTTCATTGTTATATTTTTATTTATCGTTGTCTCAACATCCCCTTAAGTGAAGAGTTTTACATTTTCACGAATCGAACTGATCCTGATTCAAAGCTTTTTTTATTTCGCAATATTTTTGTTTTTACAATCTCCTTGTATTTTATTAAACTGTGGGTATAGTGCAATGGGTTACCTTCCTGTGACGTCATAGTCACAGGATACTGACAATGACGTGTGTCTAGTCAATCAGTTCATAAACCCATGTGACGTCACAGTCACTCGAAAAAAACAATCACGCGTTCCCAACTAATCAATTCATGCACTTCGCTGTTGCCAGCGTTTGCTTTCTTTCAAAAAGAACATATTTGTCAACATTAATAAAGTATTTTGGTAAACAAAATGTATTCAATTTAAAAAAATACACGTGTTGTATAAGAATTTTAAAAAGAAATTGGAAAAACTTCTTGAAAAATTTTAGCACTTGAACATTTTTAACCAATTTACTTTGTCGCGACCCTGCAGTCGCTCGGGAAATTTGGGACACCGAATGTGAACAGACATTGTTATAAAAATAATTAAGTTTATTTGGTTCTATCAATTTACACTATCAAGCAATGTTATAAACCGAGGAAACTGTCAAATTATATATAAATGGCTACCCTAAGTTCTTAAAACAAATAATTAAGCACTTGTCGGAGATTAGAACTCGGTACCTTCTGATTCGCAGGCACGTAACATACCACTATACAAAATTGATCACTCCTGTCCGGAGGCTGTTACTGGCTAATTTAGATACCGCCACAGTAATCTCCCACCAGTGAGTAGGTGGATGGGCGAACGAACGAGATATTTGTTGTTATGGCGAGCATGTGAGTTGTCACTGTTGCGTCAAGTGAATCTGACGACTTTGCTGTTTCAAGTGAGTCTGACGACTTTTGGTTGCTCTTTTTGTGGGTAGATGGCGCCACGACAGATCAGAAGATTTGCGGTTTTCTTTAGCCAAGGTCACCAATGTCGGAGATTAGGACTCGGTACCTTCTGATTCACAGGCACGTAACATACCACTAGAAAAAAGTGATCACTCCTGTCGGGAGGTTGTTACTGGCTTATTTAGATACCGCCACACACTTAAATGAGTATGATCCGATGTAACAGCACTCGTTAGGTGTTTCCCGGATCAACTGGATATTCCAGTCTAAAGCTTCTTTTCAAGTACACCAAGGGCTTCCTAAAGTCACTTCGCAAATTTCACTATAAAAGCTGCCTAACGACTAACTCTAACACTCACTTTACTATGCTTTAAATAGCACTCAAATTAGCATAAAAATCAAGTTCTCTCTTTGAACTCAAGCAACAGTAAAAGAAGTATTTTCCCCTAGAGGATTAATAAAAGTAGCGCGAATACGACCTGTCACAACTGATTTGAAATTGTATCTAAATTTCACAGGTTGAGCAAAAAATAGTACAAGTCTAATGTCAATTTCTTTTGAATTCATTGAAGAATACGTGATTGCATTTATCATGTGACCGCTATGATCTTAGCCCCTTCTTATATATTAAGGGAAGCTTCAAATTTTTGTGAAACATTTGTAAGAAAAACAAATATTGAAATGAGCAATTTTTCATCATCATTTTATTGTGGATAATCCAAAATAAAAACTTTTCCTATTCCGTTACAGATCCTTCAGGAAATGATGGTTGAAATCGATTACGATTCTGATGGAACGGTCTCTTTGGAAGAGTGGAAAAGAGGAGGATTGACAACCATACCTCTCCTTGTGCTCCTCGGATTAGATGCCGTAAGTAGATCGTGATTTTATATCTACAGCCTCATTCATTTATAAATCCAATATCCTGTAAGCACGAAGCCGATTGCAGTAATTCTCCAGTTTTTGTCGGGTCATTTCAATAAACTACTAAGATTATAAAATAAGTTCTACTCTCGTTGAAATCATTTTTCCATACATATTCCAAAACATTATTGATTCTGTTAACATAATTTTGCATTTCTACCCTGAATGTTCTATACATTAAATGAAGCTACGTATAACGTGTCTTAAGGTATCCGACTACGTTCGGAACCGTGATTTTTACAAAACGTGTAAATGGATAATATTTATGATATTTAGTGTCACTTAGATTAGAATACATGTATAAAATTGTTTTATAAGGTCATTATGATAAAAAAAATTATTTAAATACAATATTTTGGCAAAAATTTACCTTAGAATAACCTTTTTTCAAAATGTTCTCCTTTTGTTAAAAATGCTTTTATTGTATTAATATTTTGCCTGTATATAGCTCAGACCTCTGTACAGAGGCTCAACTATGATTTTTGAAAAATTCAAATTATTTTCAGAGTTACAACCATTTGAAATAATTATAGGCGTATTTTCTTAAAATTTCTCCCTTCTGTTTTCGTAAAACATGGATAAACCGACTTCAAAGTTATGCGTTTCAAACATTCTAGTTGAGCCTCTGTACAGAGGTCTGAGCTGAATACAGGCAAAATATTAATACAATAGAAGCATTTTTCACAAAAGGAGAACATTTTGAAAAAAGGTTATTCTAAGTTAATTTTTTGCCAAAATATTGTAATTAAATCATTTTTTTTCGTCATCATGTCCTTAAAACAATTTTATACAAGTATTCTAATCTAAGTGACACTAAATATCATAAATATTATTCATTTACACGCTTTCGCAAAATCACGGTTCCGAACGTAGTCGGATACCTTAATAGGAAAATAAATCTACGTGGATTTTCTAGGGAAAGAATATATTTTTTCTCAGCAGTTGTCTACTTTTTATTTAATTGTCTTTATTTTTCGTATTTGTTTTTTGAGAATCTCTTTTTATTGTGTGTTTATATACTTCAATGAAAAATTGAATATGTCATGAAATATATATATCACTTAATATTAATTTAAATTGGAAATTTTACATTTTTTCTTTAAATCTTAATTACGAACTTTAAACGCCAGTCTCCTGTACAGTTTTTTAAACGCCAGTCTCATTTTATTTTTCATGTGAAAGGATTACACCATATTACGTTTTGACAGATTCACACGACTCCTAGTAAAATAATATCTTAATAACTTACACGTGTTGATGTAGCTGTTACCGAAGCCACCTGTCTGACGGTATCAGATCGAGACTCACGAAACTCATTGTGTTAAAGGGCTAAATGTACGCCGGTCGTTAGCTGTAGCTTTGAGCACCATACAGCTGACTCTACGATTTGGCTCGGTTCCACGCCAATTTTGAAGAACTCTTTGGGGAGGGGGGAGGCTCCCACTTCTATTCCCTTTCCACTAACCTTACGATAAATGGCTCGACGGTTATTTAGAGTATCTCCATGCCGAAAAGGCACTATGCATTTCAAACATCCATGCCTTCTCCAGGATTCAAACCCACTCCCTACAGCACAACAGTCAGCGTCACTAACTACTATACCCGATGGGCGGCGTTTACACGTGATTTACTAAATGCTGACATCAAACTTTTCTCTAAGAACCCCCTGCGGCAAATTTTAAAAATAGCAACAATTTTGTTCTCATTTTATCATATGATTACAACATTCCTATTATTCTCCACATTGGAACCGGAGCAGCACAGTTTCGAGTCTTGAGGCCATTGTGTCCGATGCGCGTTTAATCTTTTGAGTCCCATTGACGTAGTGTGGATGTTTAGAGAGGGATGGGGCCAACTCAGGTGTCGTGTTCCCATCACTTGTTCACGGTTGAAAATTACGAGGTCTGTTGCCAATAGCTCTCGTGTTGCTTTATAATGCAACGTTAATGAACACTCTCACGGCAATGTCTGTCTCTCATGTGTTAGGCGATCTTAACTAAGTCTTATTCTGTAGATAGAGCATTCTAAGATATTGCTAGCATACTGAAAAATCAGATTGGAAACATGGTATATATAAAAGAAAAGACGTGGGTATGTTTAACAGCGTTATATGTGCTCAAGTTTTTAAAAGTTCAAAATTTTAATTGGAAAAGTATAGAGTGAAATTATCATTGTTTAAATTGATAAGTTATTTTAATTAAGTGTGAATGATTGTAAAAACTTGAAAAGACTTACTTCCTTCCACAAAAAATACTTAAAAATATATTTATTCAAATGATGACAGACGCTGCAAGATAGGATAATTTATCAAAGCTAGCTTCAAACCAATGACTAATCTATACAGTCTGAGACTATAATAAGTTTTGCGTGAATTATTATAGAATGGTAATCATACCCGTTGATGAGGTGCTAGAATAACGGATATCAAGAGAATTTGACTCTCAATTGAAGCATACGTGAAAATGGCAGTATTGCTTCAATTTACTCGATGACTGACAACAGAATCCTAATCGACCGTTCAACTAATTTCTCTGAGACCACCCAAAATAGCTTTCCTATCTCCATTTAACAGATGAATTAGATGATTCTCATTGAGTAGGGGAACACGATAGCTTCAATGGTAATCAGAAACAATGTTAGTTGGTATAGGCTACATTGAGAGTGGGTGAGATAATTTTACCATCATGTTGTCAATGGAAAAGTAACCATGTATTTCTAATTCGCTGATGAGGAAAGTGAATGAATTCATTATATTTTCTTATTTGGTGATCTATTTTTTAAACATTTGAATTTATTGCTCGGTAAACTCAGTAAATATGGACACCGAAACACGTAATTGAAAATATACTACTACACTAAAATACTTTTCATTTTTACAAAATTAAGATCATTCAAACTTCAGAGTATAGTCTTTCTAATCGTATATGACCTCTAACTCTTATTTCTTTGTGTATAAAGCAGCTCCACAACTAATTCTGCATTTGCCAGAATTTGATCAATACTTTAGGTAATAATTAGGTAATTAGAGCACAATTGCCGGAACATAAGTGCAGGTTGCATTATAAAAAAAAAGGTAAGAAAAGTTGTCATCTCTACATTTACTTTTCCAAACAGAAATGCATTTTGATACAAATTACATGTTTGGTTAATGATAAAAAGTAAAATTAAAGCTATGTCGTTGAACAAATTGTGTCAGAAAAAATGTCCAATTTTTTATCCATAAATTAAAAATAATAGTATGGTGAAAATCAGATAAACTATTACATTAACACAAATTATAACAAACTTAAAGAAACAACACTTAATAAGGACTTGCACTTGTATCATGCGCTACACTTATTACAATAACTCGACACGTTTCTCATAGAACCAGAATGAATAAGAACACCCATTCCTTCCTTGCACCATAAACAGGACAAATGCAAGATGCATTGTGTTTGCTAGCACTTGCTGTTGCTCTGCTCCTACACCTTCTCTACGACCTCTGTTGAAAACTCTCATCTTCGTAGAAACCAGACCTACTGCATTTGTCTGCTCTCTTGCAACGTTTTTACGTCTTCCTCGATTTCCGCAGATTGTTTTCAGTGTTGGAATTGGACTCAGCTCCCCCAAAAGTGATGTTGCTTACTGCGAGGATACTGAAGTGACTACAGATGAGCCCTGTGCTGCTGTAACTTGGCCTAAGTTATTATAAGGAAGTATATGGAAGGAAGATATAACTCAAAGGACATGTAGGACGAGAAGATGATCCGGGAGTAGAGTTGAAAAGCATTGCTTCATCAAATGAAGTACTGCCCATATAACCCTTAGTCTTACGGCCCATATTTCCATTAGTGACATTATTCAATAGTTGGCATTACTGCTGTAGAAAGGAAAAAGAACGAAACAGCCCGTTTCGCCAACGGGTACCACATTCACAAAAAATTGCATCCATTTATTATAGATTTCATGTAAAACTAATTAATAAATCTTAATTAAAATACAACAAGTCTAATTTGAAATATCAGGTAGTTGTGCTTACATTAAAAATGATCCGTTTGTACTTCTGTTTGAGCCACACAACACAAACAAATCTCATAGCCGCCATGACGCTTGGGCATTGCCAACTCCGCATTGTGAATGCACCAATACTTTCAGTATGAGTATTTGCTTAAATGTGCCCATATTTGCCAAGTTTACCCTATAACATGACTCTTTTCTGCTATATGTTTTCAGGTCATAATCAGGATAAATATTTTTTAAATTGTTTTTATTACATTCAATAAACACTGAATGTTTTTTTTAAAGGCTTAAAAGAGAACTCCAATAAAATATAAGTTTTAAATTTTAAAATGGCGCTTTTTGAGCTCAGAAAACTATTTATGGTTTCAAAAAATCAAAAAAAAAAATTTCATAAATTGCTGCTTAACATGTCTAGAATACGGTGGTAAAGGGATTTTTTTAAAATTCGAAGTCGTTATGAAGAAGCAGCTGTTCGTTGTTAAGATTTTCATTGTTTTAATCGGACTTGAAACTTTAAATGTGTTTTTCTCGAAACTGTGTTTTTCATATATACTTTCCTCCATCATATCTCAAGAACGGTTTGACAGAATGACTTCAAATTTATAGGGTAGACTCAGCACAAATACACGCATGAAATGAAATATGGGCATTCAAAATCTAAATATTTCTACTTTTTATAACAAAAACAAAAAAAAATCCATGAAATTCGAAACTTTTTCTTCAGAGATCTACCAAAAACCTAATTTTTGATATTTTCAATTGAGTATAGTTTATTCGGTGTATTTACGCTTATAGATTTAAAACGCTGTTAGAAGTTTTTATTTCAGATAAGCCAATCAGCTGGAATCGTGGAGGAAGTGAGCGTCCATTTTTTCGAGGCGGGTGTAATCAGAGTGCTATAACTCTCGTTCTATTGGATATTTTTGGCTAAACATTCACATACATATTCTTAAAACACATATAAGTAAATGATAAAAATTAAAGTTCCACATTTTTACTGGTCGTCAAAAAAAATTCCCTAAAAATGCTTACAAAATAGGACGCCACATGGGTGAACTCCCTTAAGACCAGTAATATATGGAAAGAAAGTAAACATTTAGGGATTTTCTTCAGGTAGTAATCAATCCATGGATAGTTAATTGGAATAGTTGACGACAATGAGTGAAATCATTAATATCACAGTGGAATGTGGAAAGGAAAAAAAAATAAATAGGAAGAAATAGACTTTGAGACCAATTATTCAGGTGGCATTCAAAGCCTTCATGTGGTGAAAAAATCAATATTAACACATGATTTCTGTGTCTAATAATTTTAACTCTGCAATTAATACATTTAAGTTCTAAAAATTTTAATATAGAGTTAAATCTCATTTCTTTTAAAATACGTTTCTCGAGACTGCTAAGATCTTAATTTATTCAGAATGAATGCATAACATATAGTTAGGAAAGAAAGCCTTCCTCAGATTTTGCCTGAAATACTTTTCTTTGGATATTTGATTAATGTTACAAGTAATGAGCATCTGTGTACTATTTTTCAGTAATAAGAACTAATATAGCACAGGGGCTTATTAGTCACATTTTTCCAATTCACTAATGAAACTAATAGCAGTTTTAAATATCAGACATATTCTTGGAATTTTTAATATTTATTCAAGTCTGGTATAAATACATAATTACTTATATTTTTATTTTCATTTATCTATGTGAAAATTCTATGTTATCTATAAAAAAATGAATCTAAAAGAACTGTTTAATGGAATATATTTTAACGAGATTTTTAAAATCATATAATGGACAACATTTTCTGAAACTCATATATTGAATGAATGTGACTTGGAATATGGAATGTGTTTCTTGTTTCTTCACATTTTTTGGGGGATATCAGAATATTCTGAGATTTTAATAAATGTTATGTAATTCGTAATATTAAAGGTAAAATATATTGGCACCTACATGACTCGATAGTGAAATTAAAATACCCCTTGGCCTTGACCACAACATATTTTTCTATTTATCAGGAACTTATTTTCTCTGCTGGGCTTCCTAAGACCACCGCAATTGTAACAAATCTATTTGAGCCATGTACTAAGAATGGGTCCTCTGATGTCATCATTGCAAAAAAGACTATATCAATATTATTGATATGTATATAAAAGATGATTTTGTGTGTGTTCGCCTATATAAATGGTTCTTCTGATGAAACATTACCAAATGACGGTACGGGGGTATTTATAACTACTCCAAGTGATGCAACCTACCAACGAGTGCTGACATTGTCTCTTGCTTCACTTGTGAACTTTAAGAGATAATTCTGGCACTTGACCTATATATGAGACTTTCCCTATTCTAGAACTGATTAAAGGTATCGTCATCTCTTTTGTGACTCAAAAATAGCCCTCAGGCAATTCTAAATGGAGGCTCACAGATAACTGAAGAGATTTGCTCTTGCCTGTTTAGATTGCTAGACTTAAATAAGGTCTGCTTTCTCCAGTGGTTGCCTTTGCACATGTTGACGTTACAGGCAATGAAAATATAAACTGGTGAAAGAGGCTAGAAATCTCAATAATGACAACATGCCAATATGTTGCTGTAGCAAATTTCAAATTGAAAGAGAAGTCGATTCCTGTAAATCATCAACTCTGTAATGTAAGTGGAGACCGTCTTATAACAAAGATTACTGCTAGACTAAGAACAGGTCATTTCTGAGGAATGATTTATAGGTGTGGTATAAAGACTTAGAGGAATTGTAATAACTTTTCAGATACAGAGCTAACACCTGTTCATATTTTTGACTGTCCAGCTATTCTTGCTGCTCTTCAAGAAATAGAGGTCCTGTTCTCATCAACAAACCTCTATGTGGATACTATTGAACAGATTTCCAGAACAGTCACCTGGAGTCTTATGCTGTCTGGTACATCTGGTACTGTCTGATTTTGCCTCGTCATGCACATGACATCATCATCATTTTCATCTACATCACTCAGTTTTAATATCCACTTTCTAAAGTTAACATTTTAAAACAGATGAAAAAATGCACCAATTAGATTTTTTATTAAAATATTACTTAATTTTTTTTTATTCGAAAATTAAAGCTAATTTCCACCGTAGGGTTCAAATGTCTATATAGTTTCAAAATGAAAAGCAAACAAACGTGTGAATAATAATGTAAATTAATCGATATTTGAATTAAGTGATAATATTTAGTCACTATCAAAATATTGTAGCAAAAGAATCATGGTTAAATTTAAGCTTCAAGTACTTCACATAGGTGAAAACGGTATGGTGCATAACCAAAAAAAAAGAATTCCAAAGCGTATCAATAGATGACGCTGTAAGCAGCAAAACTGAAGTAGATTCGAATACAAGCGACATTTCGAACTGAATTACTACGGGTTTCACAGGAGTTGCTCATCAAACCAAATGTGCACTGTTCGATGTGTTCTTCGATAAAAAAAATGACTTCCAATTCATTTTACAGTTGTAGCAGTGTTAGTGAAAAAATCCATCAACCACTACTGAGTCGTACCACATTGTATGAAAAAAATCAGTTTTTTATTACGCTTTGGCCAAAGACCACATGTAACACACAACACCTAATGAAAAACCCCGTTAACTGTCGCTAGAATTGAGTAAGACATGTTCAGTATGTTGAAACCGATTGAGCTGAAACCGATTAACAACAGAACGGAGTGTTTCACGGGTCAAGTCATGGATGTGTTGTACAATCCAAGCCTTCAAGTTAGCTAAATTTGCAATCCGGCCACTAATCACAACCAGAAGTCATAAGGGTTGAGGTTTCAGTGACCTTGGAGTCCAGACTGTTGGAAAATAACGGCTGATTATTCTATCAATTTCGAAATGTCTTTTGAGCAGTTACATCACTAGAGAGAGATTTCCAATGTGCGGCGGAGTGTCATCTTGCATCTTACAGCGCCATCTATTCACAAATTTTGGAACTTTTCCTTATATATCATACCTTTCCACTCTTCAAGTACATTCAGTTCAGATTTGAAGTTATTATGAGCAGTGGTTCTTTTTTACAGTATTTTTCGAAAGTGGAACTTTAATTATGATCACCTTGTATACATACAGCTCTGTTTAGAAGCTCAAAATAAAAGTTAATCAACCAAATATGCTTTGTAGCTACACATTGATTATTTCGCATAACTAATGTTACATTAGAGAAACGGAACAGATATTACACATATGCAACCATACGTATAAAAAGGATCTCATTTGATCTCTTGCATCATTCTTTAATTGTATTGCAAAATTCCACGTGGATACATTTCTAATAAATCCTTAATCACACTTTACAATAGGATCCCGTAAAATTGTGTTTTGATCTAGTCATCAAGTAGCTCAATTGTATAAACGGGCTGCAATATTAAGATAATCAACTTATGTATTTAAAAATATAACTCAATGTTTATCTACCCGGATCTATTATCTATTAGCGCTTATTCTTGTTTTGTTTTTTGAGTAATTTCTAATCGCTGTAGATAACTCAGAGAAATAATTCTGATGAAACGTATTTTTTCAACAGAATACCCCCAAGAATCACTTATCATTTCAATGCACATGTAAGTGTTTGTCAGATGTAGTACTTTTTCTCTGTTTTGTGTTTCATAGTATTGTGTGAAACATCTGATTCACACATTTTGCGGTCTGGATAGTAAAATGTTACACATAAAATTATACTTCATTGCTGTTGAAAGCCATGTCGGATTATTTCAAAATTTATTAAGACATTATATTTTGCTTCAAAACCTTTCCTACTTTTGTGCATTGTAAAATTTTATATTCAATTTAAGAAGGTATAAAATCAAGCAACAAATATGTTATTCGGTTTCAAACGTAATCGTTTCGCTTATATTTGTTCTGATTTTGATGAGGTGAGCTGGATTATATTCAAGTATTGATTGATTTTTTGTAAATCTTGTTTCTACATTCTATCTCTGTAAAATGTTCAAATGAAATTCCTCTGCATTGTATATTTCTGAAATTTGATGATTTTGTTTCTTAATAGAACGTTAAAGATGATGGAAACCATGTGTGGCGATTGAAACATTTCAACAGACCTGCTTACTGTAATCTCTGCCTAAATATGCTTGTCGGATTAGGGAAGAAAGGATTGTGTTGCATATGTAAGTTAATCAATGCATTTGTTATTTCTTATTCAATTAAGCTAAGCGTAGTGTTCTATAGAAACTATATAACTAATTTAAAGTCGGTACGCTACTGTTTTTGGCGTGATTTAGAAATCGCGCCAAATAGATCTTTGCCTAATTTAATGGCATGGTTATATAATGTTATTGCCCCAGCTTGCCGAAATTTTACAACTGTTTGGTGAAAAACTCCGTAGCGTACTGATAGCAAATTAGTTCCCGAAGTAAAGGAATTGTGATATTTGTGATCCCATATTTTGTTTACAACAGTGCTTCTCAAACTTTCAATACTCGCGACCCAATATTCAATTATCATTTTCATCGCCCCCCCCCTTCATACAATAACATTGTGTTGAATTCAATAATACAATAATTTTAAACTAAAGCCACAATACGACTTTAACTTCATATGTGCCACCGATGTATATAAACGTCTCGCTCAGCTAAAACATTAATTTTCTGGACGTATATAAACGTCTTTCCGAAGTACGATCTTTTCTTTACACTGCTATCCATAAAATTATTCTTAAGGCCTTGGAACACAATAAAAGAACCTCGACAGTCTTTGCAAAGGATTTACTTATTTCAGAGGATTTTGTTTATTTCTTCCTTTTCTGCCCCCCTCCCCGCAAAAAAAAACAACATCAAAATACGCGCGTCTATGTGGAAAATCGTGCAATGGACAGCGAACCGCGTAACTTTTAATCGGCAGTTAAGGAAGTAATTATAAACCGTACAAATCATCAAGATAAGAGTTAATACAAGCACATGGGGTCACTGGTAGTTATCAAACGTTCTTAACTTAGTATTGTTAAATCAATAATAAAATGCATTGTACAGTACACAGATACTTTTTTAAGTGTATTATATCAGTGTAAATGTGTATTTTATATTTTACTACGTCAGAAACTATTTTGTTTGCTTACTTTCAGTAAATTAATAATTTTTTGAATAAGCTTTCGTTTTCAACTCGCACCCCTCTTGTAGAGTTTTCACGCCCCTCAAGGGGGGCGCGCCCCACAGTTTGAGAAACGCTGGTTTACAAACATTGTGGTAAAATCCTAATTTGGTACTTACATATTATCGCAACCGTATTGGAGACTTTATATGAAAAAAAGCACATGGTTGCCAATTCAGCGCGTACGTCATGTGAAATCGAGATTGCCAACTTGGCGAGTTATCTTGAACGTTGGCATTTTTGCGATAGTACGTAAGCACTGCTAATTTTACTCACACCTTTGATGACGGAGGGAGGGGGGAAGATGCCCAAGTACTCCAAAAGCTCGTGTTTTTATATTTGATTTCGATCCAATATATGACGACAATTTTTCGCTAAGTTGGCGATAAGTAAAGATGTGTACTAAAATGGGATCTTGCCAATCTAATTGTCATATAGATAAAGTGAAACAGCATCCATGGTATTGTAAAATTTCTCTGATCCAGTTTAATTAGAATATTTTAATACCAGTCAAGTAGTTAAATTTAAACAGAAATTTCAATTTACGAAGGGAAGTTTTTTTTTATCAGTTTCAGTTCTATGTGAGCCATCATTAAGCAAACACGTTTTTTGCTCGTTATGGTTACCTTGCATGAAATTAAAATAGAGTAAGTGAAATTTATTCAAAACCATGTCACGAGAATAAATGACAATCATGTATTGTTCCATTGATAATTTTCGCTAAAAATTAACTTTTATTTCACATGTGATTTATTAAGCAAAATTATTCGCATGCTGTTATTTTTGAATTGCATAATGAATTGGGGCCAAATGAAATTATTGGTGCATGTGTTTGATGGTATCTCCGCCAATTTTCAGGATAAACATACAAATTATGAAATAAATGATTGTCTAAGCTCAATTTTGAATGCATTTAATTATGTGAGCAATTGGAGTATAAAAAAAATATAAGCAATAAAATCAATTTCGATGAAAAATCACTTTTCCTTAAATAATTTCAAAAACCGAGGAGATAATTAATATCGTTAATTAGATCGATATTTAAATATTTCATACAAAAATTAGTTATTTCCGTAACGTCACCACAGCCAAATTGGTGCTAAGTGAATTTTTTTTAATTTATTATTTTTTATTGAAGTGACAACTTCTTTAGGCGCGTTTTACTGGAAAGTGAACTTGAATGATGCGTTTTAAGAAGCCAAGCATTGTTACGCTCTGGTTTGTAACCCTCGTAACAATTGGTCGGAATTTTCCGTAACAATGTGTAAAGTCCTTCAACAAAAGACTTACAATAATGACAAAATTTGGCGTCGAAAATCGGTTTTCAGCCAAACTGGAATTTCATTACGTTGCTCTATTGACTGTATTTAACTAACTTTGTTTAAAAAATAAATGCTTTTAACACGTGATTAACTTGAAATATATTATTAAAATCCCAATCTCTACAATGTTTTACTTTTTTTTTCAAATTTCTATGGATTTTCTTGCGTTTAAATTCCCCCACCTCCGCAAAAAAAGAAAGTTACTATTATTTTTTAAGAAGATTTGTACATTGCATATCTTTCTCAACGCTGCCAAGTTAAACTGAGATGGAATATTGTAAACGTTCTTTAAAAAATTTATGAAATTTCGTAATTTTGAAATTTTTTTATTTTTCTGCTTTTTTGCACATAAAAAAGGCACTTTTCCATTTCAAGGAGCCATAAAAATGCAACGAAAAAAATTGCTAAAATCACCAAATGCCAGTGATAATTAATTGTAAAATACCTACGACAGAATTGACCAGTTTGAGGTTTATGGAGCATGTGCAGTAAGACAACTTTCTGATGCATTACAATTGATAGTTTTCTTTATTTTTAAAAAAACGATTTAGAGTGAAAAACTTTAAGAATATAAAAAAATACTGAAATGTTTTCATCAGATAGTATTATTTACATTTTGAATCTTTCTTTATACAGTGAATGCTAACAAATGTCTATGTTTTCTCTCCCATTCATAATAATAATAAATAAATAGTTTTATATGAGACAATACTAATATCCCCTTGTTTTTTATTCATCTAAGTAATCCCAGAAATAACATTACAAAATTTTTGAAGTTATGACTTCTATCGTGTGGTCATAAGCACGCCCTCTCTCTCTCTCTCTCTTTTTTATTATTATTATTATTTTGCGACGTTTTTATTCACTCCCTCCCTCACGCACCCCTGATGCTTCAGCTGATGGTGACGAAATTTGGCGTAAGGACCCAACTTATGCTTATCAGTAACTGTTTTTCTTGAAATCACAGCTTTCATCAGCAGCTGCATGGCCTTCTCTGCAATTACACGTGACTTCTTAGACTAGAAAAATTTTCCTGGTAAAAATTACGGCATGGATATTGCACATACTGTTGGTTTGTGGTGGTGTGATATCTATATAAACCAGTACTAGTCATCAGGCGTAGACGATCATTTTGACGCGATCGCTAAAGTACTCGAGTTCGGAACAAAAAGGTACCCAGATCGAATCTTCCTTCCCTTATATCCTTTTCAATGAGTCCTAGAGAATTGAGCATTTCATATCATTTGCATTATACTCTGCAAGGTGCGCCTGTCGTGAAATTTTCCATAATTTTATTGTCTCTCCATCTTGGTGTTCAATGTCACATAGTGTAGGAGGGTAATTCACGCATTTTCTGTATAAATAAACTTTTTAAATTTAAATATTTTTAAAAGTAAAATTTAATATTTTAACTCTTATTTCTCCACTAATCATAACCCAAGCCTCCCCCGTATGTGGACAAACAGCAAAGATTCATATTAACTTCCTTGAAAGGGCTCAAAATTTCATTGTTAGGCAAATCTGAAATACTGGAATGTTGACCTAAAAGCCGCGAGTAAAATTCTCAATATAGGGCAAATGATCAGGAGAAACGCAATCAATTTCTTCAATAAAATGGATAATTCTGAAAACAAATTGATCATGAGAATTTAAAAATATTCTCCTGGTCTAAATTATTGTCGATCTATAAATCCATTTTAATTGATCCTGTTTTCCTTCAATTCCTACAATTTTCTCCTCATTTATATAATTTTCTATTTATTTTTCTTTTAATTCCTGAACATTTTCAACATTTTTCCATTTTGAATTGCTCTAGCTCAAAACTACTCAATGATTGATCAGGCATCTCAACCAGATTTAAATGTAAAACAAACTGACTATTCTGGTCAGCCAATCACCGAGACTCTACTCTATACCAATGAAAACTAACATCTAAAGGCCGTATCACACGTATATTTTTCATGCAATTTTTTCGTCCAATTTTTGGCCGAATCTGAGGGGGAAGGGTTGCAGTAAACAAAACGACATGCTCTGACGTCAGCCGCGCTCTATCTCCACATTGAAAAATTACTCGCCGATTTTTCTGCTTCGGAAAATGAATATCCAAAATTATTTCTTTCATTTCGCTTGCGCAATTGTTGATGGGTGTAAACTAAAAATAGAGCACCATTCTATTTAAAATATTATACGCCGTTAAAATATTATACACCATTAAAATATTATACGGCATATCTGAAGTGTTAGTCGAAACCGGAGCCGTCATCTTGTTTATAACGTAGGGCGCCGAAGAATCCCATTGGCTGGAATTTCAAGCAATTTTATTTGGAACAACTTTTTGAGCTCGCTAGCAAAAAATTGTTCTAAAGCGGTTGCTATGGCAACTGAGTAAAAATTGCACGAATTGAACGAAGAATTGCTTGAAACGTGTACGTGTGATACGGCCTTTAAAAGTAATCATTATTTCATATTAAACTACAATAATTATACTTTATTAAACAAGTATTAAATTTCTGTATAAAAAGTACATTTTGAAAGCATTCTCATGAAAGGAGATAAAGGTTCGAAAGAACTCTTCTCCATATCGCTATTTACATTTCCTCACAAGAATAAAAAGTGTTTCAAATGAAGAGTTAAAATAATTTACAAGCTCATTTTCCTTTTAAACCTTTATTTTGGGAAAGTCAGTTTTGTTAATGGTATCAACTGATTTTTTAACTTTGTTGTACAAAAAAAAAGGGAAAATCAGTAATTTTAAATTTTAATGAATTTAATTTCAATAAAATATTTAAATATATAAACTTTAAAATTTGAGGTTTGTAAACCAATGACATTATTTCGCTTTATATTTGAATGTAGTAATGTTGCATTGCAATGTACATCTTTAAAAACTTATCTTGTGGAAAACATAAAAAAAGTTAATTTATTTTTGTGGTCCGAGTTTATGTTATCTAAAAAATGTACTAACTTTTTATGACAAAAAAATGATTTACTATTTTACTGTACGAATTGTGAGAAATTCATATTAAAATCAGTAAGATAAAAAAAATACAAAAAATGAGTCAAAATATATAATTTTTAAGGTTTTGAAGAGAGAAATTCAACTTCATATTTATTTATTTATTTTTCTTTTAGTCTTTTAAACTAATATCAAAAATGTGATTTATTTCATTTATTTATTTTGCTTGGAATGATTGAATTTATTTCAAAAATTTTATCTCCTCTCAGTTTTTTACTAAATTTAAAGAATTAAAATAATGCTTTTAAAAAACTGAAAATATCTCTTTTAAATCGGACAGTTTTTAAAAAGTAAGAATACACTTAGAACTATACCTTTACTTCTAACTTGAGTATTATGAATGAAATACTTTGCAATTTTTTTTCTATAAAAGGATTGCTATTTGCAATCTCTAATTGTTGATTGTGCCTGTTCAAATACCCATTTTAGATTAGAAAATGTATTTTAAATCCTTTATATGTTATCTGTTACTATCACAATCACATTAAATAACATAAAGAACAAAGCAAATAAAATAAAGTGTAAAAATGTATTAGGAAATGAGATAACATGAAAAACGAATTATTTATGAATAGCTATTTATGTTCTTGAGTAGACTGATAATTCCTTTTGTTGTGCGGAATATTCAGTTACGCGAAATTGCTTTATCGACTTCGGAGCATTATATCTTAAGAAAGTATAAAAAACACACAATTGCATACTCTTAAACTAAAGTGGTAGCTCAAAATTATATGAAGAAGATCATTAATCTATGATTACTCGAAGGAGGGAAATGAAAAAGAGAAAATGGATTTTGTGTATTGAAAATAAATTTACTTAAAAATTTACATTTTACATATTGCAATAATCTTCTTGTGTACACTTTTCACTATTCCTTAAAATTATTTGAAAATTAGATTTAGATTAGGTATAATTAGAATACATAGTGTGTGTGCGTGCGTGATTAAATGTTATTTTTCGGCAGATCTGCACATTCTTGTAAAAACTTCGAATTTTGAGCTGTGTGCCAACTAGCAACAGTGTCAAGAAGGCTGCTTTATTATGTTATACCCATCATTCATATCTAGGCCCAGGCCTACTACCATACACCCCATCATTGCTCATTTAGTTGAACGGCGGCAGTTGATACTAGGTTTGTGAGGTTGTTAGTTACACACATTTGTCACGGATTACTGTTTGTACGAGTATTTGACAATGTAGGCCATATACTGACAACTTAAAAGGGTTGAAAGTGGTAACTAATTTTGTATACAGGCCCAAGGCCTACAAACGTGTAAGACATCACTGACCTATACTACACAATTTGCTTATAAATGATATAGAGAAATCAGGGTTTCATCAAGCTTAATAAATTTAAGTTCATGATAAATTTTGCAAATCCTTAATTGAATCTGTGTTATTTTTTTAATAAAATTTTAAACTTTCATTTTCTTTTTTTTTTTTTTTTTTGTATACAATTTTAAAAATATCACGCAGCCTGTATTAAGTATACTGAAATAAAAAAAATGCAACTGTTACGAGGTTACGATAGTTTTGTTTTTTCTATATCCATACAGATTTATGATGCCTTACCTAGATTCATTAATAACTAGTTTTTAACTTAAACGTCATATTACATTTTATATCCTTTATTTTTAGTCTGCAAGTACACTGTTCACGAAAGATGCGTGCAAAGGGCTCCAGCCTCATGCATAAGCACGTATGTCAAGTCGAAGAAAACATCCCATGTAAGATTTTACATATTTCTTAACTTAAGCAATTTTTTATTACTTAATATGTATTACATTGATTATATATATATATATACTAACCTTTCATTTCGCTGTCGATTTTGACTATGTACTGTTATTTAATTATTGTATCAATATCCTATCATTTATCTTTCGATTGTGTTGAAAAACAATCTTGTAGCCACCGCCTCTTGGTTTTAAAAAGTGCGGTACTTGAATTACCAAAACGAAAATATATTTATCTTTTACTCCTCTTAACAACCACAAGTTAGAAGCTTATATCCACAAAATCTGATCCTAATAAATTTCTACTCAAAAAAAAAGAAAAACATTAAGTTTTAAATCCTAAGCGAGAAGAGAAACGGTTATTTCAATTTCAAAAGCGAGATTTCTTTATCTGCAACGTCCCCGCTCTCCTCTTGTGGAGTCGCATTTAACACAACCCGTTTATAACAGATATCTGCACGAAAGAAAAGAAAAAGAGAAAAAAAAAAGAAACATGCCTGCCAAATTAATCAAGTTCCAAAAACCTCGTGATGAGTGAGACGCAGTGAGTCACTTTTCTCCTATATATAATATATACGTCAATAAATACCTTTTTAACAATATATGATAGATTTAATGAATAATATAATATAGACATGATTCTCACATTCATCTCAATATCTCCTGATTTATTAGACCTTACACGCTTAAAATTCGGCAGGCATTTTTCTTTTTTGAGTAGAGATCCGGTAAGAACGGGTTTTGCAGAAATCGACTCCCTAGAGGGGGGGGGGTTACGGGCTCATTATAAATAAAGAAAATTCCCCTTTTTCGAACCAACAAACTTGAAACTTGGCAGGCACATTTCTTTTATTGAGCAGAAATCAGTGAAGAAAGGGTTTTACGGAAACCGATTCTCTGGAGGTGTACTGTGTACAAAAATACCCCTGTTGGAACGCATGGTGGGTTTTTTTCTTTTGTCGTTAGCTAGTGTTGGATTTCTGAGAATTTTGTTTTGGCATAAAATAGTCTCTACTTTATACCTGATCATGGCTTTTAAATGAATAAGTCGCCCATCCGGTATAGTGTTTAGCGACGCTGACTATTGTGCCGTTGGGCCTGGACTCGAATCCCGGAAAAGTCATGGATGTTTGTAAATGTATAGTCCTTTTGCGGCATGGGAGTACTATAAATAGCCGTCGAGCCGCAAGTCCTCTCGGGAGGTTGGTGGAAGCGGAAGAGAGGTGGGAGGCCTCTGACCACCCCAGGGTATCCTCCCTCAAAATTGGGGTGTAATATAGAAGTTTAACTTGTTTCAGGCTCTGGCAACTTTCATTCATTTCCTTCGCGAAGGTCACGACGACAACAAATGAAGGATATGTTCATTTTCTATGGTATATTTTTCCTCATTAATTTTTAATTTTAAGAGTCAGATTTTTTAAAGAGTACTTTTATAGTTTTGAGATTCTTTTATTTTGCTTTTTAATCATTGTACTAATCATAAAAAATGGAACTTTTTCTTTTTTGTGAATCATCCAATTGACACCTTTAAAAAAATATTTCAGTTTATTGGAATATATATAGAAGAATAAATCGAAAATTTTTCCTCAAAAGATAGTTGTTACTTTATAATTTTATAAAGCAAATGGTATTTTTTTCAGTCACTTAACAGCATTTAAAATGACATTTTAGTATATGTGGTTGAATTTTACAGCTTATTTGTATTAATTCTTAGGTAGCTACTGTCTAGTCCTTACTCAATATATAAATAATACATAGGAGTTCTTTTTCAAAGAAAACTATATCACGAAATTCTTATTACATTCTTATTCCGAACAATTATTCATTATACCGAAATTATCCTTGTGTTCTAAATATTTATTCATAAAACCGAACTTGGAAAATGTTTTGAGAAGAAAACAATTTGCATAATATTCACACATTCGAATAATCACAGCGTCATAGATAATACCTCTGAATTCACTACAGAAGATGTGCATGTTCAAGACAAATTCTGCCACAGATTATTGAATTTTATGAATAATGCTGTGCATTAATTCAAAATGATTCTGAAAATCCTCCCTTGGTATTGTGTGTGAGAGCATGGAGGCTAATATAAAAGCTTAGTGATTATCCTTCTTTTCTTGTTCAGGATTACTAGAGCCTGTCGTTAATAGCTTGTAGTGCAGTTTTAGTGGAACTTGAATTTACAAGGAAAGGGCACGACTAAGGAAATTCATTTCGGGTAGAGACTTGGTGTAACAGTAGTACTCCTTTAGGGTGTTCAACCTTTAATGTAATTCCGTCGAATGGCCAGTCAATTCGGAGAAAACAGCGTTCGAAATTCATGCTTAGCTTTTATACAATTAAGTTTCAATTTTTTTCACCGGCTCAGTGGCTCGATTGGTAAATCGTTTGCCTTCAATGCGGTTGGATCCGAGTTCGAATCGTGCGAAAAACTTTTCTTTCAATTCCTTTCATTATTTTTTAAAGTTAAATAAATTATTTATGAAAGGTTTATTAAATATTAAATGATATTTATGTAATTATTTTGTATTTTATAAAGTAAAAAATAAATAAATTTATTATTTAAAATTAATTATTAATTAAAATTATTATGAATTAAAATTACTTAAAATTATTAAAAATTAAAATTATTAAAACTTAAAATTGCTTAAAATTAATTATTAATTGAAATTACTTAAAATTATTATTAATTCAATTATTAATTTAATTATTAAATTAATTATTCATTAAAATTGTTTAAAATTAATATTAACTAAAAATAATTAATTAATATTAATTTGAAATATTTAATTAATATTAATTTAAAATAATTCATTCGTATTAATTAAAACTATTAAAATTATTTAAATACATTTATTAAAATTATTTAAATACATTTATTAAAATTATTTAAAAAAAATTTTTAAAAAAATTAAATAAATTTATTTAAAAATGACTTATTAAGTATTTCATATAATTATAAAATAATTAATTCAATTATAATATATTTTATAAATTATTTTATATTATATTACAATATTTCATTTACAGTAATTATATTTCACTTTATAAAACTCTTAGTAAATAATTTTTATGTAAAATATCATTTAATATTTATTATATATTTTATTATAAATATTATTTATTTATATAAAAATATATTTATTAAACATTATATAAATATTTATCTAATTACAGTAATTTTTTTACTTTATAAAATGTAAAATAATTATGTAGAATATCATTCAATATTTAATAAACTTTTCATAAATAAATTTATTTAATTTTAAAAAATAATTATAGGAATTGAAGAAAAAAATTTTGCATGATGCGAGCTTGGATCCACCCGCATTGAAGGCAGACGATTTGCCAATCAAGCCACTGGGCCGGTGAAAAAAATTAAAACTTAATTGTATAAAAGCTAAGCATGAATTTCGAACGCTGTTTTCTCCAAATTGACTGGCCATTCGACGGCATTACATTAAGGGTTGAACACCCTAAAGGAGTACTACTATTACACCAAGTCTCGACCCGAAATCAATTTCCTTAGTCGTGCCCTTGTTAGATAAATAAAAAAACTATATACGAAGAATAAAATTTTGATTTGTAATTTCGGATTTTTGAGTTAAAAATAAACTCTTTTAAATAAACTCTCTACTATTTAAAGAAATTTATTTCTAATATTGACGATAACTTTTTAAAAAAAAACTTAAATTGTTGTTTTATGTGTTACGCATACCATAGATAAGAATTGGTTTTGTTTCAAAACAGCTGAAGATAATGGTTGTGATAATTCAATAAAAGGAAGAGATTTCGCATTAACATGTTAGAAATGTGACATAGAAAAGTCTTTAAAAATGAAACCTAAACATGCATTTTAAAAATTAAAAAAGAAATCGTGAAACTGCAATTCTTAAAAAATTATTTGTTCCAGATATATGATTAATAAAAAAGAGAATTTAGAGAAAAAAGGCATTTCGTATTTTTGATTATATTATATCAAAAGCTAATGTGAGAAATAAAAAATTCAAGTGAAAAAGCCATATTTTATTGTTTTAAAAACGTATTTGATAGGATTTCTACGCAAATTCATCTTAAACTCTCGATCATATAACGCAAACATAGACGATTTAAAATCATCAGTGCAATAAATAATCGTTAAGAATAAGTGTGTAATACCCGAATCTGAATACTGTACCAATTATATTTTTAAGTTATGTATATAATAAACATAATATTGAGAGTACATTCTTTCTTACTATGCAAACAAATAAATCTCAAAAAATATTCTTAAGTAAAACTGGGTTTTTCAACAAGGTTTAATTCAACATGTGTAGGTGTACTAAAGTCAAAACATGTTTTAAATATCAGAAGGATTGAAATAAAAAATGCTGAGAATCATTCCAGTTTTGGATAATAATTCCACTATAATATGAATAAATTTCTCTGTTAAGGTATCCGACTACTTTCGGAACCGTGATTTTTCAAAAGCGTGTAAATGGATAATATTTATGATATTTAGTGTCACTTAGATTAGAAAACGTATATAAAATTGTTATTACAATAAAAAATGATTTAAGTACAATATTTTGACAAAAAATGAACATAGAATGACCCATTTTCAAAAGATTCTCCTTTTGTGTAAAATATTTTATTTAATAATATTTTGCTGTATATAGCCTGTGACCTCTGTACAGAGGCTCAACTAAAATTTTTTGAAATATATAACTTGAAGTGGGTTTATCCTGTTTTACAACAGGGGGAGAATTTAAGAAAAAACCCAATAATTATTTCAAATGGTTGTAACTCTGAAAATAATGTGAATTTTTCAAAATCATAGTTACCCTGTACAGGGGTTTTGAGCTATATACAGGTAAAAATATTATTGTAATGATTTTTCAAAAAAGGAGAACATTTAAAAAAGGTTATTCTAAGTTAATTTTGCCAAAATATTGTATTTTAAAAAAATTTTTTTGTCAAAACAATTTTATACATGTATTCTAATCTAAGTGACACTAAATATCATGAAAATTATCCATTCATGCGGCTTTTTAAAATTACGGTTCCGAGCATATTCGAATACCTTAAATTCTTAAAAGCTAGTTCACCATTTTGTATCACAGAGTTGACTTCGAATATCTATTACAACATAAAATTTAGGAACAACTCATTGACTGTTTTCAGAAATAAAACGCATTTTTAAGTATTTTTCAATTAACTCAGACGATAATTAAATTTAAAAAAACAAACAAATCAAAAATAGAAAAAAATAAAAATAATATTTACGTTAAAATTGAAAAAATACATGCAAATACGAAAACATTAATTATTATCAAGGAAAACATTTTAAGAATTAAAATATCTAATCTCGTGAAGTCTTCTAGAAAAAATTTTATCTAGGTAAGTATTATTGTTACTTTTCCTTTTTTTTTAAAAAAAACTTAAACAAAAGTATAAGAGCAATTATTTTGTTATCTTAATATAGAAATCTTGAATTCCTTCGAAAATGACTGGTTAACCTCACATTAAATCTAGCTGAACTATATACAAATATATAACACTGTGGATATTTTATAAAAAATATTTTTTTAAATTAATGTATGATCTTCGAACTAATTTTTAGTTATTAAAATTTTTTTTTTTTGATAGTGTGTGAATTCATCATCCAATTATTTTTCAGAACAAAAGTTGTTAAAATATCGTTTGGCGGAATAATTTTAATTTCTTATAAATAGTTGGTCACTGTAATTATAAATAAAATATTTGAATAAATCGTTTGCTGTGTTACTGTCTGATAACTGTTTCCGTAACTGATTTATAATGTAATTCGTGAAAAATAATTCAATAATTCGAATTTTGTCTTGGTTTATAGATATGGTTGTCATTGTACTTTGTTGAATTAAAAATGTGTTATACATAATTGATGTTACTGTTTTTATTCATTATGGAAATTAATGAAATTTTAAGAGCAGTACTTAAAATTGAGATAAAACTTGACTTTTCAAAAATCTAAACACCTGGAAAGATATTTGAAAGGAAATGTGAGTGCGATTGATTCGAAAGAAATGTGCCGCAGCAAAGAAAGTTTTATAATTGTTAATCACAAATATGTATTATTTTGAAACAAAATCCCCGTAAATGGATAAAATCGTTTTTTTCAACGGATTGTATGCAGCTATTTTGTTCTAGCAGTTTTTATACTTCTGTTGTGAAACTATGGCAATATAACCAGCATAAATGCAAGTAATCATCTTTTTAAAGTGTTAAATGTTTTATTGGCAATTTAATTATGGGATTATATAACAATTGATTGAGTAATCAAACAGATTCTGCTTGCACTGAAGTAATAGTAAAATGTTAAATTTCACGGGAAAAATCAAAAACTTTTATTAAACATGCATATTGTTTTCTTTTTTCAGACCTGACCCACCACTGGACAGAAGGCAACTGCACAGGAAAATGCAGCAAGTGCAAGAAACCTATTAAGTCGTACAACGGCATAACTGGCCTTCACTGTCGCTGGTGTCACATGACTGTAGGTCTTATTCCTGCATGATAAGCTATATTTTTTAATCTTTGCTATAAAATTGAATATACTATTTTTCTATCTATCATTTAAAGCAAGTATAGCTCAGCAAAGCTAACAAACTTGATTACTTCATAAATTGCTGTTGTTTTTTAGTACAAAATGCGCAAAATAAGCACAGTGACTGAAATTTTCTAAAATTACTTCAGGAAAATTTGGAAATATTAGGAAATTTTTGGTTAAGAATCCGAGAGATTATGAATCTTGAATTGTAACTTTGAATATATTATATTCTACATTATTTAAAAACCACAGGAATTATACTTTAGATTAAAGATTTTCTCTTCGTTACGTAATATTATAGAGGCTTAGAAATTTTATTATAATCTAGTGCTAATATTCATTACACTTTTTTGTAAGTTGCATGATTTTAAATCCTAAAACCTGATCTTCATTTGTATCATATCTCCGATCAAAATTCTCGTTTTATCAAATACACATCATATTTTTCCTTATACACTTAATTTTAACTCTATTTTTTAAAATTATTTGGATCATTGCTAACCAATCTGCAATTTGCCCAAGATGAATTACTTTTACAAGTTAAATCAAGCTCTTAATTCAAAATAGTTTTACTGTGTGTACGCTGATCCAATATTAAATCTTTCTGAATTATACTATAAACGATTTTTTTTTTCCCATCTCGTGTAATATCATGGAAATTAATGGTGCTAATTTGTTATCATGGGGCTACGCGGCGCCAAGATGGGTCATAACGTTACAGTATGGTTACCTTGATATTTTCATCGTCTGGCAATATGGTTGTCATGGGGATAACGTATATTAGAGTTAAATTTTATAGGTTTTCCCCGTAGTAACCCTATTAATTTTAGACAATTACGTATAATTCGATTTCTTTAAAAATTTAAACATTTCCATTGCATTTGTACCTAAATCCATCTGCTTAAGTCTTCTGTTGTATTTTATGCTATTTTTGAATATCGATATTTCTAATATTATTAATGAGTACAAGGATATATTTTTTAAGGAATATGAGGGCTGTGCTATTAATTTTTGCGTTTTTCCACTTTATTTAATTTTTAAAAAATTCATTTTTAAACTTTCATAGTTCGATGAAGTTAATTCAAGGAACTCGCATTTTTTGGAATATTGCAAGTTATCAGCAGTTATTATTTGATATTCATTATTAATTTAATATAATTTATGTAATTATTTTATTTATAATATAATATAAAAATGCAATTATTATTATATGTAATAATCATATAATATTCATTACTTATAATATTTACTTTTTTATTTTATTTATTTACAGATATTATTACTTATTATGATATTAATTTATAATTATTATGTTATTTATTTATAGTTATTATGTTATATAGGTATATTTATAAATAATTTTTATTATATTACAGTACTTTTATTACTCTTTTTTATAATTACTATTAAATTATATGATCATTATTATATACTGCATAATATTATTAGTAGTAAATACAACTTTTTATTATATTATATTGATATTCATTAATGATTGATCTTGGTTAATTCTCAATCTATTCCTATTTTCTCCTTTGAAATGTATTGAAAAACAGCTCTTTCAAATTATTTTCCTGACGATTTATTACCGCTAGACAGCCATCTTGGATTCCATTCTAGCGACAACAAGCGCTGACTTGACTTGATTCTTTATCGTGCTTAGTCCCATGATATCAAATTAGTTCCAAATTAATAAACTAATAGTTGCAATGATAAATTGTACAGGATAGATAACTAAATGGTAATTAAACACTTCTGAAATCAAAATTGAATATTGATAAAAGATGAATATTTTTATAATTTAAAAAAATTGAATCAATTTAAATGTAATTTGAATAAAATGCACTTACATTAAATGTTATGCGAATGAAAAAAGTGCAAAACGATTTTCATTTGTAAAATAATATACCTTGTATAAATGTAAAATAATAATTTTAAATAATTACACAGTGCCTCATTGTTAGCTTTAAATACATGATTAAGAAATAAAATAAATTCAGTGATATTTTATGTGTATGTAATTAGATAAAATAATCATTTTAGAAAGAAAAATTTTTGCTATGTTTTTATGCATTTTAATATGCTTTGAAAGGATAAACAGCGATATCAAATGTTTCATAGTCTTAAAATTTAATGCATTATTTAAAATAAATGTACTTGTATTAAATTACAGAAAACATTTTTCTAAATTTAAAAAGATAGTAAAATTGTGTTTATGTTCAAAAAGTTTGTAAATGGAGTAAAAATTATGGTAAACATTCTATTTTCATTTCAAAAATCATTTTTTTTCAACAAAAAAAAAACAGTGGAGGATAAATTTTATGCGTTGCTTCAAGTATAATAGATGATTAATAACAAAACTTCTCTCTTTCAGAGTTGCACAAATTAACTTTCATATTATGTAGATAAAATACTTAATAAAAAAAAAAGCTTTAAATAAAATGTTATGCTATTTACTTGATTAAATTTACCTTTTGTTAGATCAAAACTTTGGCTGTTGTCCCTTAAATATTTTTTTTAAGTTAAATCGTCTAATAAAGAAAGAAATTTCAAACTTGGTAATTTAATATTTTTCCTCAGGCTTGACAATTATAAATGAATTTAATTTAAAAATGTTTGCTTTGACAATGTAATTGTTAAATTAAAAAAGAAGTACTTTTTCCTGAAAGCATAAATATTAATTTCCAAATTCGACAAAAAAAATTGGTTTGGTTTATTGTTTTTATATAATTACCCTGGGGGATTAAGCCTTTTTAAATAAATAATTTTAGCCTTAATATATCATATATTTAACTTTGACTTTGTCGAAAAGACTGTTATTATAATTTTAAACCTCGAACTAAAAACTGTGAAATTCAAGAACATATCCAAAGTATAAAAGTACACAGGTTTATACAATCTAATGTAAGTTATACGATCTGATTTTAATTAGCTTTAAAATAAATAGCTGATTTGTGTCACATCAAAGGCATCCCAGTAAAACAAATAATTAAAACTAATATTACTTTCTATATTCGGACTACTTGTAACTGGATGTTTCTTCTTTTAAATATAAATATAAGATAGGGATTATAAATTTTTTTTTGACTTTGGTCTTAATTAAATTAAATTCTCAGGAAATTTTTTATATAATGAACGTCTATGTGTAGTTATTCTTTATTTTAGAAACAAATTGTGCAATAAATTGGACTAATGTTGTACTATATTGTAGGCGCCATTTTAATCTGCCGCAGCAAGACCAGACCTTGACCAATTGACAAAATGACCGATTAAATCAGAATGAAAAGGAATACAATGAACATATCTACGGAAAAAGTGCAGAAGGGGAAAAAATTACATTATTTTTTAGTGTGATATGAGTTGACAGAATACATTTCACTGTTTCATTTTTGTGTTTAGATTAATCGTTCTCAAACTTTATCTACAGTGTATCACTTCGCACGTTTTTTGAAGCCCTCCTGAATCATAGTTTAAAAAAATAATCTCCAAAAAACAGCATTAGTTAGAAAACATTTTGTATACTGTGTTATATATATATATATATGATATATATATATATATATATATATATATATATATATATATATATATATATATATATATATATATATATATATATATATATATATATATATATAAAAGACTTTTTCTAATGCATGAGTCATTTACGTAATGAGGCCTTTATTGACTATCACATTCCATTTCAGTTTTGGTTTCCTTCATTTTTATATTTTTTTTCCTGCCACTTACAGGATACATTGAGATAGTTATTTAATATGCACAAGCAAAATGAAATTGTTGAAGCTAATGTTAGTAATTATATCAGTACTGTGTGTGATTTTTAAACTGATACCATTCAGAGCCCCCTGTAGCTCGATCTAACAAAAGAAATGGCACATATCTTTGTATGGAGACGAATGATGACGTGAAAAGTAAGATTCCATTAAAAAAAATTAGTTCCAAAAATTTTCGATAGAGTATTAATGGCGCTGTATAATGCAAAAGATGTTACAAAAAAAGAGAAAAGTGGTAATAAAAATTAACAGAAAAATATCGTTTTTTCCTCTACATTGTGTATATTTATACCTGGTGAGGAATTCGACCACATTGACTGCCGTTCTCAGAGACTACACCTTGCATTCTCTGCACTGCAATTCCTACGGTCGTACGCAGCATCCCACAAGCAATATCCCACACTACCTGTTATATGTATACCAACAATTTGCTTCTTATGATCCGTCGGTGATTAGAGTTGCAACATGTGTTATCACCTCTTCTACTTGGGTGGTATTCTCACAAACCGTGAGACGTGGTAAACAAGATGGCATGCTTCACCCGATAGAAAAAAACGATTTACCACTCCCTACATTTCATCTAGAGCAGAGGTTCCCAAACTTTTTGTCTCATAGACACCTAGCCATGTTTTTTTATTTGGGGGAGACCCCTGTTTATTATTATTGAATTTTTGCAAATTTATCAACTTCAATGTCTTTCTGAGAGCTGGTACACAGCTACTTACTTTAAAAAGTACGAATTTCTAACTGTAGTGAGGTATTGTGTAAGACTTAAAACACATGTTAATTAAATTAAATTTTCATTAATTCATAAAATAACTGATAAGTGAACAAATATTTATAATAGGAGGTATGAATCTGTTGCTTCAATAACGAAGTTTCAACATTTGGTATCAATCTTGTCAGATTTAACTCTAAATCTCCTCGGTTAGTAGTGTCCTGTCCTTTTGTTTCATTTTGGAGATTGGTAACCGCTCTGAAACTCCTTCCCACTAGGAAAAGCAATTAAAAGCTTTCTCGCAATTCTCCATACTTAGGCATAAATAACAGGTAGGTCATTTTAAAGCCAATATTTCTAACATCCGCTTCTAAACTTTACTTTAAGAGATCTCCGTTACTGCTTATTCCAATCAGTTCCTCTTGTAATATGACATTGCTTTTTTTTTTTTTTTTTTGACCAAATTAATTCATTCCCCACTGGGGGTTTTCCCCCATACCCGGCATTAAAAAAAACCCATTTTGAAATCTGAGGACATTTAAGTGTTGAACGCTTGTTGAATCTTCAGTTTCCTGGCACGTTGTCTGTGGCGTATTGAGAAACTAGGAAAATTCGCGACGTCCAATATTATACTCAATTAGCTTGATTCTGGCAACAAACACTGAAATGATGATCCTTGTTTTGATTAAAAGATGCTATCACCTAGTAACAGCAAATTAACCTCTTTAAATTAAGTAAATAAATCTGATAAATAGATAAGATCTGGTTTCCATTCGATTAAATTTTCTTTTAAAATTAAATTCACTATCTGGTTTAATGAAAGCCACTATCGTAGACTCCCATTTACTCCCCCAAAAATTTTTTTTTCCCCGACTTGATTTTTGAAGATCTTTTAAAATTTTTTTGGGGGATCGATATGGATTACTTTGGGAATCACTGATCTAGTTCATTTAGGTCGCTTTGCGACCACTTCTAGGAAATATAGCCGCTTGTGAGAACCACATTGTGTCACCTATAGTACTTTTGGGGAAGTTCAAAATTTTTTCCCCCAAAATTTTTGGAACATAAAATTTTTTCTTATAAATCCCCTTATTATTTTAAAATTTGGGCCTTAATTTTTCAGTTTTTTTTTATAATTTTTCGGTGATTTTTTGTTGTATAATTTTTTTTTTTAATTTGAAAACCCCCATGTGTGTGCATATTTCTAATATTTTATTACTTTATATTTGTACCATTTTATCACATTGTATATCATCAGGCGAGGTCGCCTTCCCGGTCATTATGGCCGATGTATGGTTGGATATATGCACTGTCGCATCCCTCCTCCTCCTGTTACGTCGAGTGGAGCAATCCACACTGACATCACACCCCGCCTGTAGTGCCCGACAAGGCACTGCACGAAGAATGACTCAGACGGACACCAAAGGATGATTAAGACGAGATGTAGGGGGGAAAGACGTTGTCTTTTGGTGTTAAATATACCTAACCATTTCATCCTTCATTGTTTAATAAATCATTTTTATAATCCTACGGTTGTGCCAATAATTCTGTCTCATTAAACTTCATAATCTTTCCTTTCAAAGTGCCAATCGATTAACCCCTTTAACGTAGCTTCTATCGTGTTTTAAATTTACGACGAGGAGGGGAGTACAGCTTTACCGCGTTCTGTTAATGTGAGTCGCATATTCACTTGAATTGACTCACTTCAGCTGAGAATACTATTCTGCATGTTTTTATAGCCCAATTTTCTGGCACGATAGTCGCATATGAGAGCATAAATTTAGATTTTGCTTTAATCCGTGTTTTTCAATTTCGGTTTGGTGGGTACATGAATCCCTTATCAAAATTTTCGAGCTGATTTTTTTTTTCACGGAATCTATTCTCATGTTAGTCTCCGCACCAATTTTCATGTCTTTGAGTTTGCTAATTTGAGCTACACGAGGCTCTTAATAGTGTCAGTTTAAAAAGATTGCCCTGTGTTATAAATCTTGAGTTTAATATTAATCATACATACAGCTGTTAGAATGAACTTCTGCTGTATGTCAAAACTCAACTACTTGTAACAATTTTAGAAGAGAGAGCAGTTTTGTTCTATTCTAAGCATCACAGAAGTGGTTGCCGCCTGATTGAAAATTTGAATGTAGTTATTTTTGCAACTGGAAAGCTAGTTACTATCATCTTTATTTGTTTGATGCAAATGAGTGTTTGAACCTGTTCTGCGTGCTGAATAGTTTTATGCTTAAATGCACCGGGGATTGCCTTTTATAGAAATGTTTACGTTAAAAATACTTCTACAGTTTATTTTCAGGGTTGCTTATTATTGTTAGAATATGTGTATCATAGCTGGAGAATCGTTGATTTAAACATTGTAGAATGTTTTATTTGCATTACACCGCCTCTATTTTGTATTTTCGTTTCCCCAAAGAAACTCATTTCTCAAGATTAATCACATTAATCGAAGAGGAATAATAATATACATTGCACAACAAGACAATAATAAATTCTTCACCGACCGGTTTCATACTCTTTCAAATCTAGCATGAAATTATAGATATGGCTTTAAGCAAATGCAGCATAACATGGTTTCATGAGGTTATTTACTCAATTAAGTAGTCAATTCAAAGTCTGCCGTCTGAATTAAAATGGCGCCTACTATATTTGTAAAATGCCTTTTCACAGTGTTTCAAAATATTGTATGTGTTTATTTTAAAAGATGTAGAGCACGTTCTTGGTTTGGTTGTATGTTTTAATGCCATTTTTAAGAACTTTTCAACCTCTCTTTTTGTGGTTATGTGGGTATCAGTCGTTTCTGTTGATCGGTGTTAGTGTGTGTTCTTTTTTCGCTGTTTTGTTGTTACCATCTGAGTTTTTTTGGAACAGTATCGAAGACTTTGCCTTTGTAGCGGGCCCATGGCCTATACGACTTTTCTACAACTTGGTTGATGACGTAAAAGTTGTCGAACAAGTCGTATAGTTTATGAGTTCTTCAAACTCCGCTCCTACTTGGAAGAATGGACGCAGCATACAGTAGACCGTCAGGCCCGCTGTCTGGTATCGTAGCCTGCATAAATCCAAAATTAACGGCCGTTTGGATATGCATATGTGTATATGTTTTGCATGCACTGTGGAGCATTTGTTTCTTAACCTTGCATTGTGTCAATCATTGATATGAATTGTTCCGCGAAAAAAAAATGTGACTTTCTTAAAGTTTGCACGATATTGCATTAGATAGTTTTTGAAAAATAGCTTGACCAGTTTAGTAGGAACTTTATATTTCAGAACTGGAAATAAACTTAACATGAAAATTTAAAATTCATATCAAAGAAGAGAGAGTTTCTAAAAAATCAAGATTTAATTTAAAATAGATAAAAATGAAGGGAAAAAAATATGTAATGGGCTAAATTTATGTGACGTCCTAGTCACGTGATAACAACAATCACATGTTTCCAGATATCAGTTCATAAATTTACGTGATAACATAGACACATTATAAGTGCGATCACTTGTTTTCAACCAATCAATTCATACGCTTCGCCGTTATCAATTTTTGTTGTTTGAAGAAATTTTCTTTTAAAATTACAAAGTTGTCCATAATAATTTTCCAAAAGGCTTTTTTTTTTTAATTTGAAAAACTTTTTGGAGGCTCTTAATATTTGAATATCTTTACGCAGTTGCATTTTATCTAAATTTTACTAGTCGAACAATAAGTACAAGTTTTTCAATTTTTTCCTGTGACGAACATGGATTTAGCCCATTGCACGATGATAGTAATATAATTCATGTATTTTCACTAAAAAGTTTTCCCATAAATATAAAAGAATTAATTTCAACTACTTTTAATTATATCATTATTTTAGATGTGAAAAAAACTTCAGTAATAGGAGGAAAATTATTCGTTAAGAAAAGCTAACAGAAAAGATTTTCTTTCAATTTTATAAAGATAATCATGTTTTATAAATATATTTTGATTTTTACATATAACTGTATTCATTACACTTAAAAAATAATCAAGCTATTTTAAATAATTTATATGTATAATTAAAAACTCGCACATTTAAACTTTTTGTAGTTCCATAACATACTATCAGAATTAAACTTTAATAATGGACACTTGTAGGCTGTTTCAGCTGCTTCGAAACAAATTTGTGTGACCTATCTATATTTTTTTTTAATTTTATTTCTTTTTAAGTTTGGGGTTTAAATTAATTATAGCCTTGTTTGAATTTATCCAAGAACTTACCGTATTTATTCGAATCTAAGCCGCACTCTTTTTTTCCATTGTCAATTGTGTTGAAAATCGGGTTGCGGCTTAGATTCGAAGACGGAAAAATTCGTTGGGTGGGGGAAATTGAACGTATTACTAACAATTACAGCAAATACAGAGGTTTCATGAATGGATTTAAAAGTTTTTCAATGGTGGTGAAATAAATTAATTATTCACTTTTTACTAGTTCTCATTGATTTTTTTTTAATTTCGTTAACACTGTATATTAATAAACCTTTTTATACTATTCATTTTATACTTTTTCACAAAAACGTGTTGATAATTTAGGATGTGGCTTATCATGGATAACAGCTTAGATATGAATAAATACAATATTTTGCATTTATTACTAATGTGTATATATTACTGTTTTAGGACTACGGTTATGAACTTTAAAAAAAATGCGATGTCTTATGCATATATACCGCTTAATAAATTTCTTAGCTTTTACATATATAAACAAATAAATACTTTAAAATAAAACTCACAAATATTATTCACAAAATGTTCCTAACAAACTGGTCAAGATATTCTTTATGAAAAATAATGATCGGAAAATGTTATGATCGAAACAAAATTCGAAACATCCAAAATAGGTGTGCGTTTTAAGTTTTTTTTTTCCCCTTTTTCCTCATTGCATATACTTCATCTTAAAGAAGACAACTGTTTGTTCGTCAAAACTGCTAGTGTGTCGCATGCCATTTTTTTTTTTATTTTTTTTAATTTTTTTACTTGCATGGAATGATTTTGATCGAATTTTACTATCAAAAACAGAAATTTGTTCAATGAGTTTTCATGTTTCAGCGCAATATGTGTGAAATTTTTCATTATTTATTCTTTATGGCTTTTAACTCGCAAAAGCATTGGGCTCTACTTCCAAATTCTTATACCCCATTAGATTATTTTTAAATGCTTTGAGTATGTGCTAAAATTTTGTTTATTATTGGTTGTGGTTGGTAAATTCATTGGCTTTTAAGTGTTCTTCGATGTTGAATGATATGTGTAGTGGTATCTGTCTTTATGGTGTTATGTTGAAATGAGCAATAAATAAATAAAAGGAATGATTGATAATTTTCCATGCTCAAATTTTGTTTTATTGTTTTTTAAATTATATATTTCAGTACATTTTTTAAAACTAGTAAATAACCTAAATAGTGATTTTCTTTTGTGTACTTTTCATGATGTTTATAAATAATTTGTATTAAAAAGAGACAAAAGCTGAATTTACGAGTTGTGCATATATCCATGCATAATTGCAATTATTTTTGTGTTATAGCCCCCAATTTTGATTTTTTTTGTTGCAGCTTCACAACCATTGTGCCTCTCAGGTAAAGCCTGAATGTACACTAGGAGAACATAGGGATCACATCTTGCCTCCCACATGCATATGTCCAATAGTCTTAGTAAGTATTTTCCACCGTATAATACATTTACTATATTATCATTATTAAGGTCGACTACGTTCGGAACCGTGATTTTAAAAAAGCGCATAAATGGATAATTTTCATGATATTTAGTGTCACTTAGATTAGAATACATGTATAAATTGTTTTAAGGACATTTTGACAAAAAAAAATATTTAAATACAATATTTCGGCAAAAAAATAACTTTGAATAACCTCTTTTCAAAATGCTCTCCTATTGTGAAAAATGCTTCTATTATGATAATATTTTGCCTGAATATAGCTCAGAACTCTGTACAGTGGCTCAACTATGATTTTTGAAATATTCGCATTATTTTCAGAGTTACAACTATTTGAAATAATTATCGGTGTTTTTTTTTTTTTAAAATTTCTCCCCTCTGTTGTAGTTAAACATGAATAAACCCACTTTTAAGTTATATATTTCAAAAATTCTACTTGAGCTTCTATACAGAGGTCTGAGCTATGTACAGGCGAAATATTATTATAAAAGAAGCCTTTTTCACAAAAAGAGAACATTTTGAAAAAAGATTATTCTAAGTTAATTTTTTGCCGAAATATTGTATTTAAATATTTTTGTCATAATGTCCTTAAAACAATTTTATACATGTATTCTAATCTAAGTGACACTAAATATCATGAAAATGATCCATTTATGCGCTTTTTTAAAATTACGCTTCCGAACGTAGTTGGATACCTTAATTTGTTTACACATTTTGGAGCCCCGTATCATTGATACAGCGGTAGCTACACCCTTGTTTAGAATAGTAAAATACTCCTGTTAATGAAAATGTGTGTATTTGAATATTTTACTATAAAGTGGGAACATCTCAATGTCTAAAAAACGACATACTTCGTTCCAAAATAATTTAAGACCTTTTTTCTTTAATTGCGATTTCTATATATTAAGAAAAATCTTTTGTTCTCAGTAACTCATGAAGGGTAAAATGATAGACATTTTCGTGACAAATGTCTTGTATTTCTGAAACATTTCTTTAAATACAAAACCAATTCAAATCGTACTGAAAACTAATGATGTCATCGACAGACTCACGGAATAGTGTGTTGTTTTTCAAAGGTAAAATACAGCAATTGTTTCCACTGATGTGAAGTTGTTCGCTTCCTGGTTCTAGTCTGGACGCCTTAAAAAACAAAAACGAAAAAAAGGCGTCGCTGACTTGTATTGAATAAAATGAAACTTCAGACGAATCTTAGAAATAAAAACTGACTAAGCCTAGCGAACAAATCCTTGAAGACTCGCAGAAGCCCTAGAGAAAGTGCTTTTTCAAAATATCATAAGAGGAAGGCAAAAGGCAGAACCTTTTTGATACTCTTCTGCACGAACAAAGCACTTTCTGAGCTGACGCCTTTCTTCTATAAGAAACAATTTATATGCGATTTTGTTAACATAGAATTATATTTACTGTGTCTTGATTAATGGGCTTTTTTAAGAAAGTATTTATAATACGATTAATATTTTTATTCACAAATTTGCACATCGTCCTATTTCTCATACAGAAGTTCATGCAGAATCGAAAATAATCCAAAATATTTATATCGTATATACTTCAGACTGTTCTCCTTGACCTCTTACTGCAATATTCTTTTCAACTAAACTTTGCACGGACGATAAACAACGACTAAATGATGTTTTACACTTATGACAATATAGTTTTATCTGTTTGATTTTTTTTTCATAGTCTGTATAAAAGCATCTCGTTTCACTTTCATTTTTGAGATGTTTCTTCTTATGTGTGTTGTGGATTCCTTTTATAAAGAATATTCTATAAAATATATCTTCCAATGAGAGAAAAAAAAATTGCTAACGTAGATTTTCGTATATTCATGTGAAACCTCTTAAGCAAATAGAAAAATTATAATCTTTGAATTTCGGCAAGTAAATTAATTGTTTATGAACTAATGTACTACTAAGTTCATGTTAATACCTTTAAAAAAGCAAACTAACGATAAACTTAATACGTTTTTTAAAAGCTATGAATTGAAACTGTAACTAGATAAACTTTCATTAGTTTAATTTTGTAATGTATCTTAACATAAGTTATGTGTAAAAGACTTTCAAAAAACTGCCACAGGTGCTTGCTTAAAATTTAAAATATAAATTTTTTTCTCAAAAACTGGTAAAAGATTTCAATTAATTAACGCCATACTGGATTTTTTTCATTGATATATATATATATAGTTTCCGCAAATTTTTACATAATATTACGAATAATTCACTGAATTAAATTCCACACAGCCCCCCCCAACAGCCCTTTTAACAATTTAAATTCAAGAATATAATTTTTTGATCTTGAAAAGATTAATACTACCACATACTACGAAATTAACAATACCCTTAATAAAAAGGACGAATGTTTTTGATAATATAGTTTTCTTGAGGTCCTTACCTTTTTTTTTTTTCAAATGGGCTTCATTTTGGCCACTTAGCTGTTGTAGATACGGCAAGTTTCCAAAATTGAGAGCCATTTCGTTGGTGGCACCATCTAGTGGCGGTTCTCGCTTCCACATATTTGGCACTTGAATTTATTCAATTGAAGCTCTCGCCAGGCGCTAAGTACTGCCGAGACTACCAGAGCAAAATCGACCCTCATGGAATATTTTACATGTCACAAACATATCATATAGTGCCCCTTTTTCCCACACCAAAAAATTACAACGCAGGGGGATCGAACTCGCAACCTTGGACTTACAAGGCGTCTTTTTACCCTTTTTTAGCCACCGAGCAAAAGGTCTTGACATGTTTCCCCAGAATATATATGGGGTAACCCGGAAACACATTCATATGCGATGCAATACTATTATATTTATTTCAATACGTTCCATGGACTTTGTAAAATAGTTTCAAAAACAACCATTTTATTTTTCAGGAGCGCCAGCGGAGGGGCTGCAAGTCAGAAAAGAACCTGCCCGGGCGACTAACGGGGGGGCAACAACCAGGAGCTGTGTTTTCACCTGAAACACCAGAAGTAAGAGTGTATAATGTACTGTTTCGTTTCGCCTGTAGAAGGAGAGCCTAACAGCAGCATGGCGGCAACTGGTCTCCGGCTACTCACACTGCACTGCTTCTATACATAACATTATTAACATAGCCTGCAGCTTCAAACTTTCTACTCAATAACCTTGTTAATATGTTCTAATGCACTTATAACGTAGTTGTTTACCTATTGTTCAAGTGACTAGTATGAATTAAGAATTGGCCGTTAAGAAAATTCGTTTTGATTGTATGGGCAAAATTAGTATTTTCTTAAAAATCAACATTTAAAAAACCAAAATGGTCCTTTATAGATTTAACGGAATACCCCATATTTTTTTTCAATTTTTTTAAGCATTTGAGGTTCTGGCAACGCTTGCTTGACTTCTGCATAACAAGTGAGCTTTTTCCCAAGTAAGGAAATATCGCTTTCTGAAAGGATAATTATCAGTCGGAGAAGTGTCAGAATGAGGGAATATTAGATTTTGGAATTTTTTTTTCAAGATATTTTTCAACCTGAGTTATTATACAAAAGCCATATAATCTCCCGCTAAGAATTGTAGGTTGTTTTTTCCTAAAAGAGAAAGTATTATAGTCTGAAAAGATTATTGTCAGGTGGAATAGTGTTAGATTGTGGAAATAGATTGTTGCAATTTTCCAGTGAAAAGCATATTTTCTTTTTTTTTTTTTTCAGGATATAACAAAAATCATGTCTTTCTCACTTATCACGCAGTTCGAATTTTTGCTCTGATGAAACTTTAGGAGCAACCATATAAAGTACATATAAAATAAGATCTATTCCCGGTTAATATGAAGAGCATCTTCATACACCAGAATACTAAAGCCTTCCCAAAAATATTACGTAGCAAAGGACTGTTCAACACAAAAAGTACTCTTCTTCTGTGAAATTTCATCAAAAACTTGGCAATTGTATCATTCCACATTAGCCTTCAAAGCGTTTGCAATAAATTGAGCTGAATGTCCTTTTTAAGCGGTATCAGGAATAAAATTTCAGATAACTAACTTGCTAAGCGATCTTAGACATTTAGAACAACTAAACAGATAGCAAGAATTAATTTAATATTCAAGTTGCTATATTTGCATTGATACCACTTTCAAAGTGAAAGGGCGTACATATCAGACTAATATGTCTCTAAGCTTACCGTAAATTACAAAGTTCATTGCTATCAATTGATTGATTGTTCATCAACATCGCACATCGTAGCAGCACGAGGGCTATTTACGATGGACGTGATTTTTAGCCTCAATCAAGTGACCAGGGTTCAACTAAGTGGGCAAACCAGTTCTCAAAATTCCACATCACGCCAATTTCAGGACTTTGAATTTCGGTACATTCAACATGCGAAGCTCCTCTACGTGGCAGATCTATAGTGGTACCAGGATTCTAGCCCACCATTAGACAGAAACCACTTTGACATCAAATTTACGGCTATGACCACTCGGTCATGACCGCGGCTATACCCATTTCCATCAGTCATCATGTTGCGTCAGGGGATGGTTCAAATGAAAAGGTAATTAACGCCCGTTACAACGTAACCGATTGACATATTTGTCCATACTGCTGTCAGAGAATATTACGAATCATCTAGGGATGCGAATGGAGTCTCTGTATTGGATCGGAGCATGTGCAGGAGAGAGCTGAGGCTCTTATAAAAAGGACCGTCCAATTGACGTGGCAGTGCGTGTGAGGATATGAGGGCATTATCCAATTTCTGACAGAAGAAGGTATTAATCCAGCCGCTATTCATTGCCCTGGGTCTGCTCCATGATAATGCGCGTCCACATGCCTCCAGGGTCACCCACGCGGAACTGGCCAATTTCATGTGGAAGCAGCTTAACCTACAGCCCAGAAATGTCGCCTTGCGATTTCCATGTGTTTGGTCCCCTAAAAAATCATCTGAAAAGGAAAGAGCTTCAAAGACGATGAACCAAAGACGCTGTGAAGTACTGGGTCTCGTCACGGCCACAGGAATTCTGGGAACAAGGAATCCTTCTGTTCATTAAACAATGGGATCTTTGTGCCCAGGCCTATGGTGTATGCTTTGAATTCTTTCTTTATACCCACAGTGTCGTCTCGAACCTTTTCTTTGAGCACCCTTTGTATAATTCATTGCCTTAAGAATATGTTGTATCCTTTAACAGAATCTCAGCTGAGAATATTACACATATTTTCTTTAAGTATTGAAACTATAATGGGCTCAGTGCTATAGCATTACTAAGCACCAAAAGATCATTGCCCCTAAAAATGACATTTTACTCTGAGTAAATCCTATATATTATTGTCTCCGCACTTTTTCTGTGATAATTATTTCCATTTTTGATGCAAATTAATTCGAAATGAAGTTGTTTTTCTTCATATTTCTCAAATTCGTGACATTTCTAGAAATGGGAAAAGGGAGTTAACTCACCGAATCGTGACACGGAAAGGGATTTCTATTTCCGCATTCCAATTAGGAAATTCTGTTTAACATATTACTACAACAGATTAATTAGGAAAAGTTAAGGATATACATAATCACTTATTTGAAAGAAGAGCGATATTAATGAAACAAAATATATGTTGTACAACGTTAATTAACTGAGAAGAATTTTAAGATGCAATATTCCGTCAATATAATAAGCGTTCTACGCCCCGGGATGTGTTCAAATCATCAATTTATTTTTGAGTTAATTATTTCATTTTATATTTAAATTTATGGAATTTCCTTATTTAATATTTGCATCCTTAATAAATAATCTGCGAAAGTGTTTGCTAACTTTTTATAGGTTATTTTATAACTTTCAAACTACTTTAAGGGTGATTTTAGAATTTAATTAAGTCTAGAGAAGCTTTTCTAGGGATTGTTTTGCTAATAGGCTTTTAGTAAGAAGGTGCTTGTAAAACAGAAAAATATATTGGTACATAATATTCACAAATTCTGATCAACTTCGTTATAAAAGAAAAAATTACCTTGGACTCTGATTAAAACTGAAAATGTATTATATAACATTCTAAAGCTTTTAAATATTTTTATTAGTCAATGATTACATGATTCAAGTTATACTATGCTTAGTTAAAATTAGTATCTGTAGTTATTAACCAACTAATAGTAGACACTATAAAAAACGAAATACTATAAAAAATTATCTGGTCATATAATATATGCGTGTATGTATCACACAAAACCCCATTACAATATCTTTATAATGTGAATCTTTGTGTAATTTTGTTTTCCTTTTATATTTTAAGTACATTAAGAAAATTTAATTTAATGTTGTTGGTTGAAGTTCCTGTGTTTTTAAGTGCTCATCGATCGATAAATATCAATTCCAGCCTTAAATTTCGAGCTCTTGAAAAATTTCGAGAGAAGTTAAAATTGTTTTAACGCATATTAATGTTTAATCATACGAAGAATTACATTTATACTGTTTTTAAAAAATATAAGAATTCTTAATACAATAGGAAGAATTATTATTTTATTGAATTCCATTAAATAAAAAACTTTATCTTTGATTAAACCTGACATTTTATATAAATTATTTATTTTCCATGACTATTAAAGCAGAATTTTTTAACGTGATGAACTATGGAATATCTTCAGGGGAAAATAACATCCCCATAGTTTGATTGCATAAAATAAACTGTGACTATAAAGCGATAATACGTATATGACGTGGTTAGAAATGAAAATAAGAGTTTATTATGTTACGGATATTAAAAATTCAATTCAAAAGAAACAAATGTACTCATTAAAATAATATTGTTTGTAATAAATCTTTATTGAGACGAATTTAAATTTTTAAAAATAATTCGTTTGAAAATTACTCATGCTACTCTTTAGTTTTATTGCTGATATATGTTATAAATAAAAATGACTTAATTTTTAGAGTCCCGTTAAAAACTAGTCGGTATTACAGTAGAGTCCAAAAACTCGGCCTAATGTGGAATGAAGGGTGGGAAGTTTGTGAAAATGCCGGATTATCAAGGATGGCTTTAAGAGCTCACAGGACTCTTAAATTGCAAATTTTTTTCTTTTTTGATAAAAATATATGTTAAAGCCTCAATGTTTCTGAGCATTTTGGTACCAAAATTGTGTTGATATTGTGAAAACTTCCGAAGTTATTTAAAAATAGGTAGTGTGAAACCCTATCTCTTTCTTATCTTTAACTTCATTTTCAAGAAAACAAAAATTTTAGCTTGCGCGAAGGACTTTTAAGAAACTATTCATGATATCAATTTGAAATTTTATACACGTGTTCAAAATAAGACTCTTCATAAGTTATACATCAATTTTCGAAAAAAAAATTAATAGAATTTTTTATTTGAATTTTAATTTATTTTTTTCTTAAAATTTTAAAAATTTTGTTATAATTGTATTTAAAAAATATTTTTTTTCTAACTTTCTTAAAAGTTTACATAATTTCAAAAGTGAACATTTTTATACCAAGTAAAATTAATTTTGTAAATTTTGATCAGTTTTGTACTTTAGAATCCTGCGCAGTGTAAAATACTGATTTTCATATTTTTGAAAAATTGTCCAATTTTTATTTCTCGTTATAACTTTTAAAATTTTTTCTCAAATTCTCTGAAAATTTGAGAAATAATGTAAATATATATGATTATCACGTGGTAAAAATTTCAAATATTGTTTTGTTTTATCACTAAGTTACATTGGTTTGAGGAAGGATGTTTTTTCGAGTGCACGGATATCTGTTAAGAGTCCTGTGGGCCCCTAAAAAGAAAAGTACGGGTATTCCCTTAGAAAATATTGTACTGCACTTGTATGTATTGTTTGCTTGAGAATACAACCGAAAGTCAGTTGCCTAAGTATCTTTATAAAGGAAAAGAACATACTTTATGAAGGCATATAGCATTTACTACGTGAAAAGAACATTAATGAATACATGATGTTGTTTCTAATGCCACATGTCTGACGTAGTCAGATCGAGGCCCATGAAATTCATCGTTAATGAATACATAGTTAATAGTATTTTACCTGATTAGACTCGCCTCAGAAAAATACTTTATGAAGGCATAAAACTATCTATAATGAAAATTAATCAGCCACCTGTGCAAAAAGTATCTACTTTTTTAAAGAAATGCGTTAATGTCCTGTTGTCTTCTATATTGCACTCTGCATTTTGCTACTTCATCACGAAGACGACGGAGGAACAGTTAGTCTATTACCGACGCAACGGTGTGACCGAGTTTTCGAGTGCCGAGTTTTTTGGACTCTACTGTATTTGATATTTTTACTAAAACAGTGCTTCTCAAACTGGGGGGCGCGATAACCCTACAAGGGGGCGCGAGCAAATCAAAGAGTCGAAAATAAAAAATTATATTTAAAAATTAATTAATTTACTGAAAAAAAGCAAAACAAAATATATACATTCTAACACAATAAAAAATAACACTTATTATAAATATAAATGAATCAATACTCCAAAATACATTTAATAATTAATTTATCAATACTAAATCAAGAACAAGTTTAATGATTACTATTGACTCCAATGGACATGCTTTGCAAAAGGTTTAAAAAAAGGTTTAATATTAGATATTGACACTATGTTTTTTTCTATATTTAGCTATCTATATTTTGTCTTTAAAGCAGCCACGACAGAAAATCTGTTTTCACAAAGGCAGGATGTTACAAATATGGGATTATACTTTAGAAATGCATGATTGAAGAAACAAATATTTAATTTGATTAAAGATTATAATTAATTTTAATTTAAAAATCATAAATGAAAAGTAACATAATACTTATCCTATTGCTTAAAAGTAGCTTACTTAAAATATCTATTGATTAAAAGCAACATATACAAAATTTAAAACTTATCTTGATGATTTGTATGGTTTATAAATAAGGTCATATTGTAATTTTAACTTCAAAATCTACTATTATTACATTCAATATATTGCAATTGTAAGGGGGGCGCAATGAAAATTATGATTAAAAATTGGGTCGCAAGCATTGAAAGTTTGAGAAACACTGTATACTAAAATATAAAATTGAATGCAGTTTTGTAGCGAGTAGGAAAACTTGTCCTTTACCTTTTCTAAATATAAAACTTGACAGTTTTATATACGCTTTTCTGTTCTTTTCTTGTTTTTTCAATTTTTTCTTGATATATATATATATATATCCTATATAAAATGAGGAACAAAGATTAACGCTAATACAAAAATTCGAAGAAATAATATATATCCTGAAAATATTTAAATATGTTAACTGTTTTTGAAAGTATCTCATTCTATTGCACTTGTGAATGCGAATTATATTTAGTTTCACAGAAAAATATTTCGAAAACGCAGGAGATTTTTAATCCCAAAGTAAGACCTTTTCATGAAAAATGATATTTTTTAAATATTTTTTACGACACTGACTAATTACACTGAAATGAAACCTTACGAAAGTTAATTTAATTAGGGAGTCCAAAATGAGTGCAAAAAAATTAGATGTTTTCTTTTGCTAGATGAAGCATATAAAATGGTGAAAAAAGAAACCATTTTTATAAGAAACATAGATAATCTTATAAAATAATTACACGGTATAATATCTGTTTGCACTAAAAGAATTCTTAATTGGAAATAATTACATCAGAATGTCAATTATCATGCAAAAAAATCGTTAGCGATATCTTAGGACTAAATATAAAACTTAAGACAAATGTAAAAAAATGCCCATATTAAATCAATTTAAAAATTATTCACATGTAATGCTGAACCAAATATAATATACTAGGAAAAGATATTGTAAAAAATTAATATGAATTATTTCTGTTTTACCTATTTGAACTAGAATTATTCTTAATTTTACTTATTACTAACGGGATTTTATACACTCTTTATGTATCAAGTAGTTTCACTAAATTTGAAAATTTACGATGAATATCAGTAATTGTTGCTGCTTAAGGAAATCAAGTTTTGCACTAAAAATATCCTTCTTTCTTTTGGTGGTATATAATTATTATTACATTTGTGTTATATAATCCCAAATACTATAGTAATTCTTTCAAATGTTGGTTTTCAACAAATATTAATTTGTTTTAAAACTTCGCTTATTTTTTTAGAAATATCAAGGTATCACACATTGATCGTTATCATGCGTATTTGCAAAAATCGTGCTTCAATATATTTTTATATCCAAGGGAAATATTTATTCAAATTATATCAAAATGTACTTTCCTTAAATTCTTTACTAAGTTTTGAATAACTCATAATTTTACAATGAATTCGAATTTCTAATATCATACTGTTTTAAAATAAATCCTACAGCAAAAATGCGACACACCAAGGATTTACCCAAATTGCACGAAATTTTGTATGCGTAGCTCTAGAATGTTAATGAGTATGCAAATGATTAACTTTTGATGTACAATGACAGACTAGCTAAAGCTCCAGCGATTGCAACGACGCATCCGGATGGCGCATAAAACAGAGGAAATTCTAATGCCTAAGCATGACATCCATGCGAATGAGGTTCTGTCGACCTACATAAACTGTACCAATGCTTTGCAGACGGATTCGTAAGCAATGTAAGAATATATCACCATTTGAAAAGGGACGGGCAATCGACAAACAAAACAGAGTGTCAAAATTGCATGACTGAACGATATTTGAATCCGGGCGATGTTACCAATCGTCGATATTAGTAGGAAGGGCTGAATTATAAGCGTATGGAAAGTTAAGAAAGTAGTGGCCGACTAATACTGTATGATGACAGAACGCGAGAACACAATGATTGTCTTTTTCCCCTTGTAATCCTTGATGCATCCATATCAACGATGTGTAACCAGAAAAGCAATAATTGAAATGAAAAATGATAGGAGACTCAGCGAACGAACGCTGTGGGTATGAAGATCTCTGAGACAACTACCTCTCACCTTTGCTCACTGCCAGGCACATTTACTGTGGTTCTGGTTCACTGGAACCTGCAATCTCACGAACTCAAGTAGGACTGTTTTTTCAGAAATATGAGTCTCTCGCTTCGAATTAAACTTAGAGAAGAGTGTAAAGAGATGCCCAAGATAGAAGTAAGATATTCATCTGACTGTTATCCACAACCCATCCCGTCAATGAGGAGTTATTATAAGGGATACATTTTCTGTGATAGCCTAATCCCTTAGTTTTTCATTTATGATACTCTTAATCTAAGGTGGGACGTTGACGAAATTCTGCACCCAGTAGTGTTGCCCTTCCTTTCAAGGACTCCTGGGCTTACTTTTCAACAAGATAATTCCTGACATGCTTAGTAAGCTCCTCTACTTTTTCGTGCTTCTCCAAAACTTCCCTGACCGTCACGAACACCATATATTTCTCCAATAGAGCATTCTTTCGCTTTGTTTAGCAGGGTGTCTAAATTACAACCATCTAATTCACCAATTGGAACTTGCTTGGCAAGGAATACCGTAGGAGGATATTTGCCACCTCTACGAATTAAAACCCGGTTTGATAACCGCTTGCTTTAGGACTAGAAGTAGACTATAATATTATTTATTTAACTATTGCTCTTTTAGCTATATTTTCTTAATTAATATATTAAATTCCTGTGATACTGTTAGAGTTTTTTTCAATGTATGTATATCACATCTACTGGTTTTCTTTCCAGTCGGCCTTATTGCGTCGCCTTTTACGTTAATGTATATAACTCTTATAAACTTTCATATAAATTGCTTATTTTAGAAATTCATTAATGAGGGTCTGTTTCATTATGTTATTGTTAAATTAGGCTTTGCTTAAACTTTTATTTGTTACATTTATGAAAGTATTTTGTGTATTTTTCAATTATTTCTTTTTAACAGCTCATTGAGGGAAATTAAAAATTAGATAGAGGGCACACTCTTTATTATACTGCTACAAGTGTCGCTTTCTAGTTCTATTAACAAATTACAAAAGGCTCCAACCTTTCTATCTGCAAATAATCCCATTTGATGACAGAAACCGTTTCTTCGTATTTCTCTTTTCGAAAGAGTAACATTTTCTATAATCCTTTCATTTTGCACATAGCCTCAGTATTTTCTCCTCAATACTTTTTCTCTCTGAGATCGAACTCATTTTATTTTTCCTTCATGACCGCTTTTGGTATTAAATCTAATTACAGAATTCTTTTTTTTTTTCAGCACACTACCTTCAAACACGTATCTTTTTTAATGGTTTTCATTCTCCGCTCTAATAATGGTCTCTTAAATTTTATTCGTTCTCCTAGAATTCAATTATTTCATTTCACAAGAAAATGGGGAAGAGGTAATTTTTGAAAGGTATAAATGGGCTTACAGAGAACTGTTCTTCGCTTTGGGAAATCCTCCTTTCGCAATGAATCAAATTAACTTAATGGACAATGCGAGTTATGAACTGCTGACCTTTTATTCAAGCTGGGAATCAATTCTTCTATAGCTGTCTGCATACTTAATTTTCATATTAATTTTCATAATGAAATTAATGTTTGAAGTTTTTGACTATTTTATATGCCTACGGGGATCAGGGCTTTGGTTTTATCATAAAGAGGATATTAAATAATTTGAGGGTTTTTTTAATTAAAAAATATAAGTATATAAGTAAATTTTGGTTAGCCAAGCTTTTTTCTCCTCAATAATTCAATTAAACCGAGTTCATATTCTATTGTTTGAAAATAAAGGCTCTGGTCGATCAATAATAATGGTTAAAAAGAGAGAAAATGTCTGTTACAATTAAATCTTCCATGTTTTTGTGAGCATTAAAATTGCTTATAGCCCAAGAAACTACGTATAAATAAAGTTAATTTTTTTTTAAAATTGTTAAAATAACCATATGATAAACCTAAATGAAAGAAAACTTTTAAGTAAATTTTATTAATTGTCTTAAATCTGAATTTGTAGAAAAAACATAAAATTATTACGTGTAAATTTTTTTTATTAGAAGCATTAAGGATTTTTAAAAAATTGTATTTATATAAAAACTATAATTTTATAAATAGAAAAAATATATTATTTCTAAAATTTCAAAGTATATAAAATAGAAAATAATTATAAGGCATTGAACAAACTTTTGATAAAAATTAATCAAATGCTTACAGTAAAAATGTTATATGTATTGCATTCGTTATCTTTCAGTAAGAAATATGAAGAATGTTCAGTAAAAAATTAAGCTCTCCTAAAATCTAAGCAAAAATTTGATAATTTTAAATTAACTTACCTAATTAGTATGGTACTAATAAGAAAATGTGTGAAAAAATCTTTGAGCTTACTTCATCGATATTTCTTTATAAGTATTGTTTGCAAGGTTACAATGATGTGGGCTTTAAAAATCTTTTCGTTGCTGTTCTCAATACATCAGCGGTTCTTAAACTGTGGTAGTCCGCGGACCCCTGGGGGTCCACAGCTTTTTTCTAGGGGATCTGCGGAGTCTGTCATGTTTGTGTAACGTTGAGATTTCCCTCTTTTACAAACTCTAAAGGGCCTCGTGAAAAAATTGAAAGAAGTGCCATTCTAGACCAGATCATTAAACCCAATGAAAAAACTCTACAAGAACATGTATTTCGATCAAGAATATTAAGTTCGGGATGTTCGAAATTTTGGGGTCCGCGATTTCACGCTGATACTTAAAGGAGTGCCACAGCGATCGAAAGTTTAAGAACCGCTGCTCTACATAGATGGTTTTCAGACATTCTTCTCATATTGAGCAACATGTACCATTTTCTTCAAATTATTTTTCCCATTCGAAATAGATCCTAAATTGCTACTATAAATCAAAAATTAAAGAAAAAGTTTAAGATATTTAAAAACAAGTAATATAAAAAAAATTTAATTCAGTTTCTACTTTGAATAGATAATAGAAAGTATTTTATTAACGATTGAAAATTGGATATATATATATATATAGGGAGAGAGTGAACTAATAGTAGGAATTTAAAAAAGAGCATCATTTGCCTGTATTGTTGTACACCAGGTTTGGCTGAAAAACAAGTTTTCGACGCCAACTTTTGTCTTTGTTTTAACAGTTACATTGTTACAACAATAGAGACAGGTCTAAGTTGGCGTCAAAAACCGATAATTAATATTTATAATTAATTAATTAATATTTGAAAAACTGTATTAATATCAAGTGTCATACACTACAAGTTTAAAAAAATGTATTTGAACTTAATTGATGAATAGAAAATATTTATTAACGATTAAAAATTTTAACAAGATAAGTATATAAATAAATAAATGTATAGAGAGAGCAAGCTAATAGTAGGAATTGAAGAATAGCTACCGGTAAAAAACGAGTTTTTTAACCATTGATTTTCTTTCAAACTTCATACTTTGTGTTGCATAATTTTTTTATACCTTAAATTCTAAGAGCGAAAGGAAACGTCGCCCCGAATTTAATTTATTCAAAAATTAGCTTTAATAATTTAATTTTACGAGGGGATAGTTTAATTTGCTGATTTCAATATTCAGCTGTTTCACATTGTAAGAAATTGAAATTTTGAGTTTAATTTAATTCTTTGAATAATGAGTTTTAATCAATTAAATTTTATTAATTATAATTTAATTATCGTATTGTCATCCAAAACAATCGTATATAGAAAATTTCAGTTCAACTGAGCTCTTCTAATATTCTAATTCTGAGGGAGTTTGCCTCCTATAGTTATAATGTGAGGTAGAAGAAACCCATAAAAAATGTGAGAAAAAACATTGTAAAATTTTGTCCCAGGCATAGTTACAATGTGAGTAAAAAAACCCATTAACAAAATATAAGTATTAAAACAAAAGTTTGATTTGATAAATGAAAAACTCATCCAATAATTAAGGTTTTCTAGCTGGTAATTGCCAACAAATACTTCATTGGAAAAAAAGTATCAAAATTTGAGACTATGTATTAAATAATTACGCACATTAAAAATGTTTTAGGTTTTTGGAGATTTCTATCTCAATTTTTGCTGTTAGATATCTGAAATCCTGTAGAAATTTGAAATATAATTTCACATTTAACTTCAAAGTTTAATAGCATTATGAAACTGCCTCAAAAGTTCGCTTGAAAAATAAAGTATACAAAACGGATGTACTAATATAGTTTCCTGCTTCCACTTTTTCTTTATATAAAAAACTTCAGGTTTCTTAAATCTATGTTTGTCTTTTGATGCTACTATTCCCATTTAATTAAAGAAAATTCCCATTTTTCTAGTGTAAAAATATTTGGCAACAAATATTGCACCGCAAAATGTCTTTTTTTTATGATCATTATATAAAGATCATTCATGTTAGTTTAATTGATTAATATTTGTTTTCACTTGCAAATTTTAGGCATAAGTATTTTTCTATCATTGTTTATTTTCTTTAACTTTTTCTTTGCATATTATGTATAAATTTTCTGCTGAAGGGGAAGGTTTGCCTCCTATGAAACAAAATTAAACCTGCTTCATTGCCCTCAATCAGTGATTTGGCTGCCCCTGTCAGATTTGGAAAACATAATAGTTTTCCATTTGTTCAGATATTTAATTTATCTCAATAATTTCTCTTTTCATAAAGAAGATCAATTTTTTCCCACATAAGAGAAATGTATGCATAGCTAATGCTTTTCATTTTGTAAAAAGTTTCTTAGATAATTTTTTCAAGCAGAAAAAATTTTAAGTTATTTTATTTCTTCTAGTTGATTCGTTACAGCATATTTTTTTCATTTCAAGACTTTCTTTAAATCTTTAGAAAATTTAAAAAAATCTCTTTGGGCGTAAAACAAGTAAATATTGTTAAATTAATTCAAACAGATTTCATTTTTACTTCAAAAATAATATTTAAAGGAGTTAGTAAAAGGTTTTTTTCCAGATTTTTTTATAATATATGTGTGAATTAGATATTTCTAATACATGTGTAGATTAAATATTCAAAGAATATTTATAAAAACTGTACTGTTTAAACTCAGAAATAAAGTTTCCCTTTGAAATTCTATTTAATAAAAATATTTTAAAAAGGAAATATTTTTTACAAATCGCAAGTATGAAATATTTTATTGATTAATAGGAAATTATCAGAACGATGAATGTGTGTGTGTGCGAAGCAATTAAATTTATTTAAATCTTAAAAAATCCTGGAGTAAAAAAATAAATATATACGTTTTCTTCCAAAAATAGTTTTCTAACATTTGAAAGTCTAGAAAAAAAAAGGAATTGTTAACATTATCTTTAAAATAAAAAAATGTATTTCTTTTGTATTATTATTTTTATTTCTATCACATAAAAATGCGAAGTAAACTACCAACCTTCTTTCATACTTCAAATTGTATTTGTATCTATTATTTGAAATCTTTTATTTCAATACTGTGAAAGAAGCTTGAGTGGGATGTTTGTTGAAAAGAATAACGCATTCAATCGTATATTTATAGCTTGAAACTCAATTACAATTCGCCCTTTTGAGAAAAATATTTCTTCCAGAATACAAAATATTTTTAGATTTTGCAATATCTTTAGTTTATTCCATTGAATTCTTTCAGAATTTATCATTACACTGCTTCACAGTATATAACGAATTCTTTCTTCTACTTTAAAATAAGATTGGTAGAAAAAGTAATAAAAATAAATTGCCCTTCTACGATTCATATAAAATAGAATGAACTTCTTGAAATTTTTAGATTAATATATACATTTTCCAAGTAAAATAGTAAACATAAATTTTGTAATAAATAGTTGTTTTTCGAACATAGAATATTGTAGAATAATTTTAAAAACAATTCCAAACAGATTCCGTACTATCGACCTTACTTTAATCCAATGTCAACGAATCTTATTTAACAATTTAAATTATATCAATATTTTATGCATGTAAAATTAATCTATAAAAAATCCATTCTTTCTCATCTCTTAGTAGAATTTAAAAAATACGAAAAAAACAAAGTATAGTTTGCTTTAATTATTTTTTATTGGGCTTTGATGTAGAGTGTTTTTCGGTGTTTTCGTCATTTATTTAAATTATTTGAAGCCTTTATGTCTAATCTGAAGTCTGAGCCCAGATTGTCCATGATTCATACAAAATAAAATATCATTTGAAAAATATAAATAACCATCACTAATTCATGAACATAAATTTAGGTAAAATAACGGGAATATATACATAGGAAAGATTGTCAGATTCTGAAAATAAGCACATATGTTAGCGTAAGACGTCTACATTACCGCTGTCATTAGAAAGATCGTAGTTATCTCCTACTTGTTTAATATATGAAATTATTCCTGTAATTTTTGAACAAAATTAGAGCTTGCCTGCTGTGGTATCTATGTTTCGGTTGATTTAAGAACAAATTCAGTAATTAATCATTGTATTTTTGCCAGGCCTTGGCATAATTTTGTGTGTCAGTGGATATCATTTCCAGCCAATTAGCTCATAAATTCAGATGACGTCATAGCCATATGATAAATGTAATCACGTGTTTCCTGCCAATCAGTTTCTGCAATTCACTGTTGCCAACTTTTGCTTTGTGCTTAAACTTTTTTTAAATAGTACATAAGAACAATAATTGCATATGTATGTAAACAAAATGCCTTTGTTAAAAATGAACATGCATTATAAATATAGTACATATATATATTTTTTTAATTTTGAAAAACTTTTTGAAAAATCTTAATATTTGACCATTTTTACCAACTTTCATCCATATTTTACAAGTTAAACAAGTATAGGTCTAATGTCGGTTTTGAATTCAATGGAGAACTCGTGATTGCATTTATCCTGTGACCGTCAGCCTATTGTATGTGTTTATACTCAATACCTATGTGGAGTGTGTGTCTCTCTCTATATAAAATAATGGGTGAGGATATTTGAAAGATATTTGATCAACATCCCAAAAAATATATTAAATCCGCTCAATTTGACATGTTTTCCGTAAGATATTTGTATCATATATACCTTGACGAAATTTTAAAATGCTCATCACGAAATTTTCATGGGTTTCTAACCTGTAACAAAGTTAATTAAAGTTATGAAATATTCATTTATACTTGAAAATAATTGTATTCTCAATTCATTAAAATTTGCTTTCGAACTTCAGAATTATTCATTCTTTTTTTAATTCCGTATTTGCAATCAATTAGTACATGTTGAATCTTATTAAATAAAATTCAAATTGGTTTCAAAATATTTTGAATAAAAGTTATAACTTTATTGATGACATCTATATGTATAAAAATGGATGTTTGTATGTATGAAATCGCATCACTCCAACACCGTTCAACCAATGACTATGAAAATTGGCATGTACATGTATTTTTATGGGGAGAAGGTTTTTGTGTCATCCTCTTTGTTGCATCTCTCCACCAGGAGGCGCTACAGCATATCAACTTCTGCACCGTTCAATCAATCGCCAAGTTGCCAAAAGGGTCGCCACACAAAAATGATGCCAATTTGGCTCTATGACCCATATTTCGCTATGTTTCTATTGAATTGCCATTTTAATGTAAAGAACGGCATTGCTTGCGAAGATTACAATTTTAACATAAAATAAATACAACAAAAAGTAATATTAATGCATTACACATCCAGATATAAATTATTTACGCTATTTTAAGCGTTCATCACACAAAATGTGTAACAATGTGTTACTTTTACTGAGCAGAGATCAACTTAGGAAGGTGTTTCCAAAAATTGACCCACAAGAGAGTTACAGAGTGTTATAAATAAAAAATCCTTTCTATCAGCTATAGATCTACAGACTTAAAACTTAGCAAATAAGTGTTTTCTGCTAAACTGAAATATGCAAAGAGCGTTTTTTTTAAATTTGCAATTCACGTAAAATTAACTCATTAAAACTTCTTTATCCATCAATCTGTATTGTTTAATTTTTCAATTCACCAGTGCTAAGAACTGGTGTACCAGCTAGTAGCATTATAAAGAAAAGGAATTACATTGACGAAATTTCGATGATACTATCTCAATATAAACTGGGATTTGAGTAAGATATTTGAGTGTGAAATTTACATTTTAAGATTCTATTAGTATTAATTACAGAAATAGAAGTTCTTTCACCAACGTAAACGTTAGATATTTTGCAATAAATTCAGTAACAACTCAGAATCATTTACGTGCATTAAATTTTGGATTTTAGAACGAAATATCTAATTAAAAGAATTTACATTAATGTTATGAGTTAATAAATTATTATTATAGAAATGTAAATATCTCATATTGTGTGTGATGGTGATTAAGATATCACACAAAAAGGATTAAGGTTTCCAATATAGTATAAGATCAATTTAAAGTCTGTGTATGAGTTGCATTGGTGCTTGCTTGCATGAGTGCGTGCGTGAATGCTTATAGGAGTTGATCTTTTAAAACTTTTTAAGATTTGAAATTTTTAGAAGACATAAAATGCAATCTATTTTATAAGGAGCTCATAGATTCAAATAACTTTTAAAAACCAAGAATTATTTCATAAGTACATTTTAATAGCAAGATTCGCGGTGATTGTTGGATTATTATCCTTTCACTGATACACAATAGACATTGAAAATGTGTTGAGAGTTTCTTCTTAAATCAAAAGTTTGCATATTTATAGTGGTTTTTGTTTTAAATTCGAATATTAATTTGAGTTTTGAAAAAATTTTAAAGCTTGTAACTATGCCTTTTGTTTTAACTCTTTTAGCAAGCAGCATCAAAACAAACTTATTTTTCTTCTAGGTTATTTATATTCTAGACTCTTAAAAATATTCATAATTTAAATAAAAAACAATGTTTTTTAAAAAAAGTCTTTAAAATTAATTATGTTTTTCAATCTTATTTAAAATGTATTTAAATCATTTTTAATTATTCTATGCGAAGCTCTGGCTTCATCTAATAAATATATTGTGCTTTTCTTGTAAAGTAATTTAATGTTTTTTTCTTGCATTGCTTATATTTTTGCTGCCAAAGATATGTAATTACTTGATTGCTGTGAGCGAGCTTACCACAAAAAATGTTAATAAATAAATAAATGGAAGACAACCTTGTCTCATTTCCCTTTCTAAGCCTATCAAAGCGCAGCAATCAATTACTCATTATCAAATCTTAATTTCCTGTGAACCGAATTCTGTCTCTGATCCCACTTTTTCTTTTTTTTCAGGGATCCGCCATGTCATTCCAAATCACATCACTACCGAGTACTCATCCTCTTCTAGTTCTCATCAATCCCAAAAGTGGGGGCAGGCAAGGACTGAGGTAATTAAATCTCTCTCTCTCATTGGTCAGACTTCTATTTTTTCAAATCAATGATTGGATAATTGCCCTGACTACATAAGAGGGGATCATTAATTAATGACGTTGGTTATTATACTTGTTGATTGTTTTCGAGTGATCGAAGGAGTTAATGGGACATAAATTCGATTCCGAATCATTTTTGGTTTTCATATCAGATTTAATAATTGGGGCTTAAGTTTTGGAGAACTTTGTGAAAAATAATTTGATTTGGAGTTTGAGTTGCGCTAATATATGATTTCTTGAATTATGCACTGGGTTGTCTGGAAGTGACATGTAGTTTCAAAAAGCAATTCCAATGCATTAGTTTAACATGATGAATCACTTTCATTTTTCAGAAATATAATCCATGAATTTTATTTTTATGCTCGTAAATGTAATCTGATGGATCCAATTTAAAATTCTGCATGATTTATAAAGCGTTGAAAATATTCTTTAAGGTGACTAACTACGATCAAGACTTTAATTTTAAAAATGCGTATAAATGGATAATTTTTTGAATAATTAGAGTCAGTTGAATTAGAATTTGCATAAAAGATTGTTTTACGGATATTATTAGGGGAAAAACATATTTAAATGCAATTTTTGGCAAAAAACAAGAAAGAATGACATATTTTCCAAACATTCTCCTTTTATGAAAAGTGTTTTATAATAATAATATTTTCACCTATATATAGCTAGGACTTCTATACTGGGGAGATTTGAATTATATAATTTAAAAGTGTATTTATTCATATTCAATTATATCGAAATAGTGAAATTTTAACAAAAATCACTCGTCATTATTTCAATTAATCGTAACTCTGAAAATAATGGGAATTTCCCAAATATTTAAGTTCAACCCGGCTACAGTAGTTCTAGCTATGTATAGGCAAAATATTATTATTGTGGAAGGAGAATGTTTTGAAAATATCATTCATTTTTTACCGAAAAACTGCATTTCAATCATTTTTTTCTTGTATTGATATTATTAAAACAATTTTATGCGTTTATTCTAATTCAGCTCTGACGTTAAGTATAAGATATTATTCATTAACACGTGTGTGTGTGTGTGTGTGTGTGTGTGTGTGTGTGTGTGTGTGTGTGTGTGTGTGTGTGTGTGTGTGTGTGTGTGTGTGTGTGTGTGTGTGTGTGTGTGTGTGTGTGTGTGTGTGTGTGTGTGTGTGTGTGTGTGTGTGTGTGTGTGTGTGTGTGTGTGTGTGTGTGTGTGTGGTGGTGCGTGGTGGGGTGGTGCGTGGTGGTGGTGTGGTGTGTGGTGTGTTTCAAAATCATGGTTCCGATCTTAGTCATTTTAAAATGTATTACTGCAAAATAGATTAAGTTTAAGGTATTGTATATCTTTTATTTAAATTTATATAAGGAAATTATAAAATATTGAAAAAAACCTATAATTTATTTGTGTTATTAAAAGTTATATTTATTGTTTTATGTGGCAAGTACAAAATATATATTTCTGATAGATAAATTATAGTTTTCCATAACTTGTTTATTTCCAAAAGCTTTAGTTGAACCGAAGCTTAATTTTACATTATCACACAATTCACGAGATTATTGATTTGATTCGTACTTCGAAATATGTTTCTTAATTAAATTCTGCTTTAAATCTTTCAAAATCACTTTCAGGATATTGCGAAAATTCCAGTATTTACTTAACCCACGACAAGTGTTTAACTTAGCTAAAGGTGGCCCTATGGCTGGGTAAGTATTTATTTCGTTTTCATCTTGTTTTCCAGATACTTCTCCTAGAACTGAACCCCGTAGGCAGAAATTGTCATCTAAGGTTTGATTAGTTTCGTGTTTTTGACATTCGTTCCTATACTTTTTGCACCTAAACATTTTTTTCATGGTGAACGAAGGAAAGATTTTTTTTTTAATTCTAGAGACGCGTAATTTCCTACTTCCGTTGAAAATTTTTCTAGTAAAATAGCTGTTTAACTCGCGCTAGAAGTAATTAAATTTGATCGACTTTAAAATGTGTTTGACAGGAGAAAAAAATTTATCTTAAAGCATTTGACGTTAAACGGTGTTAAATTCGTTTCTGACATATTTTTCTAGGTATGTTTTTTTAAATATTTTAGCTATGTGAAAAGCATTGGTATTTCGTTACAGGAGTTTACGTATTTCTTATTACGTTTTCGAGTGCACAAATTTTAATTTTTACGGTATTAAGTTCGACTGTCTAAAAATTTAATTTTAAAGCGTTTAAATTATTTTAATGTAAGAATCAAAAAACCCAAAATTTTTTTTTAATGTAAAAGTCCAAATCTTTTAATTTGGGAACAATAATCCAAAAAACCCCCTTCTAATTAGTTTCCAAAGATGTCTCTAAAGGCATTTATATGCATGTTAGAAGTGACTCCAAAAGAGTAAAAAATAAGGATTAATATGTAAATTCAGTTTTTCGTTGTTTGGAGGAAATGTTCTCAAACATTTTAAAGATTTGAGAACTCGGTGGTGCATCATTAAAATATGCATAACTGCAATTTCAAATCAGAGAAAAAAATATTTAAACAAATAGATTTTTTTTTTTTTTTTTTATTTATTATTTATTTATTCTACTTTAATATTGACTCCAATTTGTTTTTAAATTTTCATATCATCCATTTTTTTTACTATATTCATATATTCAATTTAATGAATTTCAAATAACTATTTTTATATTATAATGGATATTTGCACTTTCCTAATACACTATCGCATTTCGAACGTAGTAAGAAAAAATGATGTCTCAACTGCTTTTTTATATGTTAGAAAGCGTATTTTAAAAATAGGCATATTTTTAGTTTGGGAACAAAAATTATTTTCAGTTGAAATTAATCATTACAAATTATTTTGTCATCTGCAAAATGTATCTAACAGGTTTCGCGTTCTTGATGGAATCGCTTACGAAAAGAATTTCAAAATTATTCTGAAATAACGAAAAATATTCGATCAATGACAAATAAAGTCTTTGTATGGATTTCATTTCTGCAAATCATTCACCAATATCTGATTTACACTGGCTAGTCAACTCGAACATTTGACAGTATAACCAATAAAAATAGAAAATAAATCATGGATCATCACAAAATTGGAAAGTGCAATATTACAGGAATAAAACTGTGCTTAAGATGAAAATGTTTTAAGTTTATTATTATTATTCTTATATTTAAGTCATTATTAAAGGGATGTTTAAAGCTCTCCGAAAAATAATAAATAATTGATCAATTATGTGACTTTCCTTGGATATTCACACGAAATTTATAAATTTACAGCTAACTATACATGCTTATTAAGAGGTTATCAACCATCCCAGATACTAGCAACGATAATCCCTCACTAGGGAAGTTCTTGAAGCTTTGAGTCTCGCTAAAGGATGTAAATGTGCAGAGATAAACAACCCAGGGGTATTTCAAAGATTTTAAATGGAATTGAAGCTAGATAAATACGCTAGCCAGATATGTCATCATTGTTCAGGTACTCGTCCACGATGTTAGTTCAATATACACGCTTACTATCATCTAGAAGGGGGAATAATAAATTGTTGCAATACAGAATTTCGTAAATGGATCTAAGACTTAATCCCGTCACACAACCACCTTCAAAGATACATATCAATGCGATCCATTGAAATTCCTACTCACTCTATGACACTACTGTTTCTGAATGCATCGCTCTCACACAAACGCTCTAAATGCGTTTTCATCTGACTAAGATAAATCTACTCTAATCTTTGAACAGGACTTTGCACTAATCTGAGTCAATCCTATTAGCATGCTTACGACACCTAGACTAATTTCTTTGGCTTGGAAGGTTAGTGGAATGCAAGCACATGGTACTTGGACATTCAGCGCTTTATATTTGGAGATTTTAGCACGTAGTACTGATAAATACTGTCTTACCAAAAAGATGTAACGACTAAATTCATGATGGTCACATGATAATGGCAATCACGAGTTTCCCATTGATTAAAAATTGACGTATTAGTTGTTCTACTTGTAAAGTTTTGGTAACATTTAAAATTTGATATGATTAGGTAAAGAGTTCACACGTGTTAAAATTCTTCAAACAGTTTTCAAAATTAAAAAAAAATACTTACATTATACGAATACTTTTAAATTAAGTGCATTATGTTTAACTATGTGCATTATTATGTCGTTGACAAATATGTACTTGCTAAAAGAAAGTTTTTCTAAAAAAGGCAAACGTTGGCAACAGTGAAGCACGTGAACTAATTGGCTGGAAACGCGTGATTATATTTATGATTATGATGTCGCATTAATTTATTAAGTGATTGGCCGAAAACACGTGGCTCAGTTATTATGTGACTATGACGTCACATGAATTCAGTCCATTGCAAGAATTGCTTATTAATTCCTATGGACTACTATAATAATATGTTATTCATCGCGAGGAAATAGTGTAATCATTGGATTTACCTGGCACACATCTCCGGATAACACATCTGATAGTTCTTAACAGTTTTCACTATATGCTACATTAATCCTTTTTTCAGCCAAAGGAATATAAATATCTTTGAGGGGAAAAAACCATCGTTATAAGCACCTAATATCAGCATTACACTTCCTATCTTTTAGAACGCAACAACATCTATTGACTACTTAAACTGCATATGCACGGACAGTCAATCGGTAGGGAAAGTGACCGATCTCGATTTCGACTATTATAAACTTAATTATAACGAATTATAAACTTAAAAACTCCGACTCCCATATATATGTAAACATGTGTTACAATTTTTTAAAAAAATTTAAAAATGAAGTAGTAGATGTAACAGCAAAAAAAATTGATGCAAAGTAGATTATTTGTTTTAATTACCATTTATTCTGAAATGGAAAAACTGGCATTACTAATATCTGAAAAACTGTATAGCTTCGGCAACATCTTTTTTGATAGAGGACCGTAGATACGAATTGGTGATCTTTAGATCTGAGAATAGTCCAAGCAAACTTGAATAGGAGGAACAGCTGTTACTGTTAAGGCTATTTCTTTTAACTTTTCAGAATAGATTTGTATGAGTTCGAAAAGAGATGTCTTGCAACAACAATAATATTTTTCTATTTCTTCGAGTTGAAATATTTGTAGAAATCTTTTTTTTTTTTGTATTTTTTCTTTTTTATATCTAAAGACTCTTATTTCTTTAATTTCATTCGATTTGTCTTAGCCATTTTAATACTATCCCAGTATTTCTCAGTGTCTAATTCTTAATAAAAATAAATAAATAAAAATAATAACTCAATTTATGATTTTTTTTTCAATTCACTTTAATTTAACTTCAAATTCAAACTGTTCGACAAAAACTGGAGTCAGGGTCGTCGTACTTTTATTAACACCAACTCCTACTCCTTTTACCCCAAAATCTTTACGATTCCGATTCAGCGACTCCAACTCCACTGCCCTGGTAACATATAATATTTGTATCTGTCATCTACATTCGCAACAATTTTAAGCAACTCAAAATCAAATCCTCTTTCAAAAATTGAAAATACATATTGCGTAAATTTTTATGTACCCTTTGGTATTTGATTATATATTAATAAAAAATAAGAGTTTTTAAAAAATTTAATTTACATATTTTAAACCACAATGTATATAAAGTTATCTGTTGAATTTTTCGCTAGTAAAATTCTTTGATTTTTTTTCCCTTTGAATTTTATACAGTTTATGGAATATCTATCCTCTTCCCAAAACTAAATAAAAAGAAATTTTGCCATTTTTCGTATAAGAAGTTGCACGGATTCCAAATAAGTCAAATATCGATAGCGTCTTGAAATCCTATTATATAATGGTCATCTCTTTTTTCATTTTAGAATTAATTTATTTGGTATCACACATTTTAACTGAAACAAAATATCACAGAAAGTATAATATGCTAAAAACGAATATAAACTGGGTCATGGGACACAGAAATAAAACTATTTCCAATCTTCAATAACATCACTAGATGAATTTGGTTTGCAAATAGTTGAATAACAATTAATCTACAAATATCAATTGGATTTGGCCTACGTAATGATATAAATAAAACGGGATTTAATGCACACTTTCTCTTTACCCCTGTTTACAAATTTCCGGTATAATTAAAACGCATGGTTTTTGGCAGAATAGTTCCTCCCGGAAACTGTTCTTCACATCCCGAAGACGTTAAAGCCTACAATGGCTCGTGAAATTAATGACACTTTTAGACTTCATTACGGATTTAAGGTTTAAGTTGTTTTATTCTTACTAAGATCTAATTATAATAACCAAGGAACACTGCGATTTTGAGAAAAAAGTTTTTTAACAAATATCAAAATCGGTTTGTTTGTTTTAATCCAATTATTCTCTTCAAAAACTATCGGATAACAAAGTGAACTTCTGTTGTTTGGTTATTATGGATATTTTTCATGCTATCTTCATAATTTTCTGATGACTTTGTTAGCCAGTGTTCAGGGTCATAAACTCGTGGCCAGTTCTGTTTCTGTCGAGTCATGGATTCGAATCATGGCCCCATGCCATGTGATGAGGCTGGAGCGGTGGGAAAAATTTGGTGAATGGGTCGCCAGCTGAAATGTCAACCTCACCAATAACCTACGAAAGGCTTTTAAATGCAACTTAGTTATACAGTCAGTCCTTTAATTAATATTTTTATACAAAATCTGTTCTCATAAAACTTATGTTTCTTTTACTGAATAATAACACTCCTATCGAAACATACCTCAACTTAATGAATATTTATTTTATAGAATTAATGGAAAAAATTTAAGATGCATTAAGATATTTAAAGGTTGTCTCAACACTTGACATTTCTCCTTTGTTTTTAAATTTTATAAAGAATTCTTAAATTGGAAATCTTGAGTAGTTCAACGTAACTGTATTCAAAATTTTCCATTGCTTTACTCCCTTATTTACTCCTTATTCCATTGCCTTACTCCCTTATGTGTACAGTATTTATTTTTTTTTTTTTGTAAGAAATGAATAAATTAATCGCATACACCGCAAGCAGCTAAAAATTCTATTAGAGAATTATTACGCAGCAGTTAATTGGAAATTTTAAAATATTTACTAACAGACATTAGAAAATTTTTTGATTCCTGACATGAAAGAATTCTTTTTCGACTTGACGCAGAAAAGAAAATACTACGTCATTTACATCCTGCTGCATGAGGTATGTTTTCACAGTTTGCAAACAATGTAAAGAATTTGAAGATGTAACAGTTTCGATTGGAGTTTCATTGTCAATTTCTGCAAAAAAAATCGCTATGCATTTGGTTTCGACAGTCTGAAATGCTTAACAAATTTTCATAAACAAAATTTTCAACAAAACTCACTGGCGTAGCTAGCTCTGAGGGGCCCTGTATCGAAATTCCTTTGGGGATCTTTTTTTAGATATAAGTGCCCTGTTAGTAGGATTGTAGTTACACATGTTGGGCCCCTGTAGCTTGGGGTTCCCGTATCATTGATACGTCGGTAGCTACGCCCCTGACAAAACTGTACATATAATAAATCTCACTTCTCTGAGGAAAGTGAGCAAATGGTAAAATCTCTCAAAATATCCCCTGCGTTGTAGATTAAGACGAGACAAAGGAATTTGTGTCCTGTTCAAAATGTATCCAGTAGGTTACACTCATGACCCATTTACACCTGTTAATTCTATATAATAATGGGCTACTCTCTTCACTTTCAAAATTTCTTACTCACAAGAAAAGTCTTTTTCTGTTCCGGGCAAAAAGGTTGTCATTTGAAAACAAACTAATAAAAAAAATTTTGTTTTTGAAATAATTTGTTAATTAGGTGTTTATTTTTTGTTAAATGGGAGGGGAGCTCTATTTCAATCGAGGAAAATAAAAAATTCGTTAAACAGGGGTTCGTCAAATCGGGCCCCGACTGTAATTACAAAATGTATCTCAAGAATATTTAATTTTCATCAAATGTGAGCACACTTTTAACTATTCCATTTCTATATAATTAAAGTAAATGTTAATGTAATTATATCATTTTATTAATCAAGTTTATTTTTTATTAATAAATGTCATTTTTTTTAAGCTTTCAGATGTACAAAGATGTGCCAAACTTTAGAGTATTGTGTTGTGGTGGTGATGGAACGGTTGGTTGGGTTTTAGACACAATAGGTATGATATATTTTCTATAATATTGTTACTGGTACATGTAGAATTAATAATAGTGATTATAAAAAAGCATTCAATACAGAGGAGGGATCATTATATGTAGAATAACTAGGATTTAAGTATTTTAAGAAACACTTATTGTTAACACATTAAGATGATATTTTAAAATTTAAAACGAATTAAGATTTAGTATTACTACTAATTCTTGTTAACAGTTTTGAAATGTTGTATTTATAAAGTTTTCTATATGAGTTGCTTAAAATTAATATTTGAAATTTAATACTTTTATTAGATGCTCTGTATCAAAAGCATATTTTTTGCCTTATATAAAACTTTAATTTCGACATCATCGCTATTTTCTTAAGAAAAAATCATTTATTTAATGTTTGTGTTTAATGTAGTATAATATGATTTTTAATGAATCATATTAGTACTATCTATTGAAAATTGAAAAACATTTCTTAAATTACCTTCGAACTATTTCTTTAAATCCTAAGTAAGTAGGAAAAAATTTATTCGACAATAATTTACAATTCTGAAAAGATGTCTATAATCTAAAAATATACAAATGAAAGACAAAAAGGAAAAGAATTGTATCAAAGTTGATGCAATTAAATGCAATTTATTTGGAAACTTCAAAATATTTAACAATTGTTCAAAATATTTTCCAGTTACAAATTTTCTAGCTAATTAATTAATATAAGTCCCTGCCCACCTAAGTTAAAAAATTTGGAATAAGTTTCAATAGACTTTATCCAAATACTTGGGAGAAACAGCGTTTATATGTTCTTAAAAAGCGATTTTAATTTTTTTTCTAAATATAGTAGTTTAAATGAGAAAAATTACGATTAAAACTATCATTTATAAAATGAACTTTTAACTTGACTGAAAGTAAAAATCTCCTTTACAAAATTATAAAACTGTCGCAGGCTTACATAAACTACATATTTTTATATATAGTGACATATTTAAAATATAAACTACAGCAATAAAAATTCATATTCCTCAATACATTTCCATTGAAGATATCTTCAAAGTAATTAATACTTCAAAGTAATGAAAATACGCTTTGAGATCACTATAAATATTATTTTGCTGTAATTTCAGATAAGATGAACTTCGCTAATCCTCCTCCCGTAGCTATTCTGCCCTTGGGAACAGGAAATGACTTGGCAAGGTGCATAGGCTGGGGGCCAGGTGAGTAACAGTTTATATATAAGCACTTTACTATGAAATGAATGCATTTTTGGGTAGATCATACGTGGATTCTTAACTTTGTTAGAATGAGTTATTAAAGTTAAGGAAGAACAATCAAACCAATTTATGTTGCTAAAATCCTAATAAGATACAAGGCCAAATTTTTTTAAAGTTCTTTTTAATTTGACAAATGAAAAGCAAAATAGGCGTCTAACATGCTTTATATTCAGAAAAGAGAACTTTATACTGAAATGATAATGGAGGATTGAAAATGACATAACCATAATGAAAAGTAGATAGATTAAAAGAGGAAAAAAATCCTTTTGAATAAGGATAGCATTATTATGGTGAATGTGTTTTTGACAACTTTGTTTTTAAAATTTCAAGAAAATGACTTAAATGGCCGATCTCATATTCATTAAACTAGATGCTTGCAACAAATTTTCATTTTTGTAATATTGTTGAGAAAATTATTTAAATAAAATTATTTAAAAACTAATAACATTGTCGCCTCATTTTATAAACGTTGTATTTAGATTAAATTCGGTTTAATACTGCATTACTTATGAAACGGTAATGCGATCTCAAATTAATTTTATTCGTGGATTATTTAAAAAACGAGGTTCATCTCATTTTTTTAACTATATATTGTTTATTTTGGCAAGTGGCCGTGATAGCCTAGTGGTCATAGTCGCGAACTCGTTGCTGACTTTGTTGAGTCGTGGGTGCGAGTCCTGATGTCACTAAGGAGTAGGCCACTGATTCACCGTGTAGAGACTAATGCACGTTAAATCGGTCAAAGCTTGAAATCCTCATATTAGTGTAATTTGGAGAATGTAGTACCAAAGCTCTGGTGTCGTCCTGAACCGAGGTGCAAAATTACAATGTTCGTCACTAGTAGCCCTAATGTGCTATATAATAAACACTCACTCACTCCTATTTGGCAAAAAAAAAGAACGGAAATTTTATTTTTTATCATATTTTCTTTTGACAACGCTATATAAAATATTCAGCAAGGCAATACCCTCCAAATGATCTACCTAAACAACTTATTTTACGTAAAAAAATTTAGAAAGTGGTGGTTGTTTTTTTTTTAAAAAAAAATGTTTGTGAAAATCTGTTAAACTGCAAAAATTGAAATTGTCTGTTTACAAATTACTCAATTCACAAATTTCGTTATTTGCGATTATAATATCCACTGATTATATATTTTAAATGTTTCACAATAGAGAGACACAGTTATAATTTTCATCATGGTATTGTATATTCACACACGTATATAATAATGTTATGCACTTATTTTATAATAGGTTACGAAAATGAAAGTCTTCCTAAGATCTTGAAGAAACTTGAAAAATCGACTGTGTGTCCAATGGATAGGTGGAAAATTGAGATAAGTACATCTGGCAATAGCGACGAGAAAGGCGATCCTATACCATGCACCATATTCAACAATTACTTTTCTATCGGGGTGGTTAGTAATTCTTTTGATGTATAGGCATAACATATTTATTCTACTTACACTTGTTTCTGAATTTCATTTCAAAAATTACTAATTGTCTCTGATATTCTTACATTACATTCTTTCTTTTTTTTAAGTACACTGGAGTTCAAATTAAGTTGAATTTCTCGAAAGTTACGCGAGGAAATATAAACTAGAGCTTCTTAGCAAAGATATCAATTTTCAAAGTCAAATGCATAATCATGCACACGCGTGTAGAGTGTACCTTTTTAAAAAAATTCTTTCTAAATACATGTGCCAATTTCGCTTCGTTCTGCGCTTCTTTCTTTCTTCTTGAGGTTTTGGCAACATTCTTTTAAATTCAAACAATTATATTGAATAACCACCCAAGTTAAGATAATGAAATGAGGTGGTGTGTGAATTGTTGGGAAACTGGAATATCACAAGGTATTCCAATTTGCAAATAGCTATAAACAACATATATAACGCTAAGCTCATGTACGAATGGGGCTTTACAAAAATATCTGCTGCTTGCATCTCTCTCATTTCAGCTCACAAAAAACAATTTTGCGTGGTATAAATAATATAGACAATATATCAGAGATCAGCGGGAGACCGATTTTTTCATTGATGACGTCAGATTTTAGCTTATAACCACAATATCTCGATGAACCTTCATCTAGAGAAAACCAAGGACCCACAACAAGCCCTTCTATTTTCAAAAAAGAGAGATATATACCAGTAGAGGTTTAATGATCTGTGCAGGTATAAATCCCCCAAATACTTGACAGTTGTTCTATGATTGTTAAGAAGTATAGAAATGAGTACTTAGAAAACTACGTTTACATTTTCAAGACTGTAGTTGTGGCCGCGGTAGCCTAGTGGTCAAGGTACGGGCTCATAGCCGGCGTGTCATGAGTTCTAGCCTAGTACTGCTGAAGACCCGTCATCCAGGAGAGCGATGCACTCGATCGTCCTTTCGTTGGTGTGGTGGGAAAGTTTAGGAAAAGGATTGTCAGCTCAGGTGTCGTCCTCATCACACTTGGACATGGTTCGACATTACGAGGTCCGTCGCCAAAAGCCCTCAAATGGCTGAGTAGCGTGACGTTAATGTTCATTCACTCGCTAACTCAAAACTAGTTAAATCTATTTTCATTTTTATAGACGACACACACACAGAGAGAGCTTGACAACTTTGAACTTATCCGACCAACTAATTTTTAGAAAGAGAGATCATTTGCAGGAAGGATATTGACCAGCCTGATCTCCAGACTTTTTATGTAGTACAGTAGGGGTGTGAAAGTCGCGGCCCACAACGAACATTTTGAGGCCCGGCCAGTATATTTTGGCACAAAATAATACATAATAAAATATCAAAATTTCTCCCGAAATTGGAAAAATAGTAGCAGAGAAGGAATGACAAATGTCAGGATGGAAAAATTAATTTTTTCTTATTTCTTTATTAACGTTTATTGTAATGCATTATTTGAAATAAAATTACATTTCTATGAATAATGAATGTTTGTGCCCCACCTACAGTTAAGCCTTTGAGAGATTGACACTTTGCTGTACAGTATATTTGGGAGGCTCCAGGGGGATTTAGTAGCATAACTCGCCCTTCCCTCTCAGAACCATGTAAGAGTTAAAAACAGTGTTGTAGAAATGAGACGATTGCCACAGAGATTTATAAACTGCCCCCTTTATAGCATGAATATACATTTTAAGAAACGCACAATTATAATATTGATTCATACTTCACAAAAATTTTTTGTTTCATCTCGTATGATTCACTAATGAACACAATATCATGCGTATATGCCATAATTGTTGTATGACCCTTTTTCTATTTTGTATTATACTACCCTATGCACACACATAAAACCTTTAAAATTTATCCTGTACTCTTTTAAAGATAATTATCTAAATGAATATTTCTCTTAGTTTTGAACACCAATGTATATGTTAGCAAAGTTGAATATAAACTTATTAACATCTGTCGAATTAGTTAAAGCCCTCGAGTAGCTGAACACAGTGCGACGTTAATACTCACTCACTGACTGTCGAATTAGCTATTCATATTAAACTAAAGAAAGGGGACTTCTAAAATTGTATCTGAACTATTGCCTATAAATGCTCTTTTTGAAGTTTTTTCCTTTATTCAATTAATAAAAAAATCACAAAACTCCAAAGTATTCAGTTAAAATCTACCTATGTTATATGATAGAGAAAAGGTGTTCACATATATTAATTTCTTTCTTTCGCGTTTTATATTATTTAGTTAGTTTTTCCTAATATTTTTGTTGTTAAAAATTTATACGAGCGAAGAAATGTTTCACTTATATTTATACGTTTTAGTTTTTATATTCTACTCACATTATTGTATTTATCATTTCAGGATGCTTCAATAGCTATCAAATTTCACTTGGAACGAGAAAAACACCCAGAAAAATTTAATAGTCGGTAAGTTTATAAACTTCATTTGTCTCTGTCGCTCTAATAGTTTTTTATATATATAAATATATCTAGATACCTCAGCAGTACAACATGAAGCTTACAAATAAACTATAACAGTTTTTATTAAATAGTCTTAAGCATGAAAATAGGAAAAGGAGATGACGCAAAATTATACGTATAACATAATTGATGCAGACTATTTTTTCCAAATATTTTTGTTTTTAAAACATTGTCCAACTTAATCAAAGTAGGTGCCGTACAGGAGAAAGTTTCATGCCTTGCAACTCCTTATTCAACTATTCAGTAAGCACTCGCTATTGAGTAAAACGTTTAGATGCATATTTTTATTTCTTTAAATAATTCTAAAAAGGTATCGTGGCCGGATATGAGCTATTCGCAAATGAATAATGAAACTAGATTTTAGTACACGGTAATTACTACAACAAACGTTGTTAGAAGAAAAATATTTCTACTTCTATTTGGAAACGATACTACGGCAAGAGAGATTCACTCCTAATAAATTTACCCCTGATCTCGATCATGCTCTCCCGGCTCTCATTTCAATATATTTTCTAATCATCAAAAAAAGGTGCATTATAAAGTTTTTGTGGCATGTGTTGCTATTAAAGTAGAATTAATTCTAAATATTTCAATGACTTAAAAGTGTTGCATGATTATTCTTAGAAACCAATTTATTTTAAATCATCTAGAAAGCATGCATAATGTATTTCATTATCTATGTGCATACATGTATTTCATTTTGGAATAATCACTCATTATTACTTCCAATAATCAAGAACGATACATCATGTAACACATACTGATCCTGAGACGGTCTTCATAATGCGATATACAGAGTGTTGCCGAATTCGAAGTACAAATTTGGAGGGGTTATAGGGACGACAAATCGCCATAAAACAAGGGGTTGCAAATCTCGTTTAGTCGGAGTAATTCGAAAAGACAGTTAAGAAGGGTGAGATATCGAGTGGATGAAAAGCGGCAATAAGAGGTAATAAATACTTTTATTAGACATAAAGAATGTTTACCAAACGAATAATGCATCATAGATCGATGTCAGAAATGCAACAAGAGATTGCCACAGGAATTTTCGAATTTGTGACCGCGTAGGTTATAGCACAGACTATACCAAAGGATGAAGGATCAAACAAATTCGGTTGCATTACTGACGTCAAACTGTGATGAATTGTTCGTATGGTAAACATGCTTTGAGCCTTAAAAATGTATTTTTTACTTCTTACTATCCCTTTTAGATCTACTGTACATCACAACTTTCATAATTGTTTTTGCAAATTGCTCCAATTGCACGTGGTTTGCGACCTTATGTTCTACGGTGATTTGTCTTCCCCATGCTATATATATATATATATATATATACCTGTGTGTTAGCTATTATATTGTATGTGTTACTAAAAATATATTTTGGGATACTTTACTTAAATATTCAAACATTAGCGAACAGAGAAACTATGAGAACAGGAAATGTGCCATTATAAAACTCGAAACATTACATCATATAAATGATATTATTTTATTTTGTCTTTGTGACTTTCTATATCATTAAACATACTGGTGGTTAGTGTATTCATGAAGATTCAAAATACCCTCTTAATTTATATATAATTTTTTAAAAAAATGAGAACAGGATAACTGCATCATCATTTTTGGAAATCCAATGCAATTGATACTGAGAGATAAGCTACCTCTCATATTAAATTGAATTGTAACAAGCATACAGGGAATTCATAAAGAAATATGCATTTTCCAGATGCTGTAAAACAGTAATAATCAAAGACAGGTATCATCTCGGCGAACCTTAAGGTAGATGTACTTTCAAAGTTTATATGTCTAGCCCCTGACAGAAATGACTTAAACAATAGGTGGCATATCATGTGACCAATCAGTCTAAATGGCGGTGTCTGCAATAGAGAAGGCTTTTTGTGTTCTTGAATTTAGCAAAGTAGAATTTAAAACTGCTGTGCTAAACTTCGATAGTTTATCTAATAATGGTGTAAAAAAATTAAAACTGTTTGTGCAAAAGTAGAAAAGTCCTGGATGAAGCTGAAACGGTATATCACTGCCGCTATCGATGGACTTGATACCTTAACACGTGTTTTGGAGGAAATGGACTAACAGCACCGATGTGTGTCGTGTGATTTAAGGCCGTATCACACGTACACGTTTCAAGCAATTTTTCGTTCAATTAGCGCAATTTTTACTCGGTTGCCATAGCAACCGCTTTAGAACAATTTTTTGCTAGCGAGCTCAAAAAGTTGTTCCAAATAAAATTGCTTGAAATTCCAGCCAATGGGGTTCTTCGGCGCCCTACGTCATAAACAAAATGGCGGCTCCGGTTTCGTCTAACACTTCAGATATGCCGTATAATATTTTAATGGTGTATAATATTTTAACGGCGTATAATATTTTAAATAGAATGGTGCTCTATTTTTAGTTTACACCCATCAACAATTGCGCAAGCGAAATGAAAGAAATAATTTTGGATGTTCATTTTCCGAAGCAGAAAAATCGGCGAGTAATTTTTCAATGTGGAGATAGAGCGCGGCTGACGTCAGAGCGTGTCCTTTTGTTTACGGCAACCCTTCCCCCTCAGATTCGGCCCAAAATTGCACGAAAAAATTGCATGAAAAATATACGTGTGATACAGCTTTAAGAATACACACATAGAACATCTATGACTGTATCTAGCAAAACTTAAAATAGTTCCATACAATTTTATTACAGGTGATATATAATATCTTGCATTGTTCTCTCTCTTGATTTACAGTGCATTGAAACTGTATACTTTTTTGTGAATCACCCTGTGTATATAGTTAAATATTTTTAAATTAGAATGGAAATTTTCTCTCTTGCACTTAGAATAAATATTTATTTGAATTGTTAAATAAAAGAAGCAAATTCATCAAAAAGCTTCTAGAAGCTAATTTTTGTATTTCGAATCATTGAATATTTTTGTTTGCCATTTGTATAAAATAAATATCATTTATGAGATTAAAGTAATGTTTACAGTTTCACAAATCGAGAAATTCATATCAAAAATTATTTCACAGCTGCTGAAAAACTTGTTTTTTGCTTGCATTTCAGGATGAAGAACAAGATGTGGTATTTTGAATTCGCAACATCAGAAACATTCTTCGCCACTTGCAAGAATCTTCATGAAGATGTCGACATAATGGTATGCTTAAATATTTTGTTTACAAAGCATTATTTTAAAATGTTTGTTAACTGGATACACTAGATTTGCACACAAACACCACTTTCTAGGTGGAAGGAGTTTTGTTTGATTTTATGAGCTCACATCACCTAATTTCATCTGATAATAGTCAGAGCTACATAATGTTATATCGGATTTTCATTCAGATGTGTAATGATCCTCAATGGAAAAACCTATAAGACAATGGTAGTTATAAAGAATAAAAAAATATATATATAAATGAACTGATGAGTAACAATTAGTAGACCTCAGGAAAATTATCCGTTAGTACAAGAAAATAGCTCTACTCTACTTCTAAATCTTTCTACAGAATGTATATATGTTCAATAACCAAAGGAATTGAGGGAATAAAAAGATGAGGAGGCGTTAGTTATTATGTATTTATTTGATAGTGACTGCAATAAAAAATGCAGGAGAAAGCAGCAACTATAATACAACTGATTTTCATTACTTAGAACATCTTCCTCCCACAGAAAAAAAAAGGATGCATACAAAGCCGCGTCGAAAGTATACAAAACAAAAAAACGCAAGGAGACTAGGTATTTTTGTCCTGTGTATCTCAACAAACTTGCACTTTGCATTGAGATCCTTGCTTAAAAGCTCATCATACACAACAACAATTAAAAATTAATTTTTGGAATACATTTATATAATTATTGTGTTATAATCTAATCTGAATTATAATTTTAAAAATAAAAACACTGATAATGGACTAAATTTATGGAGGTCACATGATAGATACAATCACGTGTTCTCCATTGAATTCAAAACTGACAATGGACTTCTAAATGTTCATCTATTTTTAAAATTTTGATAAAATTTCAAATTTGATAATTGAGTAAAGATGTTCAAACATTAAGATTCTTCAAAGACATTTTCAGAATGAAAAATAAATTCTTATACTGTACAAACACCTTCAAACTTAGGGCATTTTGCTTACCTATATGCGTTATCATTGTTGACTAACTTGAATTTTTAAAAAGAAAGTTTCTGCAAAAAGCAAAAGTTGGCTATAGCGAAGTTCTTGAATTGATTAGCTGAAAATACGTGATTGTATTTATCATGCAACTACGTCGCATGGATTTATGAAATGATTGGCTAGAAACACGTGATTGCAGTTTTCATAGGACTATGACGTCATATTAATTTAGCCCATTAATTTGTTTTTTGCACTATATATAAAATTTTCATTCATCTTTTGTAATAATTCCTTACTCAAATGGAGTTAAGTAATCAATCCAAAATCGCAGCACAACACTACGAGATATCTCATAGCCGTCAGTTTTGGTACGCACTCCTACAACCAGGTATCTCGTAGTTGGTAGTGAATGGGTTAAGCACACACACCATTGTTGTTATAATAAGGAGGCTAATCATATGTGGTTCCATTCTAACTCAGTTGGTGAATGGAACTTTGTGATTTTGGTGAAGCATATTGATTTCTAATCAATCATTTAGAGCAGTCAAAAGGACGATATATTGGGTGTCCATAATTAAACATGAAATTTGCGTGCAGTCTGTAGCAAAAACTATACAGCTTAATTGGATGAAAACCGGGTAATGGCAAAATTAAATCATTGGGGAATTTATTGAGAGCTTATAAATGTGTGTTCTACAAAAGTTTACAAAACATATTCGATATGCTGTCCCCCATTGTGTGCTACAATATGGAAGCCTTAAATTTCATGCTGGACTGTTGAAAGCGGCATGAACTGTGGAATGTTGCTCACAAATTTCAAGCTTAATTATGGACACCCGGCGTATATTTTACACTGTTTTTTTATGTTTGGCTCACTGGGTGATTTCGAGAACGTTTCCAGTTCACACAAGCATGATCGATTTGTGATTTGGATTATTTGCATATAATAACCTCATAGTAGTGTAACTTACCTCTCATGTCAAATTCAATTGAATATAAAGTAAAAATTAGAATGAAAATTTCGTTGCTATTATTTACACTTGATTTTTAACAATGGATCCATGATCTAAAATTATAAATATAACAAAAAAATTTTTTTAATTTTATACAATTTATTTATGAAAAATTTTATTTTTACATCACGCTAAGTTCCTTCAAGAGAATTTCAAATAACTTCATAGAATTTTTTTATTTTTACATAATGTGTCTCGTTTTATTACATATAATATTTTCCATTACCTTTTTTAAAGGAAACACTTCCTTAGTTATTCAGTTAAGTCTGAAAGCGATTGCGTTTTTCACACATTATATTTCATTTAAAAGATAGTTATACATTAAAGTTTTATTTTATATTTTGAAAAGTGATGTAGATTTTCTTATAAAAATCTGCATCCTGCTTTGCTTTCAAGTCAAAGTTGTTAATAAAGTACTTAATGTAAATTATTTTTAAAGATAATTTTTTTCCCGAATATTCTACGATTTCTTTTGTGTTTTCAAAGTAAGGAGTTTTAGAAGAATGTATAAAAACTCTCTAGAATTTTTAAAGAATGTCTAAAGTGACATTAGGATTTTTTTTTCAATAACTGTTTAAAATTCTTAGCGTTCTTGAATTAAACATTTTTATAACAAAAAGTGAATGCTTTTGTTTTCTTTTTCTAGTGTGACGGCGTGTCTTTGGATCTGGCCAACGGTCCTTCACTCCAGGGCATCGCCGTCCTAAACATCCCCAGCATTTATGGTGGGTCCAATCTTTGGGGCGATTCTGCCCAGAAAAAGAGAACCAAGTCTAAGAGAAAAAAAGACAGAGAGAATTCTTCCAGCAGCTTTAACTCTGTAGATCTCAGTTCAGCCATTCAAGGTGAGTTCTTTAGTGCTCCAGTTGTGTACTTATTTTAGAATAAAAAACTACACTTATTTTTTCCGTATTTACTCATTCTTTTTTAACTGTTTGTTGACTTTTAACAAAAGCAACTTCTAGAAAGTTTTCAGTGGGTTTTTATTCACCTTGTAGGAAAACCCATAGTGTTAAAAGCCAAAAAATGTTAAGTTTTTTAATTCTGACAAACTTGCAATTTAAACATGAAAAGGCGAAAATTGAATGGATAAATCACACTACTTGTTATCAGTCACTGACTGATGTAAATAATAATAATAAAGTGTAGCTAATGCTTTGAATAAGTCTCCATTGCTATAATTTGAAATGTATTAAGTTATCCAGGTTTCTTATAATTTTTGAAAAAAGAAAATTGTTTTCAAAAAGAAAAATCATTTACTTATTTATGAGTTAGTGGTTGGTTATGATAAATGAAAATGAATTTTTTCCTACTTTTTTGACGTATCTAAAAATCAAATTAGGAAGTGATAATAATAAATGATACAAATAATCAAAAATAGATTCCTAATTTATTCTGTTGAAAAAACAAGCTACAAAGATCGGTTTTTATCATCACCACAAACATTTAGGAGTATCTCAACCTGTAAATTAAATGTTTGTTTTTTCTTATTTTTTAAAAAAAAATGACTTTTATTACTGAGCAAATTTTCTTTTCCAACTGAGCCAAATAAGCACAATGAAATTAAAATCTTAAATCAGTAAAACTATATTTTTTCAGATAATTTTATCACAAATTGATGTACAATGAAGTTATGTGTGTTTATGTGTCTATTTTAGACATAGGCGATCGCTTAATCGAAGTGATCGGGTTGGAGAACTGCATGCACGTAGGTCAAGTGAAGGCAGGACTCCGAGCTTCAGGACGCCGGCTGGCCCAGTGTTCCTCTGTTGTCATCAGGTATTAACATATTTCGCACAGGTTTTTGTCACGGTATATCTTAACCCTATAAAAGCTGTTGCAAATGCAATTCTAAGATATCATTCTTTTAATTTTATTCTAGTAATATTATATTCGTATAAAGAGTTTATTATCAACCATGCATATCTAACAGAGAAGTCAGCAGGTGAAGTTATGCATGGAATAGTTTTTTAAACCCAAAAATATTAATTCTCGTTGCTGTAAATATATATACATTCCTCTAAGAAAGACCCATCTTGAGTTCAATAGGGATAAAATTTAGATTAAAGTGTCAATTCAGAATAACATTGACGTAATATGTTTGCTTTCATTTTTCAGGACAAAGAAGCGTTTTCCAATGCAAATCGATGGCGAACCTTGGATACAACCTCCTTGTACGGTATGTATCGCAATTAAATTTCTAAATAATTAAGATTAAAAGGATAAAATATATTGCATACAAATGCTTTAAAATTAAATTGTATTTATCTAGGCATCATTGTGGATAATTTTTATGCTAGTGTTGTGCAAAATAAATGAGTTATTTTACGAGTAATATGGAATTGCAATCTTAATTGCAATGTGTGTTTTACAGTAGAACGTCGTTTATCCGAATCAATTGGGACAGGACACCATTTGGATACGCGATTGTTCGGATAACCGAAAACAGAATGCGAACCATGCAATATATGAAACCGAACACTATACGAATATTGAAAATCATCACATGCGGGAAACGTGCTTGAAGAAAAAGAAAAATAGGTGCAAAATGTCGCAATTTTACCTTTATTGTGGAAAATAATCACTTATTTTTCGCTATACCACTGTACATCTTCGTTTTTTCTCTGCAAGGTCTCTGAAAAAACTGGTTCGGATATTTGACGCTCCGGATAATAAACTTTCGGATAAACGACGTTCTACTGTATTATAAACCATATTGTAAAATAAAAATGTGCATGCAGTGCAGAACTTATAATTATGGAGATGTAATAATTTTCACTAACATCGCATTCAAATTGAAGGAAATAATCATTTTAAATAGAACTTATTTTATGATGTGATGTTCTGTACTTTTTATCATGAAATCAACATTCTTATTTAATATTACTCTTATGGCCGTGCGAGCCTAGAGGTTATGGTCAGGACTCGTGGCTGGCTTGTCATGAGCTCGAGTCCTAGTGCACTGAAGACTCTCCGTGCAGAGGAGCTGAAGCGCGTTAAATCTGTTAAGGTCATTCTTGGCGTGGTGTAGAAATCTGGAGAGTAGGTTGCGTATCGTGCTCGACACTTGGCCATGCCTTAGGCAACTCGTTTTGCCTCTCATGCCTCATTGTAAGAGCGGAGGATACTAGAGGGCCGCACTTTTTTAAAATGATTGCATTCATTATAAAAAATAATAAATATAAGTTTAGTAAAATAGTTGCAGTTTTATTCAATATATTTATTGTGCTAATTTCATATCACCTGTAGCTGCAAGCGTATTTAATTTTAGAATCATTTCATTGATACAAATATACCCAATCAATCTTTTTGAAATCAAGAGTGAGATAGCTTGTTGAAATTCTCATCACAGCCTTCAAGTTAATGTCAGCCAGCTTGCATCGATGTTTTCTTTTGTTCATCTTCGTGCAAGAAAAACTTTTCTCAAAAATATATGTCGACTAAAATATAAAAAACAATTTTTCCCTCAAATTTCTTCTTACATGGAAAGTTTTCTGCTAACAAAGATTCGTAAAAGTCATTGTCATTGCAGTAAACATTTTTCTTTTCACACTGTGATCTGATTTCGAATCAATAAGTTCAAGCTGTAGCTCCTCAGGTTCTGTATAAATATCAACAGTAATGGGATAACAGAGTCAATTGAGTTGAGGCTCAATTTTCTTAAAATCCTGAAACTTTATTGTAACTTCTTAGTAGAAACTCTTTCAGGTACTTTGTTTTTCTAATTGTGAAAAATGTGAAAGACGAATATTTGATCGACATAGGAAAGAAATCTCGGTTCAAAGCAGATTTCCTGACTGTTTTGGCTGACTGTATAAAAACTCTTTGTGGGCCGCTAGTTGCCCACCCCTTCTTTATATTATAACTGAGTTTCTCTTATCAATTCTATAGCAAAACTTTAAATAATGTTATTTTAAAAATGTATAATAATATGTTCATTTATTTTGTATTCATATCCTAATGTACTATTGTATCTTTTTTTTCAAATTTCTTTGCAATTTTTAGATTCACATCAGTCAAAAAAATCAGATGCCCATGTTAATGGCCCCACAACCTACTCGTAAATCAAAGTTTCCATTCTTTTTCTTCAAGAAAAGGAAATAATGTGCCAACTTCATCATGTATCGTAAGTTATCTAGCTTTTATACTTTTCTAGATTTCGATTTAATTTTTTTCTTGAGTCATGTTTTACTGCTCGGAAAAGTGTTTCCGAATCATTTTCTTTCTCTTTTTTTTTTATTCGTAAACATAATATTGATATTGCGGTAGAAAAGAACTTACTTTTTCCTGTTTAAGTAAAAAATCCCTCATTTTCTTCATATAGCTCATCTGCCAGTCATTTTGAATTAATGAACGTAGCTTTTTTAACTTTATGGAAATTACTTTTACTTAATGCCTATACTTATACACTTATTGCCATAAATATTTGCGTACCAAGAAATAATTGTGGGATTGTAAAGAAACTTGGCATGAATGCACATGACGGACAGACATGCAAATGATTAGAAATGCAGCGTGATTGCGCATTACGTAATGCCACTAAGGGGTTAAACATTGTTCTCCTTGGAGTATAAAACGGATAAGCAGAGCTTGTTTGAATGTTCTTAATATTTTGCAAAGGAAATGCAGAGGTAGGCATGCCGTTACCCCGCCATTGAAGAGAATATGAGCAGCTGTCAGGGTACGAGAGGGAAAGAATCATCGGGTGATGGAAGCTGGATGGTCAACTTGGATAATAGCTCGTCAAGTAGGCCGTTCTGATTTGACTGTGAGGAAGTGTTTGGACCAGTGGACAGTAGAGACGCCATTTACACGGGAACGAGGTTTCAAGACGCCCTCGAAAGGCCAGTCACCGAGATGAACTTCACATCATACGACACCCACGCGTGTATCCAAGTGACTCATTGGCCACTGTCCAGACACAGGCTACACCTTCACTACGGGCCCTTGTGTCTTTCTGAACCATTGCAAGGTGCCTAGCTGAAGGACATCTGGTATAGCGGCGTCCACTACGTGGGCTGCGAATGATACCCACCCACTGACGCCTCTGTTTGGAGTGGTGTTGTGCATTATGGGATTAGAATGCAACGGAAGGGGACCAGGTCGTCTTCAGCGACGAATCTAGATTCAATTTGTGTATTGATGACAATCGTGTTGGTTTGGGGAGGCCCTGTGGGTGAACGCCTCAATCCTGCCTTCGCTTTACAGCAACACACCGCTCCCACAGCTGATGTGATGGTATGGGGTGCCATTGCTTATGATACATGGTCCTCTTAATATTTATCAATGGTTAAATAACAACCCAGCGGTACGTCCATGACATCCTTCAGTCACATGTATTGCCACTCATAGCAGGCCTTCCAGGAGCCACTTTTCAACAAGACAGTTCTCGGCCACACGCAGCAAGGATGTCTCAAGACTACCTCCACCACATTACCAACCTTCCTTGGCCTGCCCTATCCACAGATTTATCCCCAATAGAGAGTATCTGGGATCATTTAGAATGGCAAGTTGGGCAACCTATGAGTTTGGTCGAACTAGAGGCGCGTTTACAGCAACTATAGAACTAGATGTCTCAGGATATAATACGGAACGTATGCCTCAATGCCCACTCGTATCGCACCATGCATTTGTGCTAGAAAGGGTCCAAAAGAGTATTAAAACTTCCATTCATTGGTACTTTTTTCTGCAATAAATTATATCTTTGGTTTTCTAATCACTTATATCAAAGTAGTACTTACATAGGTAAAATTTCGTTTCATTTTGACAACTTTTTCTCGATGTGTAAATTTTTTGGCAATGAGTGTATACTATTTTAGAGTCATCAGAAAAATGGAGCACCCTTGGACTTAATTGCAACCGGATAAAATTAATAATTATTAATCTCTTATTGGGGGGGAGAGAAATAAATTTCAGTTTTAATGAAACAAACTTCAAAAACAAAAAAGTTCAATATTGAGTTTTTCTTTTACAAACTAGATGGGAAATTATCTAAATAGTATGTGTTCTGAAAATTTCATTTGAATCTGATCGTTAGTTTTGAAAACAGGAAACCGTGTAGTACAGCCGTATCTCGGGGATTACTTAACATAAATGATTTCATGTTATCTAACACTGCGTGTCGATAACTAAAGATTATAAACCAATATACAAGTCCCTTTAGGTCCCACAATTAACAATTATAATTTCACAAATATGAATATTTCCTAAATTATGTAAGGGAATTGCATGAAATTGAATCTATGAGTCTTATGGAATGAATGATGAATCCAATTACTTCAAAATTTTGGTGTATTGCTATGTACTATTTTTGTGCAACTGTATTATTATAATTCTCATTTCTTATAATAATACGACTTTTTTTTCCACTTTTTAAAATGATTTGTTTAACTAAAAGAATTATTTATCATTTGTATGCAAAAGCTTTGAAAATTATCCTGAACTTTTCATTTATTAATGTTTGAGACACTCATTTGACAATAGAAAAGAACACCCATCACCCTTTAAAACCAGGCTCGCACGTTCGTGCGTGTTAGATATTCTTATCCCCTTAAGACCCGAAATGTTTTTAACTTTTATATTACATTCTTCTGGTTATTAACCCGATACCAACCTCAATTACTCAGGGAAAAAAACAATAAAGTAAGTTTTGCTTCCTCCCTGGAACGTGGAGTGTTCCATCACAAATTTACGGCCAGGGCCTTAAAGGTTAACTGAGAAACAATGTTGCACTAAATTTGAAATGTAGACTTGCCTTAAGATGAGAAATCACATGTGTGAAATTGGGTTCCGAAAAAATTAATTTTAAAAGTTGAATAGTTATTTTAGTTAAGTCAATTAATTGGTCCATTGATATTTTTAATTAAAGCCTTTTGAGCCGTTGACACGGATATCAATTTCATCCAGCTACGATTATTATTGCGGAATTAATTAAGGATGTCATTGTTTTAAACAACTTTATTTCTTTGAATGCAAAAAGATCCACCCAAAAGAATTATCACTTAAGATTTGCACATGCTGCAAAATGGAAGCTAAAGTGACTTGCAAGACTCCACCGCTCGTTGGTGTATACGTACTTTGGCCTCACCGGCACCCCTCAAATTTGAACATCACCTTGCTCCAAACATTTTTACCGCTGTAGGTTCCCTATAGACACGTCTTGGTTAGTGTCAGTTGAGATTTAAAGCACGGAGCAACCTGCCCTTTTTAGTCTAACCACCATGTCCTTCGTAAAATCTTTTACTTGCTGGAACTGCCCCCATTTGTAGCAGTACTGTTTACAAATATCCTCTAAAATAAAAAAATTTTAAAAAATTCCGTAATGAATTCCTAGGCAGAAATAACGGCACAAATATTGCCCATTCTACAGATTCTTTCCCTTTTATGATATTCAACTTGTGCCCAAGAACTACATGTTTCAAGTGACTTGCATTATTTGGAAACACCCTGAAATTTACACTAATTTACTGCCCACTCCTTCTTGGCGTTGCATTTTTTGGGTGTCAGGAAGTATATTTTCTCCTTTATTTTTGAAAATAGTAGTTTGTGTTTTAGTAATAAATCTGTAGATTTGCAAGTTCTTAGTAAGTAAAGGAGTCTCAGGGGTATTAAATTTCTCTAGAGGTCTGAAAATATAAACAATTTTCAAACAGGTATAATTCTTTTAAATTTAAATTAAATAATTCGAATCTTTTACACATCCTTTATAAAGGAATGGGGCTTCAGAAAAGTATAAAATGTTTAAAATATAATCATAATTTTAAAATTTATAAGCATATGAAAATAAGAAACTTTTCTATAAGAAATATTTATTGAGTTTTACGTAGCACATGCTATTTTCTAAAATAGTAACTTTGATTACTAGCTATAAGTTGATTTATAAAGTTAAATGTATTCTTATGACACTGTTGCTATTTTTATATAAATAGAGTATTAACTTACATATTTTAATAAATAAAAGAAATGCATTTTTAAAAAAATATTTAAAAAGTTGCAATATTTTACAAATTTTTTGAAATACAAAGGATATATAATACTAAAATTAGGTAGGGTTTAAAGAGCATGATGCATTTTATAATTCTATGCAGTTTTATACATCAGAGGCTTCTATTTTAGAAAATAGCGTGCGCAACGCAAAAAATACTTAATATTTATTATAGAATTTTCATATGCTTATGTGTATGTGTGTGATTTTTAAAATTATTATTATATTTTAAACATTTTATACATTTCTGAAGTCCCATTCTTTTAATAAATAATATGTAAAAGATTCGAATCTTTTAATTTAAATTTAAAAGAATTATAAAAAAATTAGGTATTATTAAAGAAAATACCTGTTTGAAAATTGTTTATATTTTCAGACCTCTAGAGAAATTTAACGCCCCTGAGACCCCTAAATAGTAATTATAATGAGTGAGGGGGAATAAGTGTGTGTGTGTGTTCTCCCCTTATTTCCGTTGCTTTCGATATCATTTAAATAAGTACAATAGAGTAAACTGAAAATGTATTGCAGAAATCTCATATGGATATTAATATAACTTTCACGAATTTAGAATAGATGTTTGATAGAAGCTTTGAATGGATTGTGTTGAAAAATTTGCTCTAGAAGGATTAAGTGTTCCCAGTCGCTGTGGTAATGAACAATGCAAAAAAAAGCAACATGCAGTCTGTTTTAAGATAATGCTCAAATATAATAATTTTTTTCTGGAAATATCATGATGAAATTTCTATACAGTCATTTGACTAATAAAATCAGTTTTAAGTATTTCTCCAATGATAATCATTTTTTAAAAAAACCTTTCAAACGCATGAATGAAATATGGCAATAGAAATTTTAAAATTTTAAGGATACATTTTTCACCTGTGATCTCCCTTCAAGAAAAGAAATTTATGACAGAAATATAAAAAATTGAATTATATATTTTTTTTTTCTTATACACTTATTTAACCCCTTAACTGGTTTGCCTATATACCTTACGAGCTATCGAAAACTGGCCACAACCGTTTGCTCGTACGTTGTACGGATATTGATATTTTCTTCTTTCTATCTTTGATTTGCACATATTTTTAATTCTTGTAATGAGATTATTAATTCTAGTGTTTTTAAGAGACGTGTTTTGTCTATGGCAATAAAATACTTATCATCCTCAATTTTCTTTGTGGTGAAGGCGGGAATTTTACACTGAAGGCAAGAATTTAGATTCTTCAAAATATTCGATGAAGAACAGGGAAGGAAATGTGCAATTTGTTGCTTGAGAGGAAAAGAAAATGGAAAGATTATCTAAAAAAGGAGATATCTTTATCCCCATTGCAATGTGAGATTAGTATTACACCATGCTTCAAATTGTGTGTGTATGTATATATGCACACACACACACCAAAAATACTCAACTGTTTGAAAAAAAGATTCGAATGTGATTTTTTTTGTAAGTATGAGAGAAATTTTTATAAGATATATAAAACATTCAAGCAAACACATAGCAAGCAGTGCGTACTTATGAAAAACAAACATTTATCGTGCGTTTTTGGTGTTCCACAATTATAAAATAAGATATAATATGAAAACTTTGAAAATTAAAGTTAGATTCTTCCATTTTCGCATTCTATTACGTATTATGCTTAATTATATGCAATAAAAAATTAATCTCATAAAGGGTTAGTATACACTTTAAAAAAAATCTTTCAACACTTGAAAAAATCTTTAAATTATTAAATATTCATCTTATAAAATGATATTAGCTCCCATAGAATTGTCCCTCTCGAAACTCACTATTAAAATAAAAATAATAAATGCAAATACAACAAATAAAGATCTTTCTTGTTAACTCTTTTATATTTTCTCTCTCTCTCTCTCTCTCTCTCTCTCTCTGTCGTTCTCTTAACTGTTTTTAATTATCAATTTAACAGACTCTTAGAACATCTTGAATTATTTTACTCTCTAATATATATAAACTTTCGTAAGAACATATTTTATTTCATTTATTCCTTTCCTCTTTCACTATTAAATATGCTAATACTTGATTACACACTTTCAATACGCTTTTCTTTTATGTTTTTTTTTTAAGAAATTTAAATGAGCTTGATTTAAGATTTCAAATAAACTGCCTTAAAAGAATAGGGAAATGTTCCCATTAGGAATTTCTTTGATAATTGTAAAATATTCCCAAAGTTAAGAAAACCTTTTCATTTTAAGTGGTGCGAGCTGTGATATGTAAAACTGTTTCTCAAAAACTCCATTACATACAAAAGACATTTTTAAATATTCCCATTTTTCCGATGGTGAAAAACATCCTCTTGAACTCTTTTTTTCTTGTGTCATCTTTGGAAAGATTTTATCGCTTATTATCGTCTTGAAAGACTTTAATTATCTCTGGCCTGGATTTTTTTTTCTTTCTTATAAAGTAGTCTCCATTTAGAAAATTAATTAAAAAATTTCTCTTCATGTGGAGCGTTTTCTGTCTGCTCTTCTTCATAGCAATACTTTTTATTTTAATTTTTTTTCTCCTTACAAAAGAATTTTGTTTTATTGTATTCAATCTTTTAGGAAATGAATTAACTTACAAAACCTTATTTATTAAGAAACTTTGAAGCATAACGTCTTAATCACAATTATGGCTTCCAATTTTCTGCGTTCAAAGTCTTAAAATCATTAGTCACGTTTCGTTTTTTAAATAGATGCGATTTTTCTTGATAATATGTAAGTGTTTTCCTTTGTAACTTTTATGTTGGACTTTCTGAATTGAATGAAAATCTAAAATTATCTTTCTCTCACATGTTTTCACGTTAAGAAAAAAGGGTTTTTTCCCCAAACTTTTTAACTCATTTATATGTATTCGTCATTTTTTACAATTCAACTTCTTTAATTTCAAACATATTGCTTTCTACTACAAATGAGTTGAAAGAATTATTTGCTCTATTTATGCCACAGTTGAATTTTTATGCTAAAAAATAATATTTACTTACAATTGAAAAATACGATTTTCTTCAAATTAGTAGAGTTATATATTCAATATTGTATATGTTCCAAACAGAATTCCTTTCAAATATATTCAAATAAATTTAATCGTATATCTTAAGAAGTTTTTTTTTATTATTATTGTGAACATTTAGAAATCCCCGTGCATAACAAAGTATCACACGGGGGCTTACAGAAGTAAGCATGAAACATACATTACAAAGGTACTTAAAGTCTTGAAGAATTACAATACAAACATCCATGTCTTCTCCGGGATTCGAACCCAGGCTCTACGGCACTGCCACTAACTAATAAATACTGATGCGTGTGTGTGGTGTAATTCAAATAATTCTGGAGTCCATGAATTGTCTTTTTCTGGATTTATTGGTGACAAAAACTTAAACAAAAAACTTTATTCGCTTTAACAAGTTAAATTACCAAGTTCATATATTAGACTGAAATATTCGAGAGAAAATTCCTAGTAAAAAACGGCACCTAGTTACGCCGACGTCAAGATCAAGATTAAGACTGACGCAGAATCCGTTACATATGATTTTTGTCGAGATAGACTACACGTGATGTCCTCACGAGTGACAGCTACGCTCCATCCACTCAGACCACCTGGACCATATGGTCTACAACACTAACCACTATACCGGATGGGTGGCTTTATATATTTTAGAATGCAGAATTTTATTTTTATTTGAATACATGAATAGAGTTGACTGGCTGCTTAGATTTTATGGTACGAAATCCTCCGGGGACATAATATATCAAATAAAATTGGTGAAAAAAGATCTCTCAATCTATAAATTAAAACAATTCAAAAGTTTTGGAAAATACATGAAAAGCCATTTTCTAAAAAATAAAAAATGTATGGAAAAACTAGTGTCCCGTGTAAGGAATGGAATATTTGTAGTTGGAAATTCTCCCCAATGAAGTATTTTAATGTATAATGATTTTATTTGTTTAAAATAAGTAGAGAGTATCTCTCTAAATCAGTCGAGATGTATCTCACAGTCAGTGGACAAGCGCAGTTATTATACATGACCAGGGAGTCTTAAGACTTTTTGAGGCCTTGGCCCCCTATGCAAAATTAAGCCCTACTTGAGATCTTTAAAATAGAACAGTATATAGCATGCATTGTCAAATACTCGCACAAACGGTAATTTGAAACAAATAAATGTGCACGACTCACAATCTCAAAATCCTAGTCACTTAACGGTTCGACCGATGACCGCATTTCGACTAAAAGAGTTGAATGATTGTTTATGGTACTAGGCCTAGGCCTAGACATGAACAACAGTCATCACATAATTATACAGTCTCACCAATTTTGCCAAATGACAAGTTTACATGTAGCTTAAAATTCCATGTTTTTCGGAGAATATGCACGGGAATATTTGACTATTAAAATTATCCGGATCATGATCTTACGAAGACTGAGTCGATAACAAAACAAGGGTGAGGCCTTGTGCCCAGGCCCAGTTGGCTCACGCCTTAAGACATCCTTGTATATCACGAAATACTCCTCCCAGAAAAGTGTTTATGTGTAAGTCTCGTGTATCCAGTTCACGTTAATAAGTTGAAATGACATTTTTTCTCATAGAAGAAACGCAGTGGCGGGCCCAAAGGTGGGGCTTGGGGTTTCAAACACTCCCGTAGACCAAAAAAATTTTAATTTTATTGCACAAATATTACATCTCGGTTCTTTCGTATATATTTTTAATGTAGCTCTTTGCAGCGCCCTTTCTCTCAAGTCTCAAACAACAAAGAACTGGAATAAAAGTCTTTAACGACTAACCCGAATTTCTGCAGCTTCCTAGCAACTGGGACCAATCTTCCTCGTCCCAGTCGTCTAACGGGACCTGAAAGTGGCCAGTTCAAATCATTCTGCGTCCAAAGTCACAATACGTCATCATCCCCTCCGCCATCAACACCACCACCAGGTTTCCTAAGTGGTGGCTCAGGAATTGAACACTAGATGGCAACATAGCCTAACACTACTAATTGATTATGCATTCATTCTATGGAGAGTCTTTGACATTTCCAACAATAAACGACCAAGGATTCAAACGGTAACGGCACACGCGTCAACCAGACCCACCATCTCAACAAAAGGCTACTCACAATGTCAGCGAAAAAACGTTCCAACCACACTCAAACCTACTTAAGATGTATATAATTGCTGTATGATTGGGAAAACAGCTTTCTTCTGTATGGAAGAGATATGTAGCGAACCCTCCTTCTACAAGTTGCAAACAACAAAGGACAGGAATAAAAGAGTTTAACAAGTAGCCCAAATAAGGACTCCTTTTCGTCCCAGTCGTCTGACGCTTGCATAGTTCGGCACGATCGACAAGTTGGTGTGATCCAAATAAACACTCTTACCGAGATCAGCAGAGCTGGTTACCGAACCCTTTCATGAAAATAATCTATGCAAACCACTAAAGAAAATGTACCTTTTTAACGCTGAAATACCTTTTCGCTAAAACCACAGCACCACGCTTATACTTTAATGAGTATAAAAATTACGACATATTGATGTTAATGGTAACTTTATTCATATAATTTAATAAATTTACTAAAACACTCACAAAATGCAACTGTTGTAATAAAAAAATATTATATTTTCATTTATTTACAAGCAAATGCTTGCTTTACAATCAAAAACAGTAAAATGAAAAGGCGAAAAATGACATTAGAAAATATCTAATATGATTGGTGATGGGAGTATTTTAATTTCCAGATAGCAACGATACAGTTCAAACGATACAATTTTTTTTAAAACCCATTTGCGTCCCATGAAATTTATGGATACACATGTATGGGGCAAAACCATTGAGTCTCATGTAGATACATCGCCTATTTAGGTGTACAGCCAGTGTAATCAGCACAGGAAACATTGTAAGGTAGATTTTCTTTTACTGGGAGTGTATAAAATTACTGAAGTTAAGTTACAAAAATATGAAAAATAGGAAAATTAGAATTAAAATTACAAATCTTTGTGAAATTGCTCGAAATGTTCTTTGGACCAAAAATCTTTTCCATATGCGTTTAAGTGTATTGTCATTTTTTTTTTGTTCCATTTCTTTATCTTCTTCATCACATGTAGATAACTCCGTATCAGAGTGACTGTCATATTCATCGGTTTCCGGCAAATATTCTCATTTAGTATCACTTTCGCTGAAATCCAACAAGATGATGGAATATTGGCAAGAAAAAGTAAAAATCAACAAAAATAGTTATACAAACTTAAGAACGCGAAACGAAACACGAACGAACTTGCGCTTTAGTCAGCGTCAGAAAGAAAAATGTAAATGCGTCGTAACGTCAAGGTCAATATTCCCAGAAATCCAAGTACTTCTGAAAGCATGGGCCCAGGGCCTCGGTAGCAATGGGGGTCTCGTCTCGTTTTCGACTCAGCCTTAAGAAGACCAAATTCGAATAATTTCAAAGATTAAATGTTATTTTCGGTTGTAATCTCCGAAAAACTGGGAATATCGGAAGATATATTTACTGGCTATGATAATCGTCGTCCCCGTACAGGCCTAGGCCTACCACCATACACCATCATTACTCGTTTTGTCAAAAGGCGGCAATCAATTGAGCCGGTTTTTGCAATTGTAAATCATGCGCATTTATTTGTTTCGGGTTATTGTTTGTACGAGTATTTGACAACGTACGCCATGTACTGTTTACTTTTAAGAATCGTAGGTGTGGCTACATTTGTGAAGGGGTCCAAGGCCTACTTTTGAGTAGGAGCCTATTGCCTCAAGAAGTCTTAAGACGTCCCTGAAGAAATCTCAGATTTCTGGGGATATTGAATTTACTTTAGGTATTATATATATATGTAGCATATTAAACTGAAATCTCTAACCCAAATAGCATATTAATGAATTGTAGTTTCTTTTCAGATGGCCAAAGATTTATCTCCAACAAGCAACTCCAAAAAAAAAAGATTCAGAAGCATTCTACGCTGGATACATCAAGCATATATTATCTTTCACAAGTTTTACGTGAATCTCAAAGGAAAACACTCATTTCTTTCTTTTCCCCTCTTTTTATCGTCATCTTTCTATTTCAACTTTCCATGATTGATGTATGAATATAGTCATGTACAAAGAAACATTAGATATAACTTTCTTCATGGATTCCTCTCTTTTTCGCCACTTTTTGTCCGATGTACAAGTGTATTGTGTGTAATGGTCTTTGTCCTATTCCGCTGAACTTTAAGATACCTGAGATGGTGTACATATATATATCTATGTGGTTTAAAAAGAATTATAGCATATAAGATATTTTCATTTTACTATACTTCCTATCAATGCGATATATATATATATATATAGCTTTTACACTCATTTTGGAAGCTTTTCTTTCAATCCGATTAAAACCTTTATGAATATACCAGATGATTGCTATTTAATATAACAAAAATATATTGAAACAAATTCATATCAAATATATTATTTAAAAAAATTCCAGGTTCTTTACCATAATGAATATGGCTATGTCATAGCAATGTAATCATGTTGTGTGATATTGTAAAAAAATTATTGATATTTTTCTCTATAACCTCACAAAAACTTTTGATTCCTCACTGTAACTAATAGACCGCACTTTTTTCAATACAATCACACAAACTGTTAATTATATAACTCCACAGCACAAATTTAGATAATAATATTTATGCGTGATGCCACTGTGAAAAATTTTAAATTGTCATGAAGCTCCAAAAATTCCATTGGATAATAATAACCGAGTGTTAATTTCGTGCATTTGCACAAACTGCAATTGCAGTGACTATTCAAGAGATAAATTAAAATGGTTAGTATTTAATCAAATATAAAATACATTTACTATTAATTTGTCCATGTTTTTAGATGATTTTTGTTTCGTGCATTTGCCCACGAAATTATTCATTGCCTAGTGTGTCATCTCTTTGAACAGAAATACATTGGAGGATTTTTTTTTAACAATGTCATAATACTTTTTCGCAAAAAAATATACGAAAAACAATTTGAAAAGACGCACTGATATTTTTCTATTTCGAAATTCAAGTCAAGAACGCAAACGGTATTCATCCATCTCACTTTCTTTAAAAAAATAATTTGCCGTTTTTATTTTTTAATTATGTTTACAAATTAATCGTACTGTCACCTGTATGGTGCTCAAGGCTACGGTCAACGACAGGCTTACATCTAGCCCCTTACCATGATGAATTTCGTGGGCCTCGATCTGATTTCGTCAGTGGCATTAGCAACAACAAATTAATAAAAACTTTTATTTAAAAAAATATCTAGTTTGAACAATTGCTTTTAAAAAGATTCAATCTATCTTAAAAATCCCTTTTAAATCGCGGAAATGTTTATAATTTATTTGATTAGAATTAGGTCAATACTTTTGACTATGAAGAAGCTGATTCACTCAAACTGTACTCATCATCTTAAAATTCTCAAAAAGAAAAAGGAAAAACTGTTTCAATTTTCTCAAAAAAAAAAAAAAATGTTTTATAATTACACTTACAAAAAATGAGCGTCCACAACACTCGCTCACAACTCCCCTTCCCAGCATCACATAACGCCCTCTGTTGGTAAAAACGGGAAGAATGCCACTACAGACTACTTATATTTTTCTTTTGTGAAAAATTATACTTGCCTTTTTTTAAATAAAAAGCGCCCTGTTTTTGTTTCATTGAGGACGAAGATCGTATCTTTCATTTGTTTTTCAAATAATAAATACATTTATGCATTCTATATTGTACGTACCTTAAAATCTCAACAATTCTTATGGAGTTTCTAAATCAAATTAGAGCTTGAAACTTATGACATTTAAAATTTTAAAAAATGCTCTTAAGTAATGCTACTATTTTTAAAATTCAGTTGCACATCTTCTTTTTCAATTCCTACTATTACTTCACTCTCTCCCTACGTATACGTATATTTATATGTATATCTTGTTCATTTCAATCGCGCGCGTTAATAAAATACTTTCTATTCATCCATTCAGTTTCAAATAAATTTGTTTAAACTTATAGAGGATGATATTTGATGTTAATAGAGCTATTTTCAAATATTAAATCACATTAATTAAATTTTATTTTTTTATTTTAAATTTATTCTGCGTTATTTCTGTCTAGGTTACAACTAGCTACAACAGATGGCGTTAGTACTTTTTTTAACGAAGTAGGAATTGACTTAGAAAGAAATTTTATTATATGACTGGTTATTTATGACAATTTACTACAAAATATTTCTTCGCAAAGTAAGCTAATAAGGTAATTTTCAGCGAAAATGTCACCGGTTTGTTCTAATATATATCTTATTGTTTATTTAATTGCTTTACCGCATTTATATTTAAAAGAAAAATATTCAATGGAATTTTCGGAGTGAACGAATTCGAGCTTCTTGATACAATTAACTTTGAAACTATATATTCATCCGGTTTCATAGCATAAATTTTCAAAAACCAGTTAGCATTTTAATGCTTCCTATACACTTCAAACACATTTGAATAAATGATTTGCTCGTTTCGTAAGCAAATCCCTTGATTATATTAACTGTGACTTGTTGCATATTTATTGTGACGCCGATTTCAGTATTGAAATCGCATGGGAACAAATTGAACAAAACGTAGGACGTAAAGTAAAAAAAAAAATTTTAGTCTTAGAAATTCTGGTACTATAACTAGATTAGATTTCATGTAAAAAAAAATTTTAGTATCAGTTAAAATTTAGAAATTTAAGGTATTTCATATCTCTGAGTAGTTTTAATTTCGGTAAGTTTCATTTTTTATAATTTCATTCTGTAAATATGTTTCAATTCTCACAAAAGCACTCAAGGCTTAGCACTTCTCACCACTTTAGGAGAACTAAAATGAAAACTGAAGCGTCTATTATCAAAAAGGGTTAAAAAGATTTTTTTTCCTTCGGTCTATACAAATAGTTTAGTTATTATTACAGCTGGATTCACACTGAGTGGGCATTCATTGTATGAAACGTGATGAGGTAACACTGAAATTTATCTTGAACCGACTGGATTCAAACCGAACGGGCATCCATTGTACGAAACGTGATGAGGTGACCTTGAAATGTTATAACCAACTGGATTCAAACCGAATGGGCATCCATTGTACGAAACGTGATGAGGTGACCTTGGAAATGTGTAACAACTATTTAAACCAACGGGCATCCATTGTACGAAACGTGGTGAGGTGACGCTTGAAATGTTCTAACCAACTGGATTCAAACCAAGGGGTATCCATTGTACGAAACGTGATGGGTGACCTTGGGAAAAGTTTAAACTGATTCAAACCGAACGGGCATCCATTGTACTAAACGCAATGAGGTAACACTTACCTTGAAATGCTGTAACTAATCACAGTTTTTAACGCTTGCACGCTCAGTTATCCAGTTTCTGTTTTAAAGAAAACAGTCCGTGATACGCCAAGGGGAGACTAGCAATATTCAAATGAATGGTTCGTTTTATTGAATGTATATCTTTAAATGGCATCACATGTATTAGTTGTGAAACCACCGATGTTTACAAGTAAATACTTATTGACGTTTTATAATAAATAACTCAAAAAAAGTAAGTTCGAGGAATTACTTGCAGCTTCATATAAATCAAATTCCATTACTTAAACACAGGTTCAGTTTTAACGGTTTCTTTCTGTAATAGCAAAAAAAAATATTTAAAAAATTACCTTCGTGTAATGTTTCCTTGCTCGATTGAAATGATTTAACTTAAAGGAAAAATATTTCCATTTCTCATTGCTAATACAAACTATATTAGAGACAATAGCATTATTTGAACAAAAATATTTATTGATAATCTTTCTATTTTGGGGCTAAGTACTTTATTTGTCTAATATTTTAATGATTGAAATACTTATGCCTTAGTAATGACTAAGAATTTATTTTATATTTGTCAAAAAGCTCGTCTCGAAGCTTGGGAATATCCACTTAAAACTGTGTTCGCTCAATGTTAAGGAATAGGACCCGAATTTGGAAACTTCTTCAGATATAAATGTACTCAGTGGCGTAACTTACACTCCCGCAACCTCCTCCTCGAGGGGGCCCTAAGCCTGTCTGACGCCAAGTACATACGCTTTGTGAGATCTGGCTTGGGGCCCAAACCCGCTTTGCAGGGGCCCCTAATATCCACCGTTACGCCATTGAATTAGATCCAAACATTAATATTATATTTTGGCTTCGCTGTCCTGTAGAGAGAGAGAGCAGCATATTTTATCATACTACTCATTTTTATCTCAGTTACCCGTTTTTTTTTATATATATAAAATGATTTTCAATTTTTTTTTTTTTTTTTTGTCTGCTGTATGTGTACCGTAATGCTAAATAAAATATCGTTTAACTTATTAAGAAGAAAAATTAATTAGATATGGAATATTTTAAGGTTTTAAAAACACTATATTATAAACAGATTATGGATTACAACGAAGCAAACTTCTATGAAAATTGAGCACATTTTCAGTCCGAAAATGTGCTCCGCGTTCAGTATAAGCTCTCAAACATTTGGCGAAGACAGCCTTAAACACAAAAAACCTACCTTTTATCTTTATTATTATTGTGGTTACTTTTCCTTATTAGTCACTCAATTATAAAATTAATTTTTATTTATGTAGGAATCGGTCAATATTTCTACGTGACATACCAAAAAAGTATATGAATGATTTTTGAAAAGAATCCGTTTTTTAATATCCCAACTGTTTTAAATATTTAGCTAAAAATGATACCATCGATTATATGCATTCAATAATTGGTATTTTCGTCTCCCTTTAGTATATCACATATTATTTTGTGTTTCAAAGTGTAAATATTCCTATAAGAATCATAAGATTTAAAGTTTCGTTGCGTTACAAATTTGATTGGGCTTTTACTTAGAAGTAAAAAAAATATTTCATTGTGATAACTGAAAAAAGGGTTCTCGAAAATTTAAGAAATGTTTGTAGTTATTAACTATTGTCTTTCTGAAATTTTTGCTCCAACTAATCACAGGTCACTGTTTAAATGAAATTATGAAACTTGTAGAGTCTTGAGAAACAAATTAGAAAGTTCTATTATTTTCTACCTCTTGATATGTATAGCATATATTATAGTAATTCTTATTGAAGATCTTATATGTAGTTCAGTATTTCAGTGATGAAAAAGATTCATTCAAATCATTTTTTATAGACAATTGCTTTATAAAAAAAGGAAAAATAATTAAAATGTTATCATTTATTTGCAAATTTATGTTGTAATTTAAGTGTAAATATGTACAATTTACTTTTGATAATTTTAATTAATTTAGTTTTAAATCTTATTTCTGAAACTGAAGTTTTTTGTGTTAATTAATACGGTAATCAAAATTTACACTTAATTTTAATAAAAAGTGCTTTGATTTTATAATAAAAGTGCTTAATCCAAAAATAATCTTCAAGAAATAATTATATCCATATTTCAATTTTATCAATATTCTCTCTAGCCTTTTAATTACAATTATTTTAATCAAAAAAGAACCAATGCCGATTTTTATGTAACCTGTTATATAATTATTTTTTAAATTAGAGTATCAATACATATCGTACCACATTTTTAAAGTTGCTACATTTTAGGAATAAAACCCTTTTTGATAAGCCTTCAGTAAAGCCAATAGAAAAGTTGATTCTTTTAGGCATTGATATTCTTAAAATAAACTTAAAAATACCGTCCTTCTAGTAAACCGTCAATTAAAGGTCTATAGAGCCTGTGAGCCAAATATACTAGATTTTCCGCATTTGGCGAAAAGTCATGCTTTTTGGCGTAAAAAAAAAGTAAGCCCAAATTTTATTGAAAGATATCGCGTAGATTTTAGAATTTTTGTAGTTTAATTTTTTTAAGGGAAAATTTACGATGCTAAGTTCTTGCTTTTAAGGAATTGATTAAAAATTGATACTACACTTTGTTTTACAATTTAAATTATTTCGTTCATTAAAATAATCAAAATAAAATTCGGTGATTTAAGAGTGTTTTTTTTATTATTTATTTGTATTGCATTTAAAATAAGTTATTTAATTTATTTCTTATTTTCAAAAAAAAAAAAAACTCGAAATTTTAAATGTATATAGTAATTTGTTTATTTTTCTACTCTTTCAGAGTTACCAGATTATTTACTTGCTCTTACTTTCAATTAATTTTACTAGTACTAAAACAACAGATCGATATAGCTAAAAAATTTTACTGTTCACTTGCACAAGTGTGAGGATTAAAACCCGAAATTTGCCAAAAGAATTCCGATGAATTCTACCCATTTTTAATGGAATAATCGACTTTACGCATGCGCATTATGGTCCTCGAATGTGTTTGCGAACAGTATAAATTAATTTTTTAAAAAATTCTCCAACTGACTTCTCAATTAATTGAAAATGAAACTTCAAGCTTTTGCTTATTCGCTGAAATAATTTTAACTTCTTTATTTTCTTGTCATTTACATTTCATTTAGATGTTACGAGTATGTAAAACTAATCGTAAATTTTCTCTATCGTTTCGATACATTAGAATTATCTAGATTCTTTTTTTTTTTTTTTTTTTTTTTTTTTTTTTGAAGCCTTAAGAAACTTTTTCTAATACGACTTTATTTCTTTGTATGAAGAAAGCAGGGATTTGTCTATTGCCATATGTACAATAAACATTTTGATCCTACAAGTTTTGCTGTCCCATGTGATTAGTTCATAGATTCTGTACAACTTCTTTAAATACATTTACGAACGTCGCATGAATGTCATAACTTATATACATAAATATATATACAAATATTGCTGTATGTATTATATATAGTATGAAACTTTCTTTGATGTTTTATCATATAATGTGATGTGTACTTTCCGTAGATGCCTAGCAACTGCTTTTGGTTTTAACAAAATCATCTTGGCAGTTATATGTTGGTTACATTGGATTCTGCCGTACTTTGACTTAATAATTCAAAGTATAAACATTAATTCTAACAATTCTGTAGACAAGATTACATTACAGTGTCTGTCTTGTTACCGAAGTCACGCAATAGCAATTTTAGATAATGCAGAAATGTATACGGAAATCATGGAATCATTTTAAATTACAAGTTTTGTTTTTAAAGTTCTTTAAATAATACACACTGAAAAAAAAAAGATTTTCTTTTTCGTTAGTTTCTTGTTCAGTTTTGTTCGGACAGCTAAAATAATTCATGTGAAATTATTTTATTTATTTATAATCTACACAAATTCCTGAAAACAACATTGTGAATATAAAAATTATAAGTTCAGAAAATTCAACAAAAAAAAAACACCTCTTTATTTTGAATTAATATATTGCCAGTATCTAATCATAACATTTCTAATAGTTATATTCGCATTCATTACTTTTTAATCATTGTTTCACATTTTTTGAAGAACAACTGTATTAACACCTTAACTGCCGATTAAAAGTTACTTGATTCTTTCCCCAGTGCTATCTTTTTTCACACAGATGCGTGTATGCGGTGTATTGGAGGGGGAAAAAAGGCATCAACAAGCAAATTTTTCACTGAAATAAGTAAATCCCCGCAAACACTGTCAAGGTCATTTCATTGCATCCCAAAAAGCCTTCGGAATAATTTTACCGATAGAAGTACAAAAACAAGGATTGTATTTCGAAAAGACGCATATATACGTCCGGGGCATTTAACGCACCAGCTAAGCAAAACATATATGTACGGCGGCAATTAAGGGGTTAATCACCAGTTTTAATTTCTTTTTACAATATACATTTCCAATTATTTCAAAAACCGAATGAAAACTTTTTAAGCCACCAAGAAATTGGCTTATATACTTATTTTACAAAAACAATGGTCTTAAAAATATGAATCTATTGAATAATTTTGCCATACACAAAATTAATTATTATCTCGAACTTCAGATACCCAAACAATGCATTGAAATACTATCTGGGGTCAATCAAAAGCAGTTGTGAATCTACACTATTCATATTCGTTTTCTCTTCGTTATCTTTGTCTTCAAACTCATATCTTCTTAGGAAAGTTCAATGCATCTAATAAAAAGGAGAAAAAAAATATATATCGCAAATATTAGATGTCATAAAATGCATACAAACGCGAAGCTTCAAAGGCTATTTCACTGGCTTTTGGTTACTCGCTTTGTAACCCCGTAGATTAATTATATATGTGGTCGACTTCACTCTTAAAAGCGAGTGAATGTGGCATAATTTAGCAAAAAGAATATGTAATTGTAGATCCAAAATATCGTAAGTAAAATGTCTACAATTGCGGGAAAATACTCCACGGGAGATTTTTAATCGTTTCTCTCTCGCATGTGAACTGTATGTATCTTTTCGTGTTTGTCCATTATGTTCTGAAGTATGAAATACATAGATTCATCGTTCAACTAAATATTCCATTAAATTTGTGTATACTCAAACTGATCCTGATATCGTAATTTATATCCATATCATAAGTTTACGAAAAAAGATCATCGATTGTGAGAACGTTCATTATTATGTGTACTTTTACTCAAAAAAGTCGTAGTGAAACCTATATATAGGAAAATGTATATTCTTATGTAATTTGCCGTTCTAGAATACTATATCTACTTTATATTTAATTTCTTCATGTTTCAATAGTTACATAGTATAACTGATGTATATACTTCAACAATCAAATTGGCTCATTGTATTGACAATGGAGCTTCTCTTTTGCTTTGTATAGGGTAAGTTCATAACAGTCACATGATAAATGCAATCACGTGCTCTCCATTGAATTCAAAACTTCCCTTACACTTGTACTTGTTCTTACATTTGTAAAATTTAGATAAATTTTCAACAGCGATTGGGTAAATATGCTGAAGTATTAAAATTCTTCAAAGAATTTTCCAAAATTTAATAAAATACCTGATATTATACGTATATTTTTAAATCAAGTTTATTTTGTTTAATTATGTACATTATTATTGTTGACAAATACGCAAATCTGAAAAGAAAGTTTCTGCAAACAGTAAAAGTTGGCAACACAGCGAAACGTATGAACTTATTGGTTGGAAACACGTGATTGCATTTATCATGTGACTATGACGTCACGTGAATTTATTAACTGATTGGTTGGAAACCCGTGATAGTAGTTATTAAGTGACTATAACGTCACAAGAATTCAACCATTTATAAAAGAAAACAGTGTCAGTATTATTTACAGTATTTCATTTTAACCATATATTTTTAAAAAATAAAAAATTGAAACTTACAATCAACTCGAAGCACCTAACTTCTAAAACTACATTCAAAATTAGAGAAATAGATATTCCCGTATTGTATTCATATTTTTTTGTCTAGAAATAAAATTAAGTATTAGCAATAAAGTGTGTTAAATTAACTGTATTCAATATTCCAAAAAAGCTTTAATGTTTATCGTAAAATATATCAACACATTTTTGAGTAACAGTATATATAATAAATAAAGCATATGGGTGTGGTAACTAATGAGTTTGTTATTCAGATTTATTATTTCATCACGCGTCAAATTCTACAGATTTGATTTATTTATACATAATTAGATACATGAACTCCACGAAGAAATAAATTTAAATCTCAACAGACAAAATTAAACAAAACAAAAAAACTTATCTAATGAATTAGTATTCAGAGCATTATAAGCAATTTTACAGATATCCGAGTCTATTCGCTACGGTGGTTTAAGCCAGCGATTCTTAAACTTTCGATCACTGTGGCCCTCTTTGTGTGTCAGCGTGAAATCGCAGACCCACAAGCTTTTGAACACCCTTTCCTGACTCCCAACTCATGGCTGAGTTATATAAAGCAGTGTGACCCAACCTTTTGATGGTCGCGGATCGTTCCCGCTGAGGAAAGGGGACGTTGATTGTTTATATTTTAAAGTATTTTGATTTAAAGATTTTAGTTTAATTCTAATTAAACATACCTTCAGAATAAAAAACAGTTAAACTAAAATTGAATATAAAGTAATTTAATATGGATTTCCATAAAAAGTCGCAAAAACCCGAAAGAAATGCACCACAGTAAATAAAATGGAAATAATTTAATGTTCCTTATGCGGCCCCGGTGCAATTTACTCCACGGACCGGTACCGGTCCATGGACCGGGTGTTGGAGACCACTGATATAAAGGTTCCTCAATAATCCTAAGACTGCTGATACAACCTTTTTTTTTTAACCTTTCTTTTTTTTCCCTTTAAAAAAACAGTAAACATCTAATTAAAAAAATATTACTTTGTGTAGTAGTGGCTATGCAGTTGCAAACAATAAAGAAACTGAATTAATATTCTTGATCGAAATACATGTTCTAGTAGTTTTTTCATTGAGAGCAACTAATGAATGTATTCCATGATACACAAGGCTTTTCGAGGAACCCCCAGAAAAGCACCGGGGGTCTGCAGACGACAATTTAAGAACCACTGGTTTAAGCCATTGAAAATCTGTAAAATACCTTTATTATTCAAAAATGCACCAGTTTATTGAATTTTTTTTTTTCAAAAATTCCAATTGTGGGTTGAAGTATTACAAGAAAAAGTATTTCAGTTTTATTTGATGAGATAAAAATTTCATCTTGTTTTTATGAATTGTATGTAATTTTGAAAAGATGATAATCAATAAAAAATATTAAAACATTCCTCATGGAGTTTAAAAATAAATAGTATTATTTTAAAGTTATGTAATTATTTAAACCATGAAATCGCCTTCTGCATTATGTGTAAACCTTATCAGAATCTTTACGTTTACTAAATACAATCATTTTGTTTCACTTCACTTATGAACAAAGCTATGTGTAATTTAGTTTTGCATTCATATTTCATGACTACTTCATTATCATTAATAAAATTATTTATACATATTTCTTATTGTATATATATAATTTATATATTATATTTTTTTTTCTCTTAGATGTCAATCATCATTTTTTTTTCAAATTAAGACTTCATTTTTGATTGAATGTAAAATCGATGGATTATTGATTGTATGGAATATTTCCTCTTATTATTTAAAAACAAATTTGAAAGGTTTAACCGTGTAAAAGCATGCTGATTTATTCAATACATGTATAAACTGTTCTTGCTTTTGTGTTTATGTGTATTGCAGTTTTCAGTTTTTAGTATAATAAATCGTTTACTTAAAATACAGCTCTTGTGATGTCTTTATTTATAGTTTTGTTTTGAAATTTAATGTGCATTGTGAAATTTTACATAAACTTGCTACTAATATGAGGCGTTCTAACAGTTTTGTAGAGCCTTAGACATTAAAAAATTAAAGTAGTAAGTTCTGGGTTAATGAATAATTAGTATAATAATTATTCATTAATTTAGGAGAGGTGACACAAAGACAAAACGTGTCGAAAACAAAAATAATAGGGGGTGGACATGGACAGTAGCGATGGCGATCTGAGATCGATTTCTCGGGCCAAAAAAAATTGATTTTTTTAATCGATATGTAGCAACTGAATCGATATTTCATCCAAAGAAAATCGGCGTTCGATTTTTTTTTTTTGGTAAAAACCATAAAATTATTACAATTAGTTGAATGTACTATCTTTCAGTTGCATACTTGAATTATGATCCCACACTTTACTTGCAAGAACAAAAACACTCTATTTATCATCACGTTCACTCAATAGCCACGATGTCTATGAGTATCGTGGGATCATCTGTTCCTTGTGAGCGCCTTTTTCGATTGCCGGCATCAACGCAGGTGATGAGCGGAACCGCTTGGATCCCAGTAGACTAGATAGACTGCTGTTTTTAAAAAGCTAAGATATTAAGCATTGGAAACTATAGGCTATATTATCTATTTTCTAAGTTTTTCATGTTTTAACACATTTAGAAAATAATTGTCTTCTTTTATACTCTTTGATATTGTAATAAAGATAATTGTAATTGTCGAATTCTCTGTCCTAAAAGATTCCCTGATTTTACTGATAAGAGATAGTTTATTATGGTATCTTTCTTGTTTTACATAAAATGGATTTATATTTACATTGTAAATACGGACTTGAAAAAAAAATCGATTTTTTAGATCTCGATTTTTTTGTGAATCGACTCATCAGGTTGCGATTCGAATCGATTTAAAAATCGATCTTTTTCGGAAAGAATCGCCATCCTTAATGGAAAGTTCTGTCATAGCGACTACGTTGTCTCCTCACCTGGCCTCTACTGAAGGTGTGTGGTCACCAGAGAGCGTTTTTGTTGCTCGGAACTATCAGTTATATAATATTTCTAACATAACAACTATAACAGAGCGGTTACAGTTTTGAATAAACTAATGAAAGCTAATGCATGGTTGCATAAAAATGATAAACCAATGATTAAACTCAGTCTCTGGTTTCAAAGGGAAAAAGATTATCCTGAACGCAATGCTACCGATAATGTAAAACTTCAGTTTTTTAATCATCGAATACAGAATCTTATTGATGAACCCCGACAGTAGTTAATTTTAGTTTTATTATACATCCCACTCAATTCTGTAAGAAACCTGTAATATGCATTAACTGTGGAATATTACATTCTAGGCAGTGCTCTACTAATTTCAAATACAATAACTTATAACCGTTGTTTAGTGGTTTCAGAGACTCTACCCTCAAGCATTTTAACCTTTTAAGGTATCCGACTACGTTCGGAATCGTGATTTTAAAAAAGCGTATAAAAGGATCATTTTCATGATATTTAGTGTCACTTAGATTAGAATACATGTATAAAATTGTTTTAAGGACATTTTGACAAAAACATATTATTTAAATACACTATTTCGGCAAAAAAATTAACTTAAACCTTTTTTCAAAATGTTCTTTTGTGAAAAATGCTTCTATTATAATAATATTTTGCCTGTATATAGCTCAGATCTCTGTACAGAGGCTCAACTATGATTTTTGAAAAATTCACATTATTTTCAGAGTTACAACCCATTGAAATAATTTTATAGGCGTTTTTTTTTCTTAAAATTTCTCCCCTCTTTTGTCGTAAAAAAGGGATAAATCCACTTTTAATTTATATATTTCAAAAATTCTAGCTGAGCCTCTGTACAGAGGTCTGCGCTACATACAGGCAAAATATTATGATATATATAATAGAAGCATTTTTCACAAAAGGAGAATATTTTGAAAACGGGTCATTCTATGTTCATTTTTTGTCAAAATATTGTACTGAAATAATTTTTTATTGTAATACCATTCTTAAAAAAATTTTATATACATTTTTTCTAATCTAAGTGACGCTAAATATCATAAATATTATCCATTTACACGCTTTTACAAAATCACGGTTCCGAACGTAGTCGGATACCTTTAAATATAATGAGACTTACCTTGTTCAACTAATTCCTACGCAGATCGAACAATACCACTTTCTGAAATACAGCCGGACCTCTATTTTACGAAGTCACTAACTCTCGGAAAAAGTTCGTTATATAGCGGTTCTTCTTTTAATATACTTTATAAACCCCATAAAACACACTTTAAATTCATAAACAGAAAAAAGTAATTATTTTCACATTTTTGTAAATTAATATCTATCTATTTTCTTCATCTTACCCTTCAATAAAAAAAGAAAGAAAAACTACAAAACATCAAGAAAAAAGAATATTGAGGAATATATATATATATACTGTATTTTCAACATTCAGTAAATAATTTTGTATTAAAATTAATAAATTTTAAGGGCATTTTTTATAACTTAAATCATACACAAGTAATTTTAAACATACATTATTTTATAACTAATAATTCTAAACATACATTACTAAGTGTATTCTTAAATTTAATTACTCATAAAATCTATTAATTCTGTTTGAGCTTTCTTTTTAAAAAAAATGCACTGTTTCATAATACGTTTCACGTCTTTGCAATTCACCAAAAAAATCCCTTCAGGGGTATTTTTCCGTATCTTTTCTTAAATTTTTTGAACCATCCATTGCTACCTAGAAATTGGACCTTATTACGAAAGGTCCATAGATTGGAACATTTTTATCTCACTTTGTGTGTATCCACTTCAAAACTGCCCCGTCGACATCTTCATAGACACATGTTCCCAAAATTTTGAACAAGAACAAAATTGATGAATCATAATTTTGTAACTTATCACGATTTTTTATTATTGCTTGATAAGCTGTGGGAGGGATATCACATTTTAAAGCTATATCCTTTTTCTTGACGTCTATATTCATTCCCTGAAGAATTAAAAAAATTTTATGCTCAAGCGATTACGTTTTGACATTTTCGAGCTACAAGAAACTAAGTTGCCAGTACGACTGATCAACACTACAAATGAACGGAGAATAGTTCTAGGACACAGACAACTTTACTGAGGTGAAAAGGGATATCGAAGATGTTTCTAGTGAACTGGACAATGGGGGTTAAAGGTTGCACTTCTTAGATGAAACGCCCAGAATTCTATTTCTCTCGGAGAATTAGGCACCAAATAAAACCAGTTCAAGATTTATGAACACCATAAAATGTGTTAAAAGAGAGAATAACTTGAAATGGCCAGAAATACTTTAAAAGCAAGTAATATATAAGAAAAATTTAAGTAATTTCTACTTAGATCAAAGGAAAATTTTATTTTAGCTACTTTTTATTAAATAGTTACAATTAATATAAATATGTATATACTTATGACAGAACCACAACATTAAGTGGTAATTAATTTTTATTAATTATCACTAAAGTATCGTATTGTCATCTAAAACAATTATGTATATAAAATTTCAATTCAACTGAATGCTCTAAAACGGGAGGAAAAAACCTTTTCACAAGTTTTGACACAAGTCGCCAAAAGGATCGCCAAAAATGATGTCAACGTGGCTCTCTATTTGTAATTCTTTAAATAATTCGTTTTAATCAATTAATTTTTATTAATTATAATTAAATGACTGTATTGTTATCCAAAATAATCATGTATATAAAATTTCAGCTCAATTGAGCGCTTTAAATTGTATTTTATTAACGATTGAAAATTCCACAAAGATAAATAAATAGATATATTGAGAGTGTGAGCTAATAGTAGGAATTGAAATAGGAGGGGAAAAAATTGAATCACAAGAAAAAAAAGTTCATTGTATAGAAAATGCACTTGGCTATATTGGGAGGTTATTTTACGAAGAAAATCGTGAAATTCTCTTGGTTCCAGGAAAAAGTTCACCATATAGAAAAATTCGCAATATGGAGGTTCGACTGCACTTGAAATTAAAATTATGATCAGTATATATATGCTTTTATATTATTAATACAGGATGTCCCAAAAATAGCATCCACAGCTCCACACAGCCAAATTCGTCGTTGTGAGTACATAAAAATGGCCCAGAGAACTGTGCCTGTGCTATCCAGTTAAGGAGAAAAAGACGGTAAATGATTACGTATGATGATGAAGAAATGATGGTTCACAGGATGAAGCTCTGGCACATTTCTTTGCTCATGTACATGATTGGCTAGATATGGCGTATCCTTGTTAGAGGATACGCCATATCTAGCCAGAGTGGTGACCATAGAAGCGGACTTGGGGGTCTGGTTCTATGGTCACCACTTTCACCAGATCTCATACCATTGGGGGTTTTTTTCTATGGGACCATCTCAAGCAAATGGTGAATTGAAACATCGTGACCACACAAAAAGACTCAGTTGCTCATCAGCACGCTGCTTGTATTTCAATGAACACCACACTGCTGCGACGTGTGCACCCATCCATTTCACGATGCAGTCCCCCGAGTTCGAGCCCAGTACCACTAAAGACCCGCCGTGTAGGGGAGCAATGCACGTTTAATCTGTCAAGAGCTCAAACGCCCTCCCGTTGGTGTGGTGTGGTAGTTAGAAGAGGGAGTGCCAGCTCAGGTGCCGTCCTCGTCACTTGACCATGGTTCAAAATTACGAGGTCCGTCGCCAAAAGCCCTCGTGTCGCTGAACAGTGCGACGTTAATCCTCACTCACTCGAGGACTATTAGTTGCCCACCCTTGAGTTAACATCATTTTAAATTACGCATGAAGGTCAGCTACTGACTTCGAAATTGTTACTGGTTTTGTTTGTGGCATTCTAACTCAAAATCGGCCTCAAATCCCTCGTGTCGCTGAACAGTGCAACGTTAATATTCACTCACTCACTCACGCAAATACTGATGTTGATGTGTCTAATACGGCTGTGATGTCTTACTTTGTTTTCCGTATATTTCTCGCAAACTATGAATCGCACAGGTACTATTCTATGGGCATTTTTTATGTACTTGTGGTGGTTTGATATCTATATAAACCAGTACCAAACATCACGCGAAGACGATCGTTTTGGCGTGATCGGTAAAGTACTCATGTTCGGAACGGAAGATACCCAGATCGAATCTTCCTTTCTTCATTGGTGACCCTGATCGTACAAAAGAACCGCACCCTTTGCGCGCCACAGTCGTGGTGCCATCTATCCAACGCAAAAGCAACCAAGCCGTCAAACATTGACGCAAATAAGCCATCACTCAACAAAGCCGTCTTACACAAATGACGCAATTATCAAGCCGTCACGCACGATGACGCAACCCACAAAGTAACGCAACTGCTCACATGTTCACCACGAATATGGTATCGTTCGTCCGCTAATTCGCCGAATCACTGGCATGGAGGTATGTGGCGGTGTGATATCTATATAAACTAGTACCAAATATCATGCGATGACGATCGTTTGGGCGTGGTGGATAAAGTACTTGCGTACGGAACGGAAGGTACTCAGATCGAATCCTCCTTCCTACATACGCATAACGAGGAATCTGACTGTGCAGAGTTTGGGCGCTATTTTTGGAACAACCTGCATTTATGTTGCAGAGGAACTAAATATTTTTTTTAGTGAAATTCTTTCTAGTCTTCATGAAGACCCGATCTTCACAAAAACTTTAATCTTTATTACCTGATGTGGGGATCTGATCATAGCTCTAATTAAATCAATTATTTTGTTTAATGGTTAACGGATTCTCATTTGGTTCTTATCAAGGCAATTATTCCATCATACAAAAATGCAATAAATACAATTTCTTTCTGAAATCTCATAACTTTTTTGGGCTACACTGATAGTTTCATATTAGATTGTTCTTTCCGAAGCGCTCACAGTTCTACATCGTTAATTTTTATTCCGAATTTTAAATAGAACAGATAAGTAATTCGGGATGGGTACAGTATACATTAGGTAACCCAGAAAAGAACATAAAACTTATTCATATGGTTTTAGGGATATAATTAGAAAAATCACTTAAGGTATCCGACTACTTGCGACAACTTTTTTCAAAAAAAAAAATGGAGATACAGAGATTTTTGTGTGTGTATGTGTGGTTTTTAGACATATTTAGTACATTTTAAGAAAAAAAGACTAAAATTAAGATGTGAAAATTAATTTATTATTACTAAAGAGAGAAAAAATGGGTAAAAATTGACAAAAAATTACATAAACGGGGCCCGCTCTGTACAAATAGTAAATGATCAAATTCTCAATTTTTCAATTTGGATGCATTACTTTGCTATTCCTTTTTGAAATGACATTCAGGGTATGAAATATTTGAATTATTATAAATCTAGAGCACTTTATCTTAGATATGATATGAAATTGCTTAAAAAAAACAGTGATTATGTTCACTTACTGGACGGTAAATTTTGTAATAATACAGTGATTGATAAATCTGAAGGTTAAAACAAATTCTATTGTTATACAGAACATATACAAAAAATTTCAGCAAATTATTTTAAAAACTTTTTGAGCAATCGCCGTCCCCGTTTGAGTTTTTCAATAAAAACACATTTCAAGTAAAACGCATTTTAAAGTTTGACATCTTATGTAAATGTATGGTATTTGTTTTTACTAAAACACTTGTAGTTTTTGTTCTAGTGAATAGAAAATAAAAAACTAGGTATTTTTATAAAGCTAATAAGATGGCCTATAAAATAAAATCATAAAAAAAATTTGTCAATTTTTCAAAAAAATCATGATTTTAGGATAGTCGGATACCTAAAGAACTTGAGCAATCAAATGGAGAGATAATTGTACCTTATAGAGAAATTGCGCTTTTAATAAAATTTTTACTGATTCACACACAACAGATTTTCTACTGAAAAAAGGCCATACACGATATTTTTCTTCAGTTATGAATTAAATGCAAGTAACATTCGAGTAAACAGGAATTTTATACCAAAATAATAGTAATGATAATAATAAAACCGCACTGGAGTGGAATACGCAGAAATGCATATAATCAAAGAAACTCTTTTATATCCTAAAAATTCTTACGCTGGACATCTAAAAAATTAATATCAAGTGTTTGGTTTTTAAGTTAATGGTAACTGTGTGTGTGTGTGTTAATCAATGGGGTGGATCGAAAAAATTTTTTTCAGAATTTCAATATCTATCTATGCAGAAAGGAAGTTGTCTTGTAAGCAAATGAAGGGAAAAATAAAATAAAGAAATTAATTTTTTTTAAATTAAGTACTACCACAAGTGGAATGACGTTAAGATATTTAAGCTTTTTTTTACGGTAAAAAGTCAAAGTAATTTTTTATTTAAGAAAAATAAAGGTATTTTAGTACATTTTAACATTTATTGCGTTGTGAGAGGATACCTACTAAAAGAGACATCAGGTACATTTATATAACAGCCACTGGCGTAGCTGGTTCTGAATGGGCCTTATATCAAAATTGCTTCGGTCCCTATTTTAGATATGAAAGTCCTGTTAGTAGGGCTGTAATTACACATGTTGGGGCCCCTGTTGCTTGGGGGCCCCGTATCATTTATACGGCGGTTGCTACGCCTCTGATAACAGCGTCTTTAGAATGAAATTCCAAAAAATGTATTCTGTCGAAATTGCAGTGCACGATAAAGTGGAAGACGGGAAAAAGTTTGGTTCGGATTGATTCGATGATGCAGGTGGGTGACTCTCTAGGGGCTTTGGTGACGAACCTCGTAATTTTGAACTATAGTCAAGGGACGAGGAGGACACCTGCGCCGCCACCCCTCTCCTAACTAACACACCATATCCAACGGGAGGATGTTCGAGCCTTGGCATACTTAATTCGAGAGCAGGCGGGCACTCGATGCTAACGTTAATGGTAGCGTGGTGTGACTGAGTCACCCCAATCCTTTTCTTCTATAATTATTTTTATTGTACGCAGTAAAAATCTTAATTCCAGTGAATAATTTAATTAAGAGAAATAATACGTACCTTCATTTCAGGACTTTTCAATTTTTCCTTTATAATTTGAGAAAAAATATCAATCATACAGAAACAAGAAGTTTCAAGTGTGCATGACTTTAATAAAGGACACAATTCACAGACACTTTCGCTGAAATTACAGGAATATTATTCGCAGGCAAAACTCTGTCACATTTTGTTCCAGTTATTGTAGTGTTTTTGTCCTCTGGGGATCGACAAACAACATGTTGAACTTTGACTTTGTTTTAGCTACGATGTATACCTTTATCCTGTCTGCAGACATCGTTTTCACTTGGGAAGCTGACGCGTATCCTTATCTTGTCTTCGGACACCCTTTTCACTTAGAAAGCTGACGCATAGCTTTACTCTGTCTTCAGACAACTTTTCCACATAGGACGCAAACGACTGGTCTACCCCATCTACGGACAACGTCTTCGCTTCGGAAGCTGACGTTTTTATTGTATTGAACCGTTTCCATATAAGAAGCTGACGGTTTTTAATATGTCAGCATAGATTTAACCTGCCCATCAATACCCTTTTTTTACAACGAATAAATTATTGAAGTATTTTATCATTTTATTAAAAATAACATGTTCTTATTTTCTTTTAGTAAATAAAGTGTAAGAATTCACTGAAATAACCCCTTTTGATAAAAAGAATTTGTTGTGTGTTATATCTTGTAATTTTCTATTTTTTCTTTTATATTTTAAATCACTTTAAAAAAATAATTCACTAGTTAAATATTAATTTATTTATATAAAAAATATTTGTTTCATCAAAATATTATCCTTAAGAAAATAGCGGGTGAATGAGTGAGTGAATAATAACGTCGCACTAAGCCGGAGACAGGCACTCTTTGGAGGAAAACCTCCCTATTCAAAAACCGCCTCAAACATTCCCTAAAGGGCGCACTTGGCAGTGTACAAATCACTCTCTTGGAGAAGGTGGAAGTGATTGCCGACAGCCTTCAAAAAGCAGTTCGAACTAACCCTGAAGCTGAAAACGAACGTTTTACAGCTCATACATAAGCGAAAATTAAAAGATTCCTGACGCTCCTATCTGTCTGATGACCTTGGAAAAAAACAACGCCAGGGAAGTACAGGAATATATTAAAAAGCTTAAGATCAAAAATCTCCTGGATTGGATTTAATTACAAATCGCATCCTAAAATCTCCCCTCAAATTCGTTCTTTTATTGTCATGCTGTTCAATCTATTAATGGAGAACTGTAATTTCCTAAGAATTGGAAACTGCCGGTGGTCCCTGCATTCTAAAACCCAATTCTGATGATACTCAATCTCAAAATTACGTCCAATCCTCGCTACTCAGTAGCGAGCAAAGCGTACGAATCTGTTCTTTTGAATCGCCTGACAGCACTGCGCATAGCCAGGAATATTATTATTCCTGAACAGCATGGCTTTGTTACAAGTGCTTCACAGTAACTCAGTTACTAAGAAGTTACTGAGCTGATCATCACGGCTTTCATAATAACCAGGCCACGGGTATGCTTTTGTAAACATAGCCAAAGCCTTTGACAAAATTTGGCATGATGGCTTGCTATCCAAGATAATGCGACTTGGGTTTTCGGAACAACTCATCAAAATTATACACTCCTACCTAAATCCCCGTGAATTTAGGGTAAGAGTTGAAAACAGTTTCTCCACCCCTCGTCCAATTCTTAGTGGGTTACCACAAGGATCTTTATTAGGGCCCAAGCTCTTTAATCTATACATCAACGACATTCCCAAGGCTGCCGAAGTCCACTTAGCGATGTACGCGGACGACACTGCCATTTTACCCAAAACATTTATAACCGCAATATCATTGAGCGGCTTCAAAATTATGTCATTCGACTCGAAATCTGGCTTAACGACTGGAAAATAAAGGTTAATGCATCTAAAAGTGCATGCCTCCTCTTTACGAGAAAGCGGTGCATCGGAAACCTCCTGCATGTCAACATTTTTAATCAGCCTATCCCCTGGGTTACTGAATATAAGTACCTAGGTTTAATACTTGATACTAAATTAACTTGCTAAACACATCCGTTCAGTCCACCAAAAGGCAGCTGGAATGAGAAACACTCTAAATCGCTTGATTTCTCCCAAGAGCAAGCTCGTATTAAGGAACAAGGTTCTATTATACAAAGCCATTCTTCGCCTCATCATGTTGTACGCTTCTCCCATCTGGGCAGGGCGCAGTTACCCCTGAAAAGATTGCACACTTTTCAAAACATTCAACTGCGTAGAGCAGCAAACGCACCTTGGTTTGTCAGGAACGAAGTCTTGCATAAAGATCTTAATGTTCCGCCGCTTCTTGATTTCATCAAACACAATCAGAAAATTTCTTCAACCGGTTACCACAGATTTCAAATGAATCTATCAGGAAATCCCGGCTTACGATTACATTCTATTCCTAGCTCTTCTAAGAGACCTAGAGCAGTTCTTAATCACTGTATCAACACTTCCAGCTCTGAAAAGGATGAGAATGTCTTCATACGAATTAAAAAGATATGAGCTTTATTGTTACACTAGTTGTTCTTTACAAGACTCACTCACTCTAATTATCTCCCCGCCCCATGCAAGTTTTTGATCGCTTTAGTGTGCAACTTCACCCTCATGATCTTATATCAAACTCCTCTACCTTTTCTTACTTTTTCTTCCAAGTGGTTATTTAAAACTTACTTTCAATAACCGCACTCAGTTATCTTAGAGGTAACGTGTAACGGACTTAAAAATATTATTCTCTTAATCCTTGTTATTAAAAAATATATCCCTTCTCTCCTCGTTCCATCAAGATGCGGCAGACGGTTGAAAGACGGGCTTTGCTGTCATGGAGATGTGACGTCATTTTCTCTTCGTTTTCCTAATGAAAGCGAAACAGAAACTAAATCAACTGGGAGAGTGGTTTCCACCCACCCCTCCACCAGCGTTATTACGCTGCATTTAATGTGGACTGCTTTTTATTTTTATGTAACTTCAACAAATTGTTCTCTGTTCAATTTATTATGATGAGTGGATAATAGAGCTATCTCTAAGGTTCCACGTAAATGTATAACCGTTACCGTTTACGTCGCACTAATAAACTACTTGAGGACTTTTTGGTGACTGACCTCGTAATTTTGAGCCATGGTCAAGTGACGAGGATGACACCTGAGATGGCATTCATTAAAAAAATAAAATGTTATTGAAAAGGGAAAAGAGTGCTATAATAGTAATCAAACACAAAATTTTCGAATTTGTATCCTAATAGATTTGAATGAATTCATCAAATATCAATATATTTAAAAGTTTTTTTTTTCTTTAAATTAAAAAAGAATTATTATTGCATTCTGTTGATGTTTAAACTATCGTTTGGCATAATTTTGTTTGTTCACGTAGCAAATAGGGGGTAGAATGGTCATCGGGGCATTTGGTCTCAGATGAGGTCTTAATCCCCTATCTTTAAGGTTGTTTGTTAAGCATTGATGATATAACTTGCCATGATTAATTAAGTGGTTAGAAAAAACATTAACGTAGCAAATATATTCTGCTTAATAAAGAAAATAAACAATAAATGTATTTCGTTGGCTAATTATTTTTATTGCCTCCGAGGTATAATGTCTGCTAAATTATTTGTTTTCACCTGCTGGACTGCTTACTACTTTTTTCAAAACACTTCAGAGAGGAAAATAAAATTTATAACAAGAGAAAAATTGTCCTTTCGGTAAAGCTAATTTGACGAGAGAAAACATTTTTATTTAAAAGAGACGTGAGGAATCCAAATTTCAGCTCTGTGTACAAATATATATAAAATTCAATCATTAGTTTTCCTCTTTCATTTCACCTAAAACTATTAGATAAGTACTCAGATCAACCGGTTTAAAAGACCATTCTACCATTTGTGAGTCTAAGGTAATGATTCTCAACCACTGTGCAGGTTATTTAAATTTTAGGATTACTTTGGATTAGTTGTTTATTAACGTTGTATTATTTTACAGTTACGTGATGACTATTAGTAATGGACCTCTTAATTCTGAATCCCGGTTAAGTGACGCAGATGACAACCGCGTTGGATTCCCCCTCTACAAAATTCCATAGCATGCCAACATGAGGATTCCAAGATTTGACAGTTTTAACACGAATCACACAGTCTCCTTATATGATGGGTCATCAGAGATGAGAGAACTCAAACCCACGATGGAAACCTAAACCATTCAGGAGTTCGCCACCTTAACCATTCTAAATACAGTTTTCATACGATACTGGCGAGCATAAATACTTACTATCTTATTGATATTATACATGATCATTTATTGAAATTCATTTTCATATGATAGCTGATAATTTTCGTACAAAAGAGTCGGTGAATTTTTCTATTTAAACTGGATATTTTTTACAGAGTAGTCGAAGCCTTTGTTGAAAGTAAATTATATAGCTCTGGTATTTTTTACTTTTCCTTTTTCCTAGTAATGACGTTGAAAGTTGTATTGATTCGTTTGTAATTTAAGATAAATTGAATAAATAATAATTATAAATAGATTCTCAGGAAAAGCGTACTCTAAATAAAATATGTAATAGAGAAAGGTTTTGTGATGAAAATAAATGGGACAGAGTAAAAACTTGTTGTTAGGTGGATTGCATTGCCGATTTATCCATTGAGCGCTTGGGTCGGGTACCCAGGGGTCCGGATAAGCTGGACTTAACCAGACATTCTGAATATAAATTTCGATCAGCCAGTGCCAAAAGGGCCTGTAGCTCTTCTGCGTCCAGGACCTGAAATGAGCTTAAATTGGCACTGGAGGATTATTTGATTAGTTACTCTGGCATTGGTAGTCCTGAGTGGGACCTGTATCAAAGTTCCTTGAAGGGCCCTTCCTAAGGGCCCCTAAACATTTTGTGATTTTTGCTTACTAGTTTTGGGGACCCTAAAGCTTGGGGCTGATACGGCGGTAGGTACGCCCCTGATTAGTTATTAGTGTCACACTTATGATAATATTAAACGCAAAATTGATCTATATGTGAAGAACAGAATATATATATTATTGTATACTTCATTTTATTCGAATATCGAGAGAGTAGACTTATTCTTCAGTGTTTCATTTTGTCTTAAAATATCTCTAGGAATGGGGTTTTTCTGTGAACTGTGATTCAAATTTAAAACTGGGACGCGTTCTCCGGACTCGTTCGGGTTCGATCTATATTTATATTTGATCAAAAACTTCTACTACTTACGCAACTCCATATTATACAATATCTGTATTGAGTTTCAAGTGCTATATGTTTTTTAGTGTGATAATTGCTATAGCTATTCCTTTTTAAGCTGTAAATATTTTGTTCCATTTTCTCGCATGAATTGTTGTCGATTTCAATCAGTGTATTTGCATAGATAAAAGTAATTATTTTAGGAAAGCTGTATCAACATTACTCATAAGTATGTTTTGTCAATATACTTGCATGTCATACGACAAATTTGACAGCGTGTCTTTTCTCAGTTGATCGGTATGTATCTGCATGCATGAGTACTAAATTTAAGTGCACTTTCGACCTTATTATGTTTAGACCTCCTTAAACCTAGAAATGTGCCTAACAGAGTTATTTTACTGATAATTTAATATTCTATTAATAAGAATCGACACATTTTCTGCTTTTTTTCTTCAAATTAAGCTATCGTCCGTACTGTGTGTTACTTCATTATAGTTTTTTAAGTTTCTTAATTTATCCAATAAAATCATTTAGTGTAATTACTGTATATTATTTTTTTTAATTATATCATTTGGGGTTTGTAAAGTGGCATTTCTAAAAATTGAAGTTACAAATACTTGTAAATTTATTACAAACACTGCAAATGCTTCTGTATTCAAGTCTAAATGATGGCTCGATTTAAGTAAATTCTAGTTAGATTTTTCATTTTTAGATAAGGTTTGAAACTCATGTGTAATCAAAAATATACATATGGATAGTTATTCTAAAATCCTTAGTTTATGTTTTCCACTGTTAGCTTTTTTTTGTTGTTGTTGTTACAAAGTCTTATTAGCGGCTGTCATTTGGTTTCCTCAAGTTGATTATATAATTTTTGATATCCTTCTAAACAAAATTATACATTGAAGTATTAATACTTGCTCTATATCAGGATCATAAGTAATAAAATGTTGTTCCATACTTGTAAGCAAATTTCAAGCACTTGCAAATTAAATCAGCTGTCAATAGCTGAATTTCACCTTTAACTCTTTGCCAGTATCGACTTCTTTATTATCATTAACTCGTTCAATTTGGCCTTATCCAAAGGGCACAAATCCCCAAATTTTTTTGAAACTCGTGCTGGAACAAAAAATGTGTGTAAAAAAATTGTGTATTATGTTATTTCAAAATCGTGTATTAGTTGATGTATATATTACATTTTTGGGCTTTAATTTGTTATCAGTACTGTATGCTGATCAAATTTGGTAGGTTAACCCCTTCAGGACAAACGTCCCATATACGCCTCAGCATGAAACACCCACAGTTCCCGAGTGTCCCATATCCACGCCACACAAATAGAACATTTTTTAAGCTCAATTTTTTGGCAATAGATGGTGTTATATGTCCATTAGGTTAGAAATACATGTAGATCGTACCTTCTTCTTGAAATGAAAATTAATCACGTACACAAGGTTTTTGTTTTATAAACATAAGGGGAAGTGAATCTTTCCGAATTGAATGCTCTAGAAATGAACATGTGGTTTTTGTTTATAGTGAAAATGAGAGATTTATTTTTTCCTAGAGCATATGGTTTGGGTTTACAGTGTATAGTTTTTAATGGATAATTAGATCTGTTAGACAAAATTATTTATTATTTTTTTTACTTTTACAAGATCGAAGTATCAAAAATGTTTAACTGAAGTTGGAATATCAAAATGATACAAAATTGATTCTAAATTAGTGTCTGAGAGTAGAAATAGTGACAAATAATTTATTATGTTTGTTCTGTTAATAGCAAATTTTATGATAGTGAAATTTCAGACATCTTTATGCCAATTACATCAAATTAGGCTTAATTACACAAAACCCTCCGACCACTGGTGGTAAGCACGCGTTTGCTTCGTTTTGTCCTGAAAGGGTTAGCTAAAGTGTTATGGTCATGAGCTGCCTGACCATTTTTCCTTTAAAATCTATTTTATACAACAGAAAGGCTGTTGCAGATATTCTATAAAAATAAACATTGAATATATTTTGGAAGTTAAGAGAAAAATATTAGTTCAAGGCCGAGGCGTCTTCATTTGTTTGTCTTGTGATTTAACCAAACATTATAATTCAGAAGGTTGATTATCTGCTGTTGTGCTGCTGTAAGGCAGTGTGAATACAAATCGTTAGACTAGTAAGTCTTATAGATATATCTCCCCACTTCATAAAATGAATTATGAAACAAGATTATTGAGGATAACAATGTTGGGTACTTTTCTATTTCATAGGCACAAATTTCACCAAGCCAAACTTTATTGATGACAATGCACAGTATATACATAAAAAATGTCAATAAATGTTAGTTCTGAGAATTTTTATCTTCAGAGACAAAAATTTTAATTACATTTAAAATTTTTTCAAATGATCACCAGTGGGAATATTCAGTTAAATGTTGGTTGTATCATTGTTGGTTACTATCGCTTGCACTGACAAAATAAAAAAGTACCCAATATTGATTTTAAAGTAATTTTTTTTTTAAATGTCTGTCACTCAACTATAAAGTCATAATTCTTCAACAAACAATTCATAACTTACAACTCAAAATCTATCCATTCCCTTTTAAAAAAACTATTCATACACAATCAATAAAATCAAACGGTACTAACATATTACCATCACCGCAGCAAAATTGGTGCCACACAAATCATGCCATATCAAAAATATTATAATTTGTTTTACATGAAAAAAACACAGATCAGTCAGATTTTGGAGGAAAACGTGGCGATTTGCATGGTGCCAATTTGGGTGGAGTGATGCTAACACACAACTACCAACCAAACCTCTTGAAAAATAATAACATTCCATGTATTATTCCATATATTCAAAATTCTAATCTTAAAAAGCTACAGAGTACAAAAAAAAAAGAATTTTGCCAGAAACATCTATTTACCTTCACTGAATATTAAAAAAAAATATATTGAAAGCATTTGTTAAAGAGGTGACAAAAAATCTCTTGAAATGTCAAGTTTGCAGTGATGCTATAAAAGCTTATTTATTGGATGATAAAATTTTTACTGATAACAATTATCAGTTTAAAAAGTCGAGGATTTTTATTTCCAATTTCTTTTATTATTACCATAGAATCGATCTCTTGGAATTTTCAAGGATACTGAAATGAAATTACTGATTTGAAGGATATCATTAATAAATATTATTTAGTAATCATCATGTTTGCCCACTAATTAAGAAATGTTTTGATTGAACCGTCTGCTTTTCACTCTTTGTTTCCTGCAAAAGATTTAAATATTATGCTTTAACATTGATCTACTTGGTTGGGAAGTGTCTCCTGTTGTAAATTTTTTTTTTATTTCTTGTATATTTTTTCCCCCTTTGTGCATTAAATTTTATAAAACAAGCAGCTCCTTATTTTGGGTTTGACCTATAATTAAGACTCAAATACTTTTGGTAAGTGGTTTAGTAAGAAGTTCTCACTTTGAGTTAGGCCCAATAATCTCAAAAGAGTTCAATACCACAGAAATTTAAACCAATCATGGTTGATTATAATATATTAGGTAATGGTTTAAAATCTTTGATATATTAAACAAAATGAATATTCAATGAATAAAACACTTATAGAAGCAAAATTGAATCGTAAGATGACATGCATAGAAGAGTCTGTAAAATGCATTTAGAAAAGATAGGTTAAATGCCATTGTGGCAAAGGGACTTAAACTATATTGTTAGAAAACATTCTTTTTTCTTTTTCTTTACAGGTTTTTAATTCCCAAAAAAAGTGGCTTTTTTAAAACCACAATTGGGGTTCTTTTTTTTTTTTTTTTTTTAAAAGTTTAGGTTTATTATTTTAGTTATGTGATTGTTGTTTTTTAAAGTAATGTATGTAAATATTTTTTTTGTTTTAAATAAGAAAGAATTTTTAAAAAAAATCTCCAATAAGTCTTTGTTGATATAAAACTCGTGTATAAGCAATGGAACAGTCATTTGAAGAGTTTTACCCAAAAATGTCATCCTTTTACCCATGCAAAAAAATTTTACTGAGCTGTTTTCCCTTTTGCTAAAAACACCTAAAACCCCAAACCAAATCTTGTAAGTATATATTCTTTTTAAAAATTTTAATTTTGTTTTGAAATTATTCTGAAAATTTGACAGATTTTTTTAAAAATACAGTTTGAAATTTCCGTTTAAGTTTTTACTTTTTTTTTTTTCAATTCCTACTCACAAGAAAGTAATTATTTTACCACAAACTTCTGAGGAAATATCCATAAGATGAATGAATATAATTTTTTTTAAAAAAGATATTAAACAGCTTAAAAAACAGAAAACTAATTGAAGTTAGTACTGCCTTATCTGTATCCTAGAAAACATGTTCAAATATGATATACAATTTGAATTTGATATATAAAGTGAATGCTTCAAAATTATTTTATGGTTGTGTAATTTTATTATATATATAAAATTTTCTCTTGTGTGTTTTTTCAATTTAGGTTTACCATTATCTGTAGTTTAAAAATTGTTACAATTATTTATTTGAATATATACTTATACCTAGTCAAAAACACTTTTTAGTATTCTAATTTTTTAATTTATTTTGCAGTTGGCTATGCCATAATTTTGCAGCAGTTTCTGATGATTTAGGAAGACATCTTTTACACATTGCTTCAGCTTGTGGTAAATGGCAAATAGTTGAATGGCTATTGAAGCAATGTAGTGCTGATATTGATATGAAAGATGGGGAATCTGGTTGGACAGCATTGCATGCATTTTTTTTCCCATATTTCTTTCAATTTGTGTATGGTATGTGTTTTAAAATTTTAGTAATTTAGCTTAAAAAAAGTAAAAAACCCCCCCCATATGCAACTTCTCTTACTTTATGAGCCTCTTGAGTCCTAACTTTTATGTAGACCCTCGTATGCAACTGTTGTTCCTGAATAAAATGTTTATTTATAAACTACTAAAAAATTATAACAAACAATTCCTTTATGTGATGTTAAAAAAATGTAAATTAGAAATTTTTAGAATTTTAAATGAGAAAAATTAAACATTTTTACTTACAAAAATAATAATGAAAAAAAAATTCAAGCAGTGTTAATAGATTTATTCTGTAGGCTGTAAAGTATGAAGATTCACTAACAAGGTCCTTTTAGCTGATATTTTGATGTTACCATCACCCTCAAATTTTGCGAGATCAAATAAAGATCACTTTGTTCTATTATATCAGGTTGATTGTGATTTTCATTAATAAACTGCATTACACAACTGAAGCTAGATTCCAAAAGATAAAAAAACAGTAGCATTATTGTACTATTTTTTGAAGATTTATCTGGAGATGGAAATTTTTTCCCCCCATGAACTAAAATTTCCAGAATTTTACTCACTCATAATGTGAAACACTCAGTAAGATAATCCATTTTCTCTTTATTAATGTAAAGCACAACAATGTATTTCCATGCTAAAAAAACCGAAAAAATTTTTTTATTTTAATGTTTCTTTTGGGATATAATCCGCTGGCCACCGTAAATGAAAAAAACCCAAAAAAGACTAGGGGATAGCACAAAAAAATTTATTTTTGGGGAAACATGTTGGGCCAAGCATGAAATTTATTAAATTTATTAATTCTTTAAAAGGTTTTGGGTTTCCCGACAGAATCACGGCCCGAGTAGGGTGCCATTGTTGGAAACACCCGCCCACATGCCTCGGCATTGATTCAAAGAGACTTTGGGTGTGTTCTTGGGGGACAGAGACCAAAAAGCTTTCCTCGTTCCAAAATTGATCTGGTGTGGCAGTTGGGGGGTAATCTGGGTCAATTGTTGAAAAACCATGGGCCCCATTTTTTTCTATCAGCGAAAAGATCCCGGGAGGGGAGGGGGCCAGGGGAAACAACCCCAAACCCCGGGGATTGGCGGGAACCCTTGGGCAATGTTTGCCATGTGGTGGGGCCGTTTTCCCCCTTGAAAAAATGGCTTGGCCCAAACCCCCGAAAAATAAAGGGAAAGGGCAACTGGCTAAAAACCTTGGAGATGTAGCACTGACTGTTTTAAAATTTCCCGGAAGCGTGCTAAAGGATGCAACAGTGATATCCAAACCCCCCCTTTCCATAATACCCGGGGCAGGACCAGTGTGGTGGTGCAAGGGAACTGTTCAGCACCCTCTCCCCGGTGTCTCCAGACCTTTAAACCCACCATCGTGGGTGTTTTCAGACAGATGCTTGACTGGGCAGTGGGGAAAACCCCCATTTTTGCCACCCCATCCTTCTTTCATCGCACCAAGGGGGGGAGAATCTGTGGGTTTTTGTGTCAAAAGGGGGAAACCCAAACAAGCCGGGGGTTTGCGGGCGAAACCCCTTTTGCTTGGCGTGAATGGTACCGCTGAACAGTGAATAAAAGCGTTTTAAAACTCAATGTGCTGTGCTAGGAGTGATGTGGGCGGGCGTCCCCTTTTACTGCCATGGGAAAATTTGCCGTCTCACGGGTGCACTGAAGGGGGATGAAACCTAATTTGGGGCCCATTTTCCCCCCCATCCCGTGGTCCAAAATCTGCATTACAGTTGTTTGGTTTGTTTAACAGAATTTCCGGGTTTCCCCCGAAAGTAACCCCAATCTCCGGGGGGCCCTCTCCTTTCCCCCTGTTTAACTTTGGGTACTTGATCAATTAAAGGGGCGCTGTTTTTTTACCAGACATAACTGATGGTTTTTGAAAAAAAACAATTGCCAAAATTTTAAAAAACGTTGAAATTCCAAACCTTGAATTAGCTTTAGGGTTTCCCGGCCCGTGGTTTTCTGCACTGAAATTCTAATCATTTGCATATCTCACCCCCCTAATCCCTTTTTGTAAAAATTTCATGTTATTTGCATGCTTCTTTCAGGGTGTATGAATCTTCATAATTTTTTTGGATTGAACCAATCTGGAAAGCAAGTTATTTAGTACATGTTTCTAATTCCTTTTTATTAAATATTTGTCTACAGACATTTATTTTTGCCAAGATCAAAATTTAGTTAAAAAGTGACACAGCATTCATTATAAAAATTTGTTATGTATATAGCCATAGTCGTATTAGGATGTTGCTTCTTAGTGTATGGTGCAGCAATTCCTTTTGGTGTCAGTCTTTCTCTCATTTAGTTGGAAGATGATTGCTTTGCTGTTATCTCCTCTATTGCAAAATTATCTACCATACCTTGCTGTGCAACACAATATAACTTTAAGCTCTTTGATGATCAGCTCTGGCCTGTACTCTTTCATGAACTCATAATTTTTGCTGTTTTCCATCTTCAATCCATTTGGAGCAAACATGAGGATTCTCTTGGTATAACCTCTTCCTGCACATTTTTTTTATCCTGAGGCTGGCAGCAATGTAGAAGTAATATTTTTAAAACTCTGATAGTGAGATTGATCCCTTTATTGAAATCAAAATAGTACTAGAAGAGTACTGCAGTGAAGAACTCCACAGGTAGGCAGAAACTGGATATCAATGAATTAAATAATTTTAAGGAAATCATCTTGTAGACCTGCAGGATGGGTAGGAGTATTGTTCATAACAAGCAAGGTATGGAGTAGAAGTAAATTTATTTTTTTACTGAAGCAGCAAACACTTCATTGATTCAATCAGTAAAATAGTCACATGTCACCTAACCCTTGTTGGACTTCATCATGTTTAGGATTGTTGATGTTGACATTACACTTCTTGAAAGCTTGTGATGTTACTGAATGGTCAGTAAGTAAAGATTTGATTTTAAAGTAGTTACTCGTATTAGTAAAAAATAGCAACATGACAGTCTTTAACTTGTAACAAGTCAATGCATTCTTCTTTACTATTCTGTATGTTTGATCAACATCTTTTTTTTTAGAAGACACTTATTTTTTGTCACGTTTAGAAGCTTATTGCACAAGTCATCTTCAAAACCTGCAAGATTCTTTGTTGCCTTAATATCTGAATCACTTGTTTCAATGACTATTAGTCTGGAAAAAGAAACAACAACTTTAGCGTAATTGCAAGCAACCCTACATTGCTAGAAGAAGGAGTGCTAAATGCAGATTGATGTAGCAGTTCTGATATGCTAATGCAACTACATTAGCATGAGTACAGTCATTATCCATGACATATTAGATGTTTGACAATAGCATGCCGGTCAGCTCTCTCTCATCATCACAACTAGTGTTCATTTCTTGCTTCAGTGACATGTGGTACACTTCAGTCTCTACACTACTTATTTCCAGTGTTGCCATTACTCCAGTTATGGTGGATTTCCACCACAGTATCTCATGAGCAACTAACAAATTGTCTAGTTTTCAAAATACTACGTAGCCATGGTTGTGAACATAAGGCTGCTGAAGTGTCTGTCGGTTCGTGGCTTTGATTTATGATGCATCCAAATTCCTGCTATATAAAGGGACTGATGTACATTAAATCTGTAGCTTTTTAAAAATAATCTCTATAGTAAGAGGATTCTGTTTAATCAAAGAGGAGTGCCAGCTCAGACTTGACCATGATTAAAAATTATTAGGTCTATTACCAATATCCCTTATGTAGCTTCATAGTGCAACATTAATAAACAATCAATGAACCAAAATGCTACTGTCATTTGTGGGAACTTAATGATCATCTGCTTTTCCAAGTTAGCTAAATCATGCAATTTACCTTTTCACAGCAACAAAGAATATGTTCCAAGACAGTCTAAGTTTCCATCTTTTATATCTACCTTGCTGATTAATGTAACCTCTTATGTTTCATTGGCAGTGTTCTGTTTATGTTTGGGGTAGTGGTAGTCATAATAAAGCCATTTTGTCCCTTAAAATATAACAAAAAGTAACATTTGCTCATTAATTAAAAATCATGGGATAAAATTTATTTCAATATAGAAATAAGAAAATTTTATATAAAAATGCTGAAATCCCCTTCAGTTTTGTTTGTACATATCAAATTTCTCTGTTTTGATTAAAAGTTCTATTAAAAAATTGTTTTAATTTGTTCTAGAATGGTGCTAGTTTACGACTTACTGATCATGAAGGCTTTACTCCCTTGGATATTGTTGTAAAAGATCGTCTTCCATATATTGAATACCAGCATTCAGGTACTTAAATAATTTTTAAATTTTTATTTTCCAAATATTACATATATTTCTGTTGAAGTAGTTTCACTGCTATGATAATTATCATTTAAATGTTTTGGAATAAAGTTAACATAACATATTTACAAAATTCAGTTAATTTTGTTTTTCAAATAACTGATAGGAAATAGATTCTCTCTCTTTTTCATTATAGCTTATAAAATTTCTGAAAGTTTTAAAAGAATGGGCAGAACAAAAATTGTTTGAGCCTTATTTTTTGTGTTATTTTGTACCCAATCAATATAAAAATTGAACTGCTCTTTTAATTTCATTAATTTTATACACTAAAGGAAAAGAGAAAAAGTTACTAGCTCAATTTTTATTCTTATTTATTAATGATAAATAAAATATCTGTAAAAAAAATTTATCGATTAGAAAACTTAATTTAAGCATTTACTTTAATGAAAATAACTTAAGACACGAAAGGTGATTATATGAAATTGGAGTCTGTGGTCTGTCATGATTAATGGTATATTAATATTTCTCACTTTTACAGTTTTTAGGTATCATTGTTACTAATAATTTGTGAATAACATTTTATTATTTTGTGCCAATATTGTCCAAAAACTCTTAAAATTGGATAATTACCATAAAATCTGGCATATAATGTGCACCTATACTTTCAAGCTGCATTTTTTTAGTTTTGAGGTATATTTGCCATATAATGTGCACTCCCTTTTTTTACGACGAAACCTGAAATGTATATGTGCAATGCTTATTGTGTTTTGAAGTCATTCATTCAAGATATTGTCCCAGGCTTTTCAAAAAATAGTATGCATCTAGAGCTACAACCCTTTAAGTTAATGATATATGTCCTTTCTTATAAATAAACAGTATTTTGATATATCTAGATGTCTAGTTTTTATACTCATCTCTTTTCTTTTTTAAAGCTCTCATTTTTATAACACGTACCTGTAAATTTCGACCTAATTTTTTGTGTTAAAAGTGCACATTATACGCCGGTTTATATGGTAGTTGTTATTGATCAAACATTTTTCAAAAATTACATTTATTTCTTAAAACGGCTAGCAATAAAATTAATACAGTAGGGCTTAATTTATCTGAATTAATTAAAGCTCTAAGTTGTCTGGATTAATGTAAGTCAAAACAAAGAAACTAAAATAATTATAAATAGGGTAAACTATAAAATAAATCAGTATACATATATATAAACCATAAAATTAACATCTACAGTCAAACCTCTATTTAAGGAAGTCACTAAATCACGAAAAAGTTTGTTCTATGGAAAAAATTCGTTATATAGAGGTTCACCTTTTAATATACTTCATAAACCACATAAAATAAATTTTAATGTTTTTTTAGGCCAATATTGAAAAAATAAAGCAGTTTCATCTGCATTAAAGATGCTCTCTGGCTCACAGTCTTTTAAAATTTTACTCTGTGTCTGTTATCCATTTTTTAATATCATCTCTTTTACTTTCCCTAGATAATACTTTTGCTACAATTCCGTGTCTTTTCTTAAATTTTTCAAGCCACCTAGAAATTTGTCGTATCCCAATGCCTTCACAAATTGAAGAGCTTTCTCTATTACAAAGGTCCAGGGATCAGAATATTTTTATCTTATTGTGTGTATCCATTCAAAACGGCATCTTCATAGACGCATGTTCTTAAACGTTTTGAACAAGAATTCGATTAATTCAAATTTTGTAGCCTATCTCGATTTTTTTATTATAGTTGATAAGATGTTTAGAGGAATACCAAATTTTAAAGCAATATCCTTTTTCTCAACGTCTTTATCCACTTCCTGAAGAATGAAATTTTTTTCTTTGATGCACAAACCCTTACATTTTGATGTTTTCGAGCTACAAGAAACAAAGTTACTAGTGTGACTGATCAACATTACAAATGAGCGAAGACTAGTTCAAGAACAAGGGGACATGAGACAACTCCATTGAGGGTGAAAGGGGATATTGAAGATGTTTCTAGTTAACTGGAAAATGGGGGTTAAAGGTTGCAGTTCTTGGATAGAACGCCCAGAATTCTATTGCTCCCGGAGAGAAAAGCACCTAACAAAACCAGTTCAAGATTTATGACCACCGTAAAATGTGTTAAAAGAGAGAATAACTTGGAGTATGAGAGCTAGGCCGTTAGAAAAACAAAATTTTTGAAAAGCTGATTCTGTAAAAATTTTTCGTACCCCCTTCGAACATTGTCCCATCCGCCCCAAAAGCTTCGCGTTTTTTAAATCGATCATAATTTTACAGGTAAAATTTTGATTTTAAATAATTTTAGGAAAAAATTTTTTTTTTTTACAAAATTTTAAAAACGTTATTAACAACATGAATTTATTAATGCCTGACTTTTTTTGTTGTTGAAAAAAATTTGCAGATGGCTTTTTTTATAAAAAAAAATAAAAATTTCAAACCATTTTAGAATTCTGAATTTTAATGTTTTTTTATTTACAAAAAAAGTAAAAATTTAATTTGCCATACATTAATTGGTTGTTTATTAACAGAGGCTATTTATGGGTGTATTATCCATGTTATGGGTCATTAGAGAAAAACAGTGGCCAAGTAGGTAGGCGGAAGAGTGACAGGATTACGTTACACTATTTAAAGTATTCAAAACAACTTTTTTATTTTTATGTCTTTGATGTAGTAAAAAAATTAATATTTAAATTCTAATAAAAATAATAAAGAGTTGATTAAAGTATTTTTAACAAAAGGGAAAATATCGTTTTTTAAGTATTATATAAATTTAATTGTAATGGAATAAAATGATTTTATGAAAGATAAAGGAAAAATTGCCATTGTAACAATAACAAAATTCTAATTTCTATTTATTCATATTATGTTTATAGATAATAATTATCATCATCTTGCATTGTGTTTTGGGTTTTTTTATGGATTCGAAAAAAAAATTCATTATTAGGTTACCCCTTTTTTTTAAATAATAATTTACTATTTAGATTTCATATTATAAATAATACTTTACTTTTCATGAAATGTCAGCAACTGATGAGGGGAAATTTTTCCCCACAAACCAAGAAAAAAATTTACTCATTGATGATCCCCCGAAGCTAACAGAACAAAGATGATGGATTTTTTTAAAAGAGCATTTTTCCAAAACTTTTTTCACATACCGACTCTCAATAAATTTATATAATTCAGCTTTACATGGGGTAAAATTTATGAATCAAACTTATTTTTTTCGAAATTTCTGAAGTTTTTTTTTTGTAAGTTTTGGAAAATAGATAGTAGTGAACATCATTAAATTTGAAAAGTTAGGCACCCCAAAATTTAATATAAATTTTCCAATGGGAAAATTATTTCAAAATTCTCTTCACGTTATAATCTCTTGAATGCTAACGATACTCAACAGATTTTCCGGCATCTTGAAGGGCCTTAGTTTACCTTTTCCAAAAAAAAGCTGGGGTATAATCACCCCGTTTTGCTGAAAAAAAAGGTAGAGCTTTCAAAAAAAAACCAAAACCTTGATATAAATCTTTATGCTTATTAGATATTCATGGTTTTTTTACCCTATTAGATCCAAAGCTAAAGATGCATTAGATGATCCATATTGCCGAAGATAATCAGAATATCAGAGTCTGACGCGGAACAACGACATCACGTTTTTCGGGAAATATGATATATAATTGAGTATCAGCTTCTTCATGTTTCTTCACATGATAAAGATTCTTTGATACTTCTAATAACGGTTATTTAAAACATACGAAAAACTTTCAAGCTTGGATTAAAAATTTTATTTTCAAAAAAAACTTTTTGCCCAATGATCAAAAAAAATTTTTCAAGAGCTGCCTTGAACTGATTTTTTCCCCGAAAATTATGATGCAATTTGATTGGTCATAGAAACTGTACTGGGCTTTTCTTTGGGGGGGCGCTACAATCTTTTTGGGAAAGGGGTAAAAAAACGATCAAATACAATGTCAATCGGGTTTAAAATGGAAATAATTTTAAGGAATTTTTTTGATATGCCATCAAAAGTTTGCAGTACTTCTTTCATGATGTGTAACATGAAGAAACCGTTTAAAATGCTAATATCAAAAAATAAAAATTGCTGATTGACCTTGTTAACTTTTTTCTTGAAAACTGTAATTAATTGTGCTTTATCTGTTTTACAAATACTACTGTCTCATGACACATCGATGTTGGTATCGGCGTTAGTGGAAATCCCAGTACTTTTTCAATATCGACTTTGTTGGTCATAGATATACCTAAGAGTCGCCCAAACAGATCTCGTTGCATTCTTAGCTCAATAACTTTGTTACCAAGAGTTATTTTTTTCTTCTTTGGAGCACCAGCAAAATTAAGCACTTGATTTTTTTATTGGCTTATCAAATCTATCCTGATCTTCAGCACATTCAGTGATAAACTGTTTCTGTAAATATTCCCCATTTTTCTCAATGTTCAGCAAAAAGTTCGCTACATTTTCAGGTACGGGCTTGGCAGTTGCAATATATAAACTATCTTTGTCTAAACTTTCATCAAATGGATTAAAATTATTTTCAAAAATTTCAATGAAATCAACGATTTGTTTGCCATAAATTTTGATTCGATTTGGTTGCAAATCCGCAGACACGTCTTGTAATTGCTTCAATCCACAAACATCAAGAACATGAGAGATTATAGCAGCTCTAATACTGGGACTTTTGGTCCAGCGTTGATGTGCAGATATGGAATTAATAAAATGTGCAATACCATTTCGGCATTGATAGTCTGCTCCAGTGTAAGCAGTTGGTATCCTCAAGAATGTTGTCAGTTCTTTTTATTCCAAAACATCTATTCATGAAATCATTTTTTAGTCCAGGATGTGTTTCATTTACTTTATTTAAATTGTCTAAATATTTAACACACCATCGAGCATGATTTGGTTGATCTACTGCAAAAAATAAATTGGTTATTTTGGAATAACATATTTAAACGCTTCAAAATCTCCCATGCATATGCTTCTTGACAGGGTAATATAATAGTTTACAAGCTGGATGTAAATCAAATAGAATTGAGCTGTTTTACCATGCTCACACACACACACACCTTGTCTTGTTTCTTGTATGAATTTTTGATATGCAGATAATACTCTCGATAATACATTATTAGGTAATTCTATTGGCATAGATGAATGAGAATCTATAACTTCTTGATAATGAAGGAGATTATCAATAACTTTTTCCTTCAGGTAATTGTATTCAATGTTGTCCATCTTCAAAAATTATAAAAAATGTAAACAATTTGGGGCCCAAAACCATCAACAGATGCAGACGTTTGAAATATTAAAATTTTTGCCTTCAACTAAACCCGTTCACTGGGCCAGAAGCAAAAAAATATTCCTAATCATCAAGAGATAGACCACACTATTTATAAAACTCCTATGGCTTTGAAGAAAGATCTTAAAATGGAATGAACCCAAATATGAAAAAATTGAACCATGGCTTTGATGTTGATTTTTTTTATGCTATTTTAGCTAGCCGGGTCATAAAAGATATATGTTTTTAAATTTCATTCCTTTCAACTCTTGGGCCCGCCATTGTATGAACCTATCTACATTTGTTGGTGAAAAATTAATAGGTGTAAAATAAGATACTTTTTTTTGGGACTAGTATCTTTTAAAGATTTAAATTAAAACCCGTCCACATTGGGGTATTTGGACATTTAAAAGTGGAAAGTAAATATAAAGATCTATTGTTTCTATAAAAGGGAAATTTTGGAGGGGTTGGTTCGTCAACTGGTGTTAAATTTTCTAAATTGCAATTTATGACTACGCCCCGGGAGCTGGAGTTTCCCCGATAAAAATCTGTCTTCTTTTTGTTGGTGGTAGCTATGTCAAGATTTCCACTTATATTACTTGAATTTAATTCAATATCGTAATCATCACTTACATTTTGGTAAATGATTTCTACGGTGTCATGTAAAGTGTCCTTTCCAGTTAAAGTATCAACGTATCTATCAAAATTATCAAATGCTACACCTGTGCTTAATGATGGACTTTGAATGATGTCAGGAGGGCAAATTTGAGAACGGTTTACAGATGAGATCATAACTTCATTTTCTAGTTCTTCCAGCGTATTGTAGTTACAACAATGTCCAAGTTGATTTAAAATATTAATCATTTTCAACTACTTGTAAGAGTTTTCATGGTCATACCCAGTGTTATGTGCTTTGATGGCTTAACAGTACCATTACTTACAAAATAAATAGTATCAGAAGCCAATGAGTTGCTTAATCTCTGACAATTGACTCCATCTCGGTGATGAATATCTTTACCTCCAATTAATGCTTTCACAAAAAGCGATCTAGTTTTTCTGGAATAGTACACTCACCATTAATCAAATCTTCCATCTTCATTATAGCAGGTAATGTTGTTTTATCCATTTTTAAAATAGTACTTCGTAGAATGAAAGCAACTTTATCAATGAGATCATTCTCTTCAAGTGTTTTTAGATCTTCTTGTTCCAATAAGTTGCTATTTTTTTTTATGCATAGTAATTTTTCTTTTCTTTTTTATTACAATCTTAATTTGCTTGAATTGTTTTACTATTTTTTCTTCAAGTTGATGATTTGTCATTAAACTTGCATCTGCTTCAGGTTGATGTATTAACTCTTCTTGTAATTCATAATGATACATGTCTCGCGGGAAAGTTAATAACAAATAATTTCTTTTTAACTACATCTTCAACTGACACAATTTTATCAAAAATATCCTTATAGTCTTGTACACTATGCCGGGAGGTGGCATTACGATTATCAGTTATTTTTTGTAGTCATTGAAATATCCCACTTTACACGAATGGTGATAAAAATTGGAGCATTTGAGATTTTTAGATTATTAATTAATTGTAATAATTCTTGATTTTGGAATTTTGTAACCCATTCTGTTATTTTGTCGTACACTTTGGTATCATTGAAAGAATACAAACTTTGTTGTTTACCTTTAATTTGCTTTCGATCTCTCTTCCACAGAAAAGCAAATGCTTTTGTTATTAAAACTTGTGTTTTTTGATTCACAATCTTCACTCTCGTTCCATATCAATTGGAGAATTTGGTAACAACATAGTAGAATTTGATTTTCTAGGAATGTCTCTTCTACTAAACTCTAGTTCCCATCATCAAATACGACTGTTTCACTCACACCTACTAGAGAATTTGGCAATAAGGACGTAGAACTAGATAATATAGGAAGATTTTTTTTACTGAAATAGAATTATTGTCACATATATTACAATATTTAGCCATTAAGGCTGTAAAAGAACTGTAACATTGTCTGTGATATCCATCGGTAGTATTAATTTCCTCCGGTAACCTAATGTTGTTATATTTAAGTTAAAATTAACATGTACACTTAAAATTTCTTTACATTTTTTTAAATTATTCTTCTACAAACATTTTTTCATTTTTGCCATTATGATATTAAGATTTTACTCAAAATGATGAAAAACAACAACAAACGTAAACATATGACTTGGGACTGACGTCATCATGCACCGCTAACTTGCCCTGCAGCAATTATTGCTATCTTTCTCTTGAAGCCAATGATCGAATAGTATGTAAATTAGTTAAACTATTTTACATGCGTACTATTTTTATAACAATAAATTGGTCTGGTTATTGAATAAGCAACCGAATTAATGTCTGGCAAATTAAATTTGTACTTATTTATGTATAAATAAAATAATATAAAAATTACAGACATTCTAAAATGGTTTGAAATTTATTATTTTTGTTTATAAAAAATGCCATCTGGCACAGTTTTTTCAATAACAAAAATGTCTGGCATTAATAAATTCATGTTGTTAATAACATTTTAAATTTAGTGAAAAAGAAAAATTTCTTCCTAAAATTATTTAAAAATCAATAGTTTTACCTGTAAAGTTATGATGCACATTAATAAACGCAACGTTTACCGGCAACCAGATAGCCCGCATCATCTTCGGAAGGGCATAGAGAAAGCTATATTAAAGAATCAGCATTTCTAAAATTCTTTCTCGAAAACGTTGCTAGCTCTTAGACTATTGAAATGTTCAGAAATACTTTAAAAATATAAAGAGAAAAAAATTGAATCACAAGAGAAAAGATTTGTTATATAGAAAATGCACTTTGCTATTGGGAGGTTATTTTACAAAGAAAATCATGAAATGTTTTTAGTTCCAAGAAAAAGTTTGCAATATAGAGGTTCATAATATGGAGGTTTGCAAGTGTAAATAAGCAAAGTGGTAAGTAATTGTACAAGAAATAATTCAAATCAATGCATAAATCACATGAATATTTATTAAGTAATGAAGAAAAAACTCAATATTTTATTTGGATTTTTTTAATTAGGATTTTTTAAAAAAAATATGAGATTGGATAAATGAGTTTACTGTAACTTTTAGCAGTTAAATAATTTGTAAATATTTATTGTTATTTATCATGCATTTTTTGTTGCAGACCCATCTGATGTATATGCCTGGGGCTCAAACTTTAATTATAATCTTGGAATAGGAAATTCACAAATTAAAAGTGTACCAGAAGTCTTGGAAGTCTTTCAAAAAGATTCAATTGACATTCAACAGGTAAATACAAAAGTACATAATTCCTTTTGAGTAATTGCATGATTTTTCTTTTTGATAATGCTATTGAATAAGGCTTTAATTCATTTCTGATGATTTAGTAATTATGTCTGAATAATGTCAATTTAAAGTTATTTCCTAAAAAAAATATACAAATTTTTTACTATATTAATTATTGTGCATCTCCAATCTTTGTATTATTTTGTTACATTTAAAAAGTTGGGAGGCATAAAACAAAAAAGTTGATACTGACGTATACTTGTCTTAGAATCCATATTTTCTCTTTGTGATTTAATTTTTAAAAAAATGTAATGCATGCTACAAACTATTTTTACATACTTTTTAATATATAACTTTAATTTTGTTCTTTTCAATAACTAAGTAAAATTTTATAGTGAAAATAATTAATTTTTATCTAGGATAAAAAGTACACATTTTTTACTCATAAAACGTTTTTTTACCTATCTATATATTTTTTCCACATCTTATGAATATAATTTATTTATTTCTCTTCTAAATTTAGGTTGTAATATGCAAATTCCATAGTGTTTTTTTATCTTCAAATGGGCATGTATATACTTGTGGACATGGCTTTGGTGGGCGTTTAGGTCATAGTACCGAAGATATATTACTAGTCCCTACACCAGTAAAAGGATTAGGCTTACTTTCTTGTAAACAAGTTGCTGCTGGTCAAGATCATCTTATGCTTTTAATGGAAAATGGACAAGTAAGATTGCCTTGGAAACTTTAATACATTAAGCAAGTAAAGGTTGTAAGAATGTTAGGTCATGGTATCCAATTTGATTGAAAACAGACTTGCAACTTATGGATAGCATGTTCAAGTACTCTATTTTCCAAACCTTTGTGCAGTGAATCAATATACATGTATATTAAATCTTTAAATCCAAGAGAAGAATTTTCTATTTCTTAACATTTTCCCTCTGTAGGTTTCTTATAATGTATGGATAGCCATTGCTGAAACACAATATCCTTATTTTAGAACCAAAACCAATTACTTTCCCTTTTATGAACATTTTAGTTGACTGAGGATTGTTATAGTGACCATTGATTCACCTTTACTTGGTTTGAAAATTTTTCTAGTTCTTATAATGGAGTGTTTTGCCATTTCTTTTAATACCAACATGATATCTCAGTGGCGTAACTTACACCCCACATTGTAGGGCAGGAACTGTAAGGGGCCCAAAGCTTGACTGACTAAGTATGTATTTGGGCTTGGGGCCTTAATATTCTTCATTATGCCACTGTATTATTTTATAATATGAAAATACTTTTTCAATTTTCCAAATCTGTTTCCAGGCATCAGAAGACACAGTCAATCTTTTTGTGTGATCCAGTGTAAATATTTACTTGGTACTTGGTGGTACCCACTAAACAGTAGTAATTCAAAAAAATTATCCTATATCACTTTCATCTGCAGTGAAAAGTTCTCATTTTGCATTGAATATAGTTTTTCGTATTTGATAAATGCAGCAGGTATTATATTGGTTTGAAATTGAAAAATTTCAGCTACATATAAAGTAACTTACTCAGGAAATATATCACTAATATATATTAGGGTTTTCACATAAAATTTGACCTTTTCCCCAGTTATGTTGAATGTTTCTCTCATTTGACAAATTTTCACTTCAAATTCTGCCTTCCCTTTGGAGTTGAAGGCTCTTCAAGATCAAATGTTGGTTTCATAAAATAATTTCTTCATATTTATTTCTAAGAACCTCAATTTTACCACAAATACATCTGCTGGTAGAATAGGCTCTCAAGACTATTTTCATTTACATCTTCATCACTAGTCAAACATCCACTTTCTTGAGGAGGCAGTTGATAAATATTAATTTAATCTTCATTGATCAATAACAAGCATCTTTAATGGCTGGAGAAAAATGCTAAGACTAGGAGAAGAAAAGACCCTTATCATGTGATTTGCTTATAAGTACCTCTCTAGTGAGTTATAAGCTATGTCTATCAACAAATAAACAGATTTTTCTGCAGCAGGTATGAATAATCTACTTCAAATCTGTTTGAAATATGTAAGGAGGAAGGATTTAGGGAGATTGAGAAAAATATTCAGGAGTCGAGCACTTTTTTCAATGCTTGTTAGAAATCTTAGCATTAAAAAAAATCAGTTTTAAGATAAACGATTTTAATTGTAATTTAAAGATAGTTTATCATTTACCAATAATTTTTATTATTCTCATTAAATATTGAATTGTTAAAATATTAAATTTTGAAATTTCCTTGATGAAAAGCCTAAAGGGAGCTTGGTTTGATATTTTTCGTTGAGATACTATTTGTTTCAGGAATATTTCTTTGGTATTAAAGTGTTAATCGACATATTTTCTTTCCACAAAATTTGTAATATTTGAATAAAATTTTATACTTCAAAAAATTTTGGACTGATGTTTCATTTATGGAACATTGACATGTAAAAGATTAAATTGGACCATACTGCAAGACACATTGAGATGTCTTTCAGCATCAACTTGTAACAATCCCATTTCTCTCTGACTGTCCATCGCCTCAATAAATCAGGTTAACAACTTTTCCTAGATGTTGCTAGACTTTCCTGGAAATTGTCAACAAAAGTACTGACAACTGCTAAAGGTCATCAGTCATGCATAGAGCGTATACAAAAAGTTTAGAAATTTGTTACTATTGTAGTTCAGTCTGATGCTGATAATATATGAGATAAATTAAAATATCTTTAGAAATGATTTATAACAAAGATAATAGGATAGTAAAGTGTTGCTACTCTATCATTGGTATGAATTATGAATTTTGTTACTGTCATTGTTTTAATATGGAATTTTTCAAAAGTATGCATTTTAACTTCTAGAGACCAGTGTAATATTATCATGTACATGTAAAAAGCTTCCATAATAGAAAAATAAAATTTCCTTTCTTATGTCCTTGCTGAGTTCTGAGAAAATATTTTAAAATTATTTTATAAAAGATGTATTGGAAAAGAGCTACAGCAATTAATGTAATCACATAGTTGTGGGGAAAAAATTAAACCATCCAAAAAAACCTGCTTTTCTTTCTTTTCTTTTTTTTCAGAATCAAAATTAATTTTAAGTATTGTAGAATACCTGTCCTCTCTGAAAAAGAAAAAGTCGAAAAATGTATAATTTCTGGAAGGTGCAGAAAGAAAATAACCCTTTCTGTCATGTTTATAATTTCAACAAAAACCTTTTTTTAGGTGTGGAGTTGTGGTTTAAACACTTATCATCAACTTGGGCATGTTCCTCCCCCTGAAAAATTACTGTTGCCTAAACCTTTGAATTTGAAGTTATTGAAGGGAAAATCAATTATTGGGATATGTGCAGCCCGCTTCCATTCTGTCATTTACACCAAAGATAGTGTTTATACATTTGGACTCAATGCTGGACAACTTGGTACTCTTGTTTACTCTTAAATCATATATGTAGATCTGTATACATCTGAAGTGTTATTTGTATATAACAGTATATGTACACAAAGTAATTTTTGTAAAAATATGGTTTGGATATCTAAAGTCTTGAATTTTTAGTAGTATTTGTTTTTGTTTAAGGGGGTTCATCCATGTAATGGCCTTTTAAGCATTTTTAGGAAATTTTTTTTGATGACCAGTAAAATGATAGAACTTTGCGTTTTTTATCATTTATTTATATGCATCTTAAGAGCATGTATATAAATTTTTAGCCAAATATATCCAATAGAACTTAAGTTATACTGTTCTGAACACATCCGCCTCGAAAAAATGGATGCTAACATCCTCCATGATTTCGCTGATTGGCTTATCTGAAGTAAAAAAAATTAACTTCGTTTTAATCAATAAGCTTAAACGCACCGAATCAACTATACTCAATTAAAAATATCAAAAATTGGATTTTTGGTAGACCTCTGAAGAAAGTTTCGAATTTCATGGATTTTTTTCTTTTTTGTTATGTTTTTGTTATAAAAAGTAGAAATGTTTTGAATTTTGGAACAATCGTTGTCCATTTGATGCATATGTATGGGCTGAGTCTACCGTATAAATTTGAAGTCATTCGTTGAAAACATTCTTGTGATGTGATTGAAGAAAGTTTGAAAAACACATTTTTGAGAAAAACACGTTTAAAGTTTCAAGTCCAATTAAAACAATGAAAATCTTAACTTAGTGCCCCAAATAGCTACTCTTCTAACACCTGCTTCTTTGTCAAGGCTTTGAATTTTTAAAAATCACTTTACCACCGTATTCTAGACATGTTAAAAAAACAATTCATGGAGAAAATTTTTTTTTGATTTTTTTTTTAACCCATTACATGGGTGAACATCCTTAAATAAGAAAAGTTTGAAATTGCATGCAAGTAAAAATAATGTGATAGTTTATAACTTTTTGCATCTATTAATTTTTGATGAAATGTTTGAATATTACAATATCGTTAATTACATTTTTTAAAGTTGTGTTTAAAATAGGCAACGTTGTAAATTAATTTGCAATACTGATAAATAGTTACCTATCAAGAAGTAATTGGAACTCCTGTTGTATGAAAGGAAAAGTATGTTTACTTATCATCAATAGTTGGTAGAGCCTTGACAACCATATACCTTCCATGAATTGTTATGACAGTTCATCAGAATTTTTTTCCATATCTTAGAAAAAGGGCAGGATAATTCACCCATCGATTTTGGATGGTGAATGCCTCTTCACTATTCCAACTCATAGGCTCTCAGTAGGGTTAAAGTCTGGACTCTGAACTGACCAGTTCAATTGTTGAACATTGTCATCTTACCAAATAATGGGAAATATCTTTACATGATAGCTGGCATTGTCATCCTGAAAATAACAATGGCGTACCCTATAAAATACCCACAATGTAGGAAGCATAACCTTATTTAGCAAGGTGCAGTAGAACTTGAGTATGCCAGGTATTGCAACCAAGGGTCCCAAGCCATACAAAGAGAAAAACACACCCCACTTAACATAACCTTACCTCTACCAAATCCACCATTGTTGCAACACATTTTGACAGAAGGGTTTCTCCAGGCAAATGCCAACTGATTGAAAGAGGCCAGCCTTGATTCATTACATCAGATAATCTGTTTCCACTGTCATTGGGCTTTGCACCATGATATTGATATTTGGGATCAAAGGTTTGTGGGTGACAGCTTGTCTTTTGTGATAATTGAAGACATGTGTTTCCTTATTTTAGTATTCACCAAAACAACATATAGCAGGTTCTCCATGTGTTCCAACTTACTTCTTTACTATGATTGCTGGATTTGAGAACTTCACTTTATGAAATAAAACATGATATACACTAATAAAGCTATTTAAAGATATGACATTAGGGGAAAGTAGAGGATGTTGAAATTGTAACTGTAAAGAGATATATTTGTGGTTGTAAGTGTAAATATTGACTTGAAGATACTTTTTGGAACTGGCAAGAATCTTGTGAAATGTAGCTGGGGTTTTGGATTTGTTCTGGAATTGAAACCTGTGTAGAGTTGAAATTTGAATCATTTTATAAAAGCCAAGTGTGAATTTTTATTATTATTGGTTAGGATTCAAGGTTTATTTTGCTTTTTCATTCAATATTTAAGACTAAAATATCAGTTTGAATAAGAATTGGGTTTTACTATGGCTCTTAAATTGGCTTCTCACTACATTAATACTAAACTCTGGTTCATTTCAAACACACACAGTTAGGAAGTACTCTGAACTGTATGCCATCTTGCATGTGAATGACTACCACACATTTTCCCACTCAATATATAATTGTGTCAACTGGGATGTATTGAGAGTAATAATTGAACTGATTTATAAATACATGAGTGACTAATTACTAGTATATATTGTTTAGATAGTGTATAATGGAATAAAATAATACAAGTTTTACTTGAGATAAATGTTCTAGCAATTTTATCTATTTAATCTATTGTGTATTATAGTTAATGCTATTTTAATAAATAAGCATTGTGTATTTTGTCACTGTTTATCTTGTTTCAAATATTATGGTATTCAAGGTAATCATTTTGTAGTTTTTATTTGTCTTACATTTTGTTTATTCATATAGGTCATCCAAAAGGAGATCGTACTCAAATAAATCCTCGGCAAGTATCAGGCCTGAACACTGAAGGATGCCATTTAACTTATGTTGCAACTAGTGATGGAGCTGTGGTATGTGCTACTAGTCGTGGAGATATTTATGTTCTTCATGAATATCTGATCCGCAAAATTGCTTCTAGGTACTTTGAGTTGTTTTTATTTTAAAATTCTCATTGTTATTCATGTGTGTATATGTATTCCAGCATAGTAATTGCATCTATTCTTTTAACATATTAGTTAAATAAGACGTTTTGTATTTTCATCAACCTTAAATAACTGCAGAAAGAATTGATTAAAAATAAATTTAATTATTTAATATTCTTAGAAATATAATTCTAAGAACTATGTAGGAAGTTCCTATAAAGCAATAAAATGTTTGTAATTGTTACTTTATGCATTTTGAATTTATAATTGTGTACTCGATGTCAAAAATGAATTTATTTTTAAAAAAATTGCTGTACAACATTATCTGGTTTTTTTCTTTTTCTTTTTTTAACACAAATACAAAAATACACTGCTGTTTGTAAAAAATGCAATACCATGAAGGAATCATCAGAATTAAATAAACCTTGCAGCAAATATCAATTATAGGATTTTAGGTAAAATAGTAAACTTTCAGAGCCATTGTGCATGCGTGGCATGCACAGCATCCTCTGGACTGATGCTGAAAACATATAAATGGAGGGCTGTAGCAGAACTTTGGAAATATTAATCTTTGTTAGTGGCAAATGTTTAGTGAGACCTACATGTGCCTCCACAACGAAATAAGGAGAAATTCCAACAACTTATGGAGTTTGAACAAGGGAGGATTGTCGGCCTTTGAGGAGGAGGACTTTCCTATCCCGCAATAGGAGCTCATGTGCAGCGGAACAGTTCCTCAGTGATGTGAGTTTGGAAGCAATGTACCGACAAGCACCAAACAACTTGTAAAACTGGCAGTTGACGATGGAAGGTGACGTCAGCGGGTGACAATTGACATCTGCTCCGCATGGCGGTGAATGACCATACAGCTTCCTCCAGGCAGTTGGCAGCATGTTGGTGTACTGCTACAGGTGTACTAATGTCGGCTTCATCAACACGTGGACTTCTGCTGCACCGTGGATTGCGTACAAGGGTGCCTTTATACAGGATCCCCTCATGGCAAACCATCGACCGCTGCATCTGCAATGGGCTCATGAGCACAGAGCCTGGCAAGCTGATTGGCATTTCAGATAAACCATACTTCAATTTGTGGGACCATGATGGCCGCATTTGTGTTAGACACTATCCCTGGGAACACTGCCTTCCAGAGTGCGTTATCAAACAACATAGGGGCTTAACACCCAGATTTATGGTTTGGGCTGCAATTTTGTATCATAGACAATCCAATTTGCTACAAATTGAGGGTAATCTCAATAGCAACAGGCCGAAATAAGTCTCAGCCCAAAGTTTCCTTCCTTCAAGGCACCCCTGGAGCCTTTCAGCAGGAAAAGGGCCCAAACCGCATGTTGAAAAGGAACTGTTCCCTTCTGTTCACCCCAAACCATAACTTCTTTTTTGGCCTCTTTTCCGGATATGTCACCTATTGACGGGGTTTTTTTTAATAAACGTCGTTGGGAACCGGCCTGCAGCTTCAAAGATGAACTTTTTTTCCCCCAAAACAATATGAAATTCTTTCCACAAACAGACATTCAAAATTTGTTTGACTCCCTTTGCCACAGTTTTAAATAACTGAATTTACAATGTTTTTAAAAAAGATTCATGCTTTGCTTAAATAAAGGAGAAATATTACTGTTTGCATTATCATTATTTATGCATGGTTTAGTCATCCATACAAATTAAATTAATCTTTTTTAGTGTTGTCATTCATTACGTATGTAGAAAGGTTTCAAAGTTGTGCAAATTGCTTTTCTGTTGTATTATGTATTTTTTTTCTTTAAAAAAAAATTTTGATTGTAATTTTAGTTTTATTTTAGACAGCTTGAAATATCAAAATTGTCTATGGTTGGAGGTCACTTAGATTCATGTTCTGATGTGAGTGGAATACGTGAAAGTAGTGGATTAGAACTCCAGGTTCTACTCTTGACAAAATTTGGAAAGGTACTATTTTTATATAAATATTCATAATATTTTGCACCATGTACCTAATTAGAGCATGCAATATAAAAACCACATGAAACATATCTATCAGAACGTCATAAATTTCGTGTAGCTGCATTTAATTTACATTCTCAGACCGAAGTATAATAATTTAAAGTAGAAATTTATGGTATTTAAGCTAATTAGGTTATTGTCTTTGTTTTCCTTTCATTTTTCTGAAGCAGTTATTGTTTGCCACAACTACGTGGCAGCAGAGTTGCACAGTGATTATAACCTGAATGATGACTATATATTCCTTCAGAAATTATTTATTAACCAACAACAATTCAACAATCCAATTCAGAAAACTTAAAAAACAAGTTCCAAACATGATTTTAAAACATCCAAGACATCATAGATCAAGAACTATACTTCTGAGCAGACAATTCATTTCCTCATTGATTTAAACACGCAACCAAGATTAAGAGAGTGAGTATCAACCCTGCGGGGTCGAGACATTAAGAGGAATAAAAGAGAGAATCAAAATGTAACATCTTGCTTTTATATCCCCCTTTTTGGAAGTCACCCTTCCCTGGCCGATCAGGGATCAACGCCCGGGGAAAACGGACCGCCACTCAATCAAATTGGCCTTGGACAATTAATCTTAAAGGGATGGCTATTTACCTTTTTTTTTTGGGTTAACAGTTATTTTGAAGTCATGGTACAAGGATATATGTTTTTAAAGAAGAAATTAAAATAAGATTTTTAAATAGACAAGAAACTCAAAAAATGAAACACATCTTAAAGTAACTGATGGTTCTTCTTTTTCATACTCATTTTACAATGAAGCAGTGATGCAAAAATATCAGGATTAGACAGATTCTCATGATAGAGCTTTGTTAGAAAGGATAACCATTGCAAATTTTTTCAAAGAAAATGAAACAATTTGAAATATTTTATCTAAATGAAAAATATTCATTCTACCTGCAGGTTTGTGGTTTGAAGAACCTGAAAGCTGAAGATATTAGAAGTCAATTTACTGTGAATAATAATTACTTTTTCAATTCTTGGTGATTGTGTTTTTAAAAATGTTATGCATGAATTTATTTTTTTAAAAAAAGGTTCCAGTATATTGTATTGTTGTTGATTATACAAAATATTGATCACTTTTCATTGTACAGCATTTTTGTTTTATAAGTTGAATAAGTTCATATCCTCCTACTCGGATTATTCATGCTCTGTAAGATTTTTTTTTATTATTTCAATGATATTGAAAGAAAAAGTCTTTAAAAAAATTAGGGTGGAATTCAGTAATATATAGCAGTGATACTAAAACTGCAGCACACCGAGCCTTTTTAAGTGGCCCGGTCATTGCCTATTACTCTGAGAAATTCCCTTATTTAAGAACAAAGTATTAAAAATTTGGTGGGAAATTCTTTTTCAAGAAATCAAATTTATCAATTTTGTCAAAGTAAATGGGGTGTAATTAATATTTTTTTTCTATTTGTAAGGGTTTTTTTTCGGTGGAAGTGGGTAGGAAATTTTTTTAAGGGAACAAATTTTTTTAGCTATCTTTTATTTTTCCCAAAACGAAAATGTTAAAAAAATATATCATTTCAAGATATTGGGGGGTTCACTATTTTGAAATTAAAAACAGACATGGATCAGTAATTGTGTGATTTGTCCAAAGTGCGGAAAAAATACCAAAAAAGGAATCATTCGGTGACATTTTCCCCGTCTTTTTCAAGAGGTGATAAATAGGCTTTCTTGAATAATCTTTGCAACAGCAACGAATTGTTTTGAGAGTGGTAATATCATAACTGTAATAAAGACATCCTATGAAGTATGTTATATTATTGGTATTCGCATGAAACCATTTACTGATGCAGAAATTGTGAAGGAGTTTTCTTTAAATGCTTCTAATTTAGTGTGTGACAAAAGTAAAAAATATGAAAAAAGCAAAACAGGAGTTATAATATTTTGATCAATTTTCCACATTTTAAATTTTCGATGTTATTTTGGTCTTAAAGCATTTCTTCTCCTCTCCTCCACCCTCTTCCCCCATTTATCCTCATGTTGTGGCCCACGTGAAATAGCTGACATATGTATGCAGCCCTGCAGAAAAAAAGTTGAGTACCCCTGGTATATAGAATAATCCTCCCCCCTCCCTCCAGAAAATTTAAATTGTTAGGCTCCTTTTCTCATAGACATGTAAGAAAAAATTTATTTTGAAATTATATCCATTTGAAATCTTTAATTGCAATCATACTTTAAATTTCTTTATGAAATACATTCATTATGTGTCTATAAGAAGAAATTTTGCCTGGAAGGTATATGAGCTGTCAAGTACCAGCAGTGTAGAGGAAAACTTGAAAAATCACTGTTCTGAAAGATATGAGCAAACTATTAAACTTTCTCAAATAATGAATGAATTATTATATATATATATCAGTGCATGTAATATTTTTAGTTAGGTCAAAATGATAAAAATCAGACTCGACAATCTGAATTTGTTACTTTTCAAGGGCATTTAAACTTTAATCTTATTTTTATAATCCAATTAAGCTCTGTTATTTTATTTTTCAGGTTTATCTTTGGAAACAAACAGATCCATATTTAAGAAGATGTTTCTTTACTTCAACAAAAAAACTAGTGATATCCGATATACACATCAATGGCTTCTCGATAGGATTGATTACAATTGACAATGAAGGCTATATAGGAACAGTTATCCCTTACAAAGGCAAAAGATCTGCTCCACCACCAATAGCTTTACATATTCCTACTCTTTCCAGTTCTCTAGGCTCTGTAGGATTAACTGTACTTCTGGATCCAGATGATTGTCATTTTATCAGAGTTAAAAAATTGCCTCAAATTTACAGAGGGACTTCTATAACTAGTGACTCAAAAGGGAGGAATTATGCTGTTCTGCAATCCAATCCAAAAATGGGGTAAATATTTATTATTATTTAAAATTTTGTTCTAAGATTATTTGCATTGTGGAGTATATTCCAAAATTATTAACATCTTAATGTATTTTTGAATTTTTTTCCCTACAAATGTCAAAATTATTTGGAGACTGAAACTGTTTTTGAAAGAATGTTATATATTTATTTTTCAATAAACTTATTGATATCAGTTATAAAGAAAAATATTATTGTTTAAAAACCTTTAAAATCTTTAGATCTTTGATAGTTTTAAACTTTTCTTTTATGATTTACTTTAAAATGTTAACTAATTTAATACAATAACAATTTGATAGGTACTAAAAAGAAATAAAAGTTCTAAGTACAATTAAACATAATAAAATGAATATTCATTTTACCACCCATTATATTACAATCAAATGGAGAATTGTTTTAAGAGAAATCATTTAGTTTATATTTCCTGCTTGTTACTAATGCATAGAATAAATATAAGCCAATTTTTTTAGAATGAATTATGGAAGACTCTTCACATATTTCATTATTTAAGTTTTTTTTAATTTTAAATAGGAAAGATTTAAAATGCCTTGTACTTTTATAATTAAGTATATTTTAATATTTATTGTCAGTAAAAATGTTTAATTACATGGGACCTCTCAATTTTGTTTTTTATTTACATAAGCATTCTAATAGTTTAAATTTTTTTTTTATTTCAGTCTTGTGGAGTTACCTATGATTTCTGATTCAAAAATTCAACAAGACTTTACCAGAATGTATAAAGAAACACATCAACAAGATGAATTTCATGATATAGTTATAAAAGTATATTTTCTTGGTCCTACTCTTATTTCTGACTTTAAATGTTTTTCCATGCCATGTTCTTAATTTGTATTTTTTTTTTAAGGTTGGCAAAAGAGAATTTGCTGCTCATAAATTTATTCTTTCATCACGCAGTGATTATTTCAAAAATTATTCAATAAGGAAGATTACCAAAACGATTCAATGACAATAGACTGTTTAAAAGCTGAAACTTTTGAGCAAATCCTCAAATACATATACACTAATCATTGCGACTTTTTGGTTAATGGATATGAAGTAAATTGGAAAGCAATTAAACAGGTTTGTTCAGCATCTGTTTCTATATGTTTAAATTATATATATACACATATTTTTTGTGTATTATTTTCTTAGTCTCATGCAAGAAAATTGTACTTTATTTTATGCATTTATATACTGTAAAATCCGTGGTGTAACACACCTATACTTTCAAACCAATTTTTTTAATATTTAGGTATATTCACCGTGTATCGCGCACTTCCTTTTTTATGAAGAAACCCGAAATGTATGTGCTCAATGCTCTTATGTTTTAAAAGTTATTTATTTGATGAATTATCCCAAGCTTTAAAAAAACTAGTATACTTCTAAAATTACAACCCTTTGAATTCATAATGAATGTCATTTCATTTAAATAAATGGTATTCCAGTCTATGTAAAAGTCTTACATTTTTTTAATACTCATCTCTTTTTTTTTATACTGGGCATTGATTGAATATTAGCATTGCACTGTTCAGCTACACGAGGGCTTTTGGCGACGGATCACGTAATTTTATACTGGGCATATAACCATGCACCCGTAAATTTCACTCTTATTTTTTTGTGTTAAAAGTGCATGTTATATGCCGGATTTTACAGTATTTATTTCATACTTAATGGTATTCTACAAAACAATCAAAGAACCTTTTTGAAGTACATCATTTACTAAAAGATTATCACAATTGGCCTTTCCACTTATTAATTGCTAATTTAGCTTATTACAATTAGTGTAATTTACAGCTTTGTTTAATTATTGAAGTGATAACTTCTATTGGGGCGTTTTTCTAGAGACTGAACGCCACACTCAGGAATGTAACGCTCATTCGGCTTTTTTCTCCTTCAGTCAGACATGCACACCTCTAAAAAGGAAAAAAGGACATTTTCCCCACCACTCTAAAACACACACTGTTTGTCCCCCACCAATAGGCAGTAAAAGTAAAGTTCCTAGCTTTGATCTAAGTGTGGCTCCCTGTGTCACCTCCTTCTACTAAAATGAATGCAAGATTAATTCTTATCCTAGTTGAAGCATGAAAATGAAACGTAATATTTTTAAAAAAATAGGCTTAGAGAGAAAGAGAAGTCTTACACTAGAGTTAAACATAAAATATAGAAAAAGGACAAATTTTTATAGAACTAAGTAAATAGTATAAGTAGCATACAGGTATTAAGAAAAAGTTACATTAAATAATTTAAATACAAGAAAACAAAATATAATTAAGAAGACTATCCTTGCAGCAGCACCGGATATATTTGTACAAAACTGCCATGCAATGACAAAAGACCTAGTGTAAGCCAGAGATTGTGATATAAATCTTCTGATTAAATCCCTTTTTAAAGGTTTTGACCTAGATTCCTCTCTTCTCAACCAATTACCTGTCTTACTATCCCTTTGCTTAAATTGATTCATGAATATTATTAAATTACAACAAAATTCACAAAGCCGGATCGGGTCTTCTGGACAAATTGTTATGATTTTGAGTAGGAGTTTTAAAGTAGATTTTTCAAAAGACAAAGCAAAACATTTAGTTTATTTTTTAAAATCAAAATTCAATTTAATTATGTCAGATGATCCAAATGAAGCGTGAGGTAGTACGGAACAACGCTTGTCAATAGTTTTTTTTATAGATATTTAAATAAAATTTTGAATCTAAAGGATTTATGACCTATTTCAGCTACCATAAACCTATTGTCTCCTGCTTAGAAATCCTTAGAATACCTTACAATTAATTCCCAAATATGATTGTATATTTCACACAAAAATATTACTTTATGAGTACAGACATATGAATAAATAATTTTATAAGAGACAATACTAATATCCTCTTGTTTTTTATTCACCTAACTAATCCCTGAAATAACATTACAAAATTTGAAGTTATCACTTCTATCGTGGGTCATAAGCACACACACTTTTTTTTAATTTGCCTAAGTGTAATTATTAATTATAAGTTAATTTGTTGTATTTACCTTAAGCTGAGACTTATTGTTATATTACTACTCCACGAAAAAGTCTTGTAAATGCACTTTGCTTAAATTATATTTTTTAAATCTGCTTTAGCTCTTAGTATATATTTGTTAAGTTGTAACAAATGGTAAAAAGGACAGTAGAGCACCCTTTCCTGGCCGTGTGGACACTTAACCAGTCAACTGCCTACCTCAGTAAAGAAAAGACATGCTATTGTCCGCCCGCGCAAATCCCTCATAATTTGTATAGTATTAACTGTTTTTATGTAATTGTAACTGTGCTCAATTAGAATATGCCACTAATTAAAATTATTTGAGCTAGCCGCCATAGTAATTTTTGAGTGCAGGTTATAAAGTTTGATATTTTTATATATCAACTCGGAAACTACAAAAATTCTTATTATAAAGAGTAATTAAATGTTAATAAGGAATTCTGTGGGAAATGAACCAAAGAAACAACTTTTTAACTCAATAGAATTGATGCTACTTGTGTTTATAGGGACAGGAAGTTCCCTCTCACCTTTTAAATATGTGAATTCATTCCTCATTTCTATCCTGGAAAGATCATTCAACTTGATTTAAATTCCAGCTATAATATAAAGTTTTGTCTAACATACACTTGACAAAAAGTAATCTTGCAGCTCCTTACAATTGTAAACATTAGTTTGTGCATACTAATTAATCAAAGGGCAAGAAGTGTTGCACAATTATATACCTTTATTTACCAATGTTAGAAAATATTTTCTTTGTTTAATTCTATGATACGAAAAGCTTCTTGCCTCATAATAAAGTCAATTTCACCTTGTGATAAAAAAAGAACAATGCAGTCTCCTGGCTGTGTGGACACTTAAACAGTCAACCTGCCACCTCAGGGAAGAAAAGATTTGCCACCATCCATCTGTGTAATCCCTACATTCCTTATTCATAATTGTAACTGGGCTCAATTAGAATGTGACACTAATTAAAATTATTTGAGTTAACCATTGTTGTATAATTTTGAGTGTAGATTACAACCTTGCTTTGGTTAAAAATAATGTTTCTAGAGAAAGTACATGTAAGATAGAGCTAAAATAATTTAAGTATTGTACTTGTTATTATAAATTGTCTTATAAAATAATAACTCACAAAGCTCCTACTGCAAAAACAGAATTTACACTGTGCACTCCTCTGGAACATGCTGGTGAATAATATCTTCTCCTTAACAAAAGTAATCCATTAATGTGCTAATATTATTAGCACATTATTATTTGTAGAAAATCTTCATAAAATTTTTTAAAAAAAATGATTCATTCTTTTTTGAGTAGATAAATTTAATTTCTATTTTAATTCAAAATTTGTATATAGAAAAAAAAATTATTTTTACATTTTCCTTAATTTTAGATTTAACATTTCTGTAAATTTTTTTAGGATGGTAAAAAAGCTAAATCTGCAAAAAATAAAGCCTCTAATCCAATTCACATTCTCCAGGAAGCTTGTAAAAGATTTAGTCTGAATTGTCTTTCAAAAAGGTAAATACTCTTTATTTCTACAAAAAAATCATTTTTGACAAATTATGAAAAAATAAATGTGAATGCATTGCTTTTTTTTTCAATATTATTTTTAATTTAAATTATATTATTAATATTTAGCATTATTGCTTTTGATACAATATTTTTAATGTACAAAATCATCTTTATTATAACAGTAAAAACTATTAATTTTTGTTTTCTTCTGCAAGATTTGTTTGTGTCTCTTTTTACTTTCCTTCTTTTGGAAACATATTTCCCTTCAACTCATAATTATATGCCTTGAGGCTGTATATCAATTTATAGTTGACTCTTAAAAATGCTTAGTAATTTTTCCTCATTCAATCCATTAGTATTAAGCTGAAAGTAGAAGTTTTAGTTTCTCCCCTCATTCTTTCTATTTTTATTTTAACCTTTTGTAAAATCAATTGTTATGTATTTTCATAGCTAAAATATATTTAAATATTATTTATCCTCACCCTCTCCTTTTTTCTCCCAAATATTATTAGCAAGCAAAATTTAATAATAAAAACTGATTGGTATTTAAAAATAATTTTGTATTTTTTCAATTGCAAGCATGTTTTACTTATGATGTGAAATAAATATTATTTTGAGCAATATCTTGATATTTTTAAGATATCAATATAACTACACCAGAATTATTCAAACAGTAAGAAAACTGCTTTTTCTGAACATCACAAGCATTTAAATTCTAAATGTTGACAGACTGTGTGAAATTAATTAGTTTATATCTTCAAGTATTACACATTGATTCTTGTAGGAAACTTTTGGCATTGCAGTTATAGACATTGCTGGGCTGAATGATTTGTAAGTTTTCAAGTGTTATTTCCCCTCCCCCAAGAAGTTGTTACAGAATTCATTTGCACATACACACATGTTGCATTAGATACAAATATTTATTCTTCTACCAAAGTTAAATATAAATACATGCAAAAAGTATTTGTGATATTGTCCACTCATGCAATATATGTAGATAAGGAAAAGTATATATTTTGTTGTACAAGGGTAAGTCAAAAATTGCTTACACTCTTTGTTTTGAAACTTTATTAAACAATGATAGATGGCAACCACATAAGCATGCGTTCAGTTGGTGTATCAGTTGTTTTGCTGCTTCAGCATAAGCATGTCAGTTCTATAAGATTGCACCAAAGAGGAGTAACAAGGAGTGATCATAATTTTGAAGTTGAAACATGCTAAATTTCACCCGAGACTTTTGTCACAATATGGGGAAGGTGCTTTATCTCATAAAAGCATGGCTCTTTGGGGATCGAAATGTTAAATGAGTGTAACACAAAAAAATGGGAGTTGGGTGTCTGTTGATAATGACCGCTGATGACAACATTCAGCTAGCTCAAAAAATGGTTACAGCAGATGGGTGAGTTACCATAGATGCGGTCAAATTTTCTTTAAACATCAGTTATGTTTTTGCGGATCACATTATTCATACCAAACTCAAATTCCATAAAATTTGTGGACAAGATGTACCATGAATGCTTACTACAGCAAAAAATTCAAATGCTTCAACATCCACCAACGTTGATTGGATCACTTGAATGTTGGAAGGAAATGCATTTGCAAGCAGAATAGTACTATTGATGGAACGGGGGCTCGTCGCTAAGAACTTGAATCGAAACACTACAGTACTGATGTGGAAACATCCAAGACGCCTAAGAAAAGAACAAAAAAAATTCAAGGTCTCATCATTGGCTGGGAAGGTGAGGCTAACCTTGTTATGGGACAAAAAGGTTCTATACTAGAGGACTGCTTAAGCAGGAGGAGGCTATCATAAATAGTGTAAGGTGCAGTGATTTGTTGGCCAATAAACAGACCAGTAATTCAAAGTTAATGCTCTGGTCTACTCTCAAAGAAAGCTTTGTTGTTGCAAAACAATGCCTGACCACACACAGATCATAATACCATAGATTAGGCTTTGAGACCCTGGAACACCCTCCCTATAGCCCCAATCTTGCTCCCTCAGACTTTCATCTCTTTGGACCCGTGAAGAAAGCTTTGAGAGGTTGTGGATTTACCTCAGACAGATGTTTGGGATGCTGTGCACAAGTGACTTCACAACCAACGAAGAACCTTCTTGCAGAAAGGCTTACAGAAGCGTGTGGCTCGCTAAACCCAAGTGCATTGCAGAAGGTGGAGACCTACTGTGCCCAATTCAGTATATGTGATCTTGGGCCCTGAGGTGCATGAGCAGAAGTTCCGGTCAGGTGGTCAGTCTGACAGGAAGCCCCCAGTGTTAAGTTCCCAAGCAAGCTTGGTACTTATTTATCGACCCACCAAAGGAATGGAAGGCTGAGTTGACCTTGCCCAGCCCAGGGTTTGAACCTCGAACCTATGGTGTGGAAGTGTGATGCACTAAACACCCAGTCACTGGGCTTTTATCTAATTCTATATTTACTAATATTTTGAGGGAGGAAATGTAGTCGTATGTGTTTTATGTTGATAGACAGTGAAAATTGTTTAATCTGAAACTGAGAGAACTGAAATATTTTTTCATGTTAAAGAATATTGCCAAAAAAAAACTCATGTATTTAACAAAATATTGTTTATTAAGCCCAGAGTGGTCAAGTGGTAGCTTATCGCGCTTCCACACCACAGGTCCGGGTTCTATTCCCGGGCTGAGCAAGGTCGACTCAGCCTTTCATCCCTACTGCAGTAGGTCAATAAATGAGTACCAAGCTTGCTTGGGGACTTAAACACTGGCGGTCTTGCTTCAGACTGACCACCTGATTGGGACATCTGCTGATGCACCTCAGCTCCCAATGGTCACGTATACTGGGATGGGCATAGTAGGCCCTATCCTTCATAGGCTGTTGCATCACTGCTTTTGAGTTAGTGTTAAGTTTATTAGAGTACATTTATTTATATAGGTATGTATATATTTAATAAAAATCAATGAAATGAAAACTTTCACAAGAAAAGAAAATTTAATACAGAATTTTCATTTTTCATAAAACAAAATGTTTATTGAGTTTTGCAAAAAAAGAATGATATTTTTCTTTGCATTGTCTTTTTTAGCATCAAATTGTTAACAAATTATTTGATGTTGTTCATTTTGTTATTCATATCACCATTGGAATGTGCATTTTCATGATGTTCCACATTTTGGATATGGGAACAAGAGCTGCATTATTCATTTCATTTTCGTTATCAAAATCTGTAACAATGATATTTTTGAGTCTTTAATAAACTCCAAAATATCTTTGTCTGCCATAATTCGAGTTGTACACACATTAGCATCATCTACTGCGATGAATTCTTCCAATGATACAACAGGAATCTCTGGTATTTTCTGTTATTTTCTTCATTTCCAGAAGGGAAATCTTTTTGTGTCAAGCGAGATTTTCATTTTGTGTTAAGAGAATGAAAAATACATGACAATATATAATAGTTTATTGGGGCCATTGCATTATTTCATATTAGCAGAAATTTCGTCTTAAGCTTTTTCCTGTTAAACATATTTCACTGCATTTATTGTCACTGATAATAATATATGTATTCAAAATGCTTAATTGTACACTTTTAAAATTTAAAAATAAGAAAAGGAGTAATTTTATGTCTATGCTCAAAGAATTTTTACAAGATTTATAAATCCAGTTTTTCTTCTTTTTTTTTAAGGTTAGATGGAATTCAGCTTATTGATGGCAAAATAACTGTGATAGAATCAGATAAAATGAAATGTTTAACATTCGATAGACAGTCAATGTGGGTAAACAATTTATTTGTTGTATTTCTTAAATTTTTCTCATGATGATACTTACAATGTCATGCATTTTATTTTTTGTATAGGTCTAATTTGTATGATGTAAATCTTATTTCTTCAAATGGAACCACCTTTGGCTGCCATAAATGTATTCTTGCTGCTAGGCTTGATTATTTTCATAGCATGTTAGGTACTTGTTGGGCTGAGGTAATTATGGTTTTTATAGACATTTTTATATCTCATTCATAGTCAAAACTGAATGCTTTAACAATTAAATGTAAAGCACATGTTTAAGGGATGTTACCCCCTATACCGACAATGTTAAATTGTGCTTTATGTACCTTTTTCTCAGAAACTGTTAAATATAAAGACTTCAAATTCTGTCTGTATATTAATTAGACTTTTATATTTATACTGAAGTGAGATTTTTCAAATATATTGTGAAGTGAAAATGCTTCAATCTGTACAATGTTAAAAAAGTAAATAAAATGTGTGCCAATGGCATGGACTTGCAAAATTTAAGAAATAACTTTTTTTTAGCCATTACATTTGAAGAGTTGTGCTTGTGCATATTTTGTAAAATTTTCTTCCGATTTTTATGAAGGGACACACTTCCTTTTTTAAAACAAGTATATTTAAACTCATAATGGCACTAATAATGCATTATTTTTTCTTCAAAGAAGAAAACTGGCATTTTAATTGTGAATTTTCCTTTCTTTTACTCATGATTTCTTTACATTGTTATTGTTTGATTAGCATTAAGCTATTTTATTTTGCCTTTTCGTACTTCATATGGTATGAGAAAAATTTCTCTTTATTTTTTCCCGTATCTGCTTCCTTTTGATTCCTAATGTTTCTTCTCAGAATTTTTCAAAATTTCCTTTTCAGGGTTTTGAAATATTTTAGAGTATTCTATATTTATTTGAATATATACACTGTGCGGTATTCAAAACTCATAATGCATATAAATGTGTGATTTTTTTAAAAATAATTTTCAGCTGTTTTCCCATCAGATTTTATTCAATATCACTGCATTTTCTAATGCATTTCTGCATTTTCTTCATGAAATATACCATATTTAAACACTATTATTTTACTCCTAGAATTCACAATTAAGTAATCTTTCTCTACCAATATCATCTGAAATTATGGAGATTTTAATAGAATATCTCTACACCGATGAGGCTAACAAACTATTTGGTATGTATTTTTTTCATTGTGAATTTGAAATTACTGCATGTAACTGGTATGTAAACATGTTTTATAAACAGTGTTTTTAATTATCTAAGCTATTTTCTTTTCTTTTTTTTAACTTTCTTATAGATTCTGATAATATTGAATTCCTTTGTCATATTCTCATGATTTCTGATCAGTTATTGGTTCCACGTTTGAAAGAATTTTGTGAAATGGCATTGATAAAACAGCGTAAGCTCTTATTATGGTTTTAAATGTGTTTCTTCTCAACTTCTTTAATATTGTTCTTAAAAGAAATTTAATTATTGAAGAATATTTTGATTTTTAAATTCACACACACACACAATTACTTTCAATTTTGCTTCTTATAAGTTGCATTTGTCATACTAATATGGGTAACACATGGTACTTAACATCGAGTTTAATTGTATTTGTTGAATTTTAACCCTCAAAAGCACATGAGGAGCTTTACTTATGTCAAATTTAAAATCATAAATTAGACATTATAAAATTAATTTTTTAAGTAAAATTTTTAAAAAGAATAATCAGTATTTTATGTTTTAAAATTATTTGTTTTCTCCTTTGCTCGTGTAATTATGTCACATTTGAAACAAAGTGTTTTTATGTATGAAAAAAAAAAATGTTTCTTTTAGTTTCTCTGAAAAATGCTGCTGAACTTCTGGAATTATCTTCAATCTATAATTCAGAACAGTTGAAAAAGTCTTGCATGCAATTTATTTGCATTAATTTGCCTGCTGTGATTGAATCAAAGTATGTTTTCATTTAATTTTCTTGGTAGCTTAAAATCGAATATATAACGTGCACTTTTAACACAAAAATAACTTATCAAAATTTACAAATGCAGGTTATATGCTGGGTACAAAAATGATACTTTTAAAAGTAAAAAGGAGATGAGGATACAAAAAATAGACTTTTAAATGTATGAGAGTACGGTTTATTTAAAAGAATTGACATATATCTAATTAAACATAAAGAAAGAGTTGTAGTTCTAGAAGTATGCTATTTTATCAAAAGCCATTTATAATTCTTGGAATTAATGACTTCAAAACATAAGGGTATTGCACACTTATATTTCAGGTTTCTTCTTAATTCTCAAAAAGGGGTGCGCATGTTATATGCCAGATTTTTACAATATATTTAATTGATTTTATTTGGAATATTTTTTTAAAAAATTTAGCATTACAGCCTAAAAATTTTTTAATATAATTGATATTTAGTCATTTCATTTTCGTTTTATTACTTAATACTTGACTAACATGCATGTATAGAACCTTTTTGAAAAATGTATTATAATATTTAAAAATATTCCAACAGGCATATAACATATTTTTGAAACTTCACAGAGAAATCTGAAAATCTATCCCAAAAACAATTGCTAATTATTAAAATTAGATTTAGCCAAACAGCTAAAATGTGAAAAACTTCAAGGTTTTGTATGTGAAAAATAGAACAGGTTGAAATATATGATACCATTTAGAAGTGATGACTGTCCTCATTTGATACTGCTTGGAAGTGATTTAGTAACAAACAAGCATTATGCAATGTTAAAATGTACCACATCAAGTAGTATTGTAATAAACATATATTTTATTTCAATATGTTGTGTAAAATGCAATAAAATAATAGTTCATTAAACATAATTCTATGTTTCAGTGTTTGTATATGATGACTATATAGCTGAGATGCAATTTTAATTTATGGTTGCCATTATTATTTAGGCAATTTATCATGCCTCTATTTGTACATAATAATGACTAGTGCCCCTTGTTTGTTTTGACTGTTTTAGTTCTGAATTGAAAATAATTTGTATTATCAGCTTTAAAATCTGATTCTATATTTTGCATCCAGTCTTCCTTATGTATGAAAAGGAATTTACATCTTATGACATTCTTAGAACAGTGGCTTTAAGATAGCTTGCCCGCTTCAGAAACCTAAGAATGCGGGTTCAATCTCAGCTGGGTGGCGGGTAGCCGAGTGGTATAGGTATCGGACTGTGGCTTGCCTTGTCACGAGTTCGAGCCCAGTACACTAAAACCCGCCGCGGTAGGGCAGCGAATGTTAAATCTGTCGAGCTGAAACGCCCTCCGCTGGTGTGGTGTGGTAGTTAGGAGAGGGGGGTGCCAGCTCAGGTGTTGTCCATGTCACTTGACCATGGTTCAAAATTACGTGGTCCGTCGCCAAAAGCTCGTGTAGCTGAACAGTGCGACGTTAATATTCAATCATTCATTCAATCTCAGCTGGATTCAATAAATTTTCTGGATTCGAAAATCGTTAGTAGGCATGTTATATGATTATGTGGCTTGTAAAAGATCCCTTGAGTATCAATTTGGCTCTGGTATTCTCAGCAAAATTTAGTCACAGCAATATTTAGCATTCAACAATAGCTTGAAATAATAAAAAATTGGCATAGAAATTTGGTAGTGAGAGCTGCTACTTGATGGTGCCCCCATGAAATGGCTCTCACATTTGGGGACTTGCTGTATCCCCTAATGTGTTAGTTGCCAATATGTAACCTATCGATGAGAAAAAAAACATTCTTAGAACATAATGTTGTATTTGTAATTTTTATTTTTATCTTTTGTTTCATGACCCCTTATTGTTACATTCTTAAGTAAAACTGAGTAAAATATCTCTATTCTTTTTTAGAATTCTGGAAGTTCTGAGTGATGAAGTTATGGAAGAATTAAGTACTTACTATAGAGGTTTAGTAAGCGTATTTTTTATTTGAAAATTTAAATTTTTTTCCTTTTGCCCTAAAATTATTTCAGTTTACTCTTAATTATAATGTTAATTTTTGTTTTGTTTTGATAGGTCCCTTGGATGTACAGTAGAAGAATCACTATGAATAAAAATGCTTTTGGAAAAGATCTTGAATTACTAGAAAAGGAATTTCCTATTAGTGATACAAGTGTATTTGTGAAACATAAGGCTGATTCTCACGATAGGAAAAGGTACAGAACCCATTGTACTTCACATTCTGATGATAAAGAAGTTTCTTTAGTAGACAAGGTGGAAAGCAAAACTAAAAGTCCTGATAAGGATTACTTGTTAAATATTTTAACACCTAATGTCAATGAGAAGGTATTTTATATTTGTTGTTATTTATATTTATTCATTGTTGCTTGTTGTTTTTAAAATCTCATTGTTAGGTGTTTACGTTCTAGCAACTTGTTTAAAAGTAAATTTAGATTCACATCCTCCCTCAAATTTGGGGTGGAACTGAGCAAAATCGATTTGTCACGTGTGTGGTGCTCAAAGCCGCGATGAATTTTGTGGGCCTTGATCTGATGTTACCGATGATCAGGTGGCATAAGTAACAACAACACAACATATTCACATTCTCTTTTGTATAGCGTGGTAATTTTAAAAGTAATTTTAAATGTGGCATCATTATAAAAACAAAAACAAAATTATCTCTTTTGAAAAAAATGCTACATAGGAAAAATAAAAAGGAAGTAGAAATGTCCATTAATTTATGAATCACAAACTTTCACATTTGTAAGTTTTGAAAGCAATAAAAGGTATCAATGTTTGAACTTTTTTTTTCCATTCTTAAAATAATTTATTTTTAAACACAGTTTACAGAACTGTACACTAAAAAATTCATATTTTGTTTATAGTTTTAGCTCAGCAGAGTGATTCAAATGGTGCATATGTGTATTATAAATGTAAATTTTTTTCAAGAACACTAAAATTTTTTAATCCTTTTTTTGTGTGTGGATTTTATATATCAATACTTCCACGAATGCTTTTGGTTCTCATATATGTTTTGTTACAGTAAATTACAACTACAGAGAGTAAATCTTTTCTGAAAAATTACAATTTTTTTTACAGTTTGAGTGTTATGGAATTTTACTTATCACACACACATATATAAAAGATTTGCTTGATTTTTTTTTTGATGAACGTGTTTAAAAATTAAAAACACACAATTCAGAAAATAATTTTTCCCCCCTTTCATATAAAAGTTTTGGTTCATAGGTTAAAAAAAAATTGTGAACAAATTTTTTTCGGTATAGGTAATTAAGAGAACAATTAAAGATGAATAAGTTGTGTGAATATTCTTTAAAATATCATGAAATTTACATCCAATTGATGTTGCTATTCAACTTTTAAAAAAGTAATTTTTAATAAACGTTTTTAAAGAAAAGAGTTTTAAATTTTCCCCTTTTTTTTTTTCAACTGTTTTTAACTAAAGGGAATTTCAAAAAACCCGATATGACAAAAAGGGATTTAGTATTTTTGAATGTTCAATAATAACCTTGATTTCACGCATATCACATGAATTGGCAACTATGTACTCATTTGTGCCATATTTATGTTTTCTATTGCAAATTCCATGTTTATAAAATGATGATTATTGTTGGTAGAACATTGCAATTGAGTTTTCACTATATTATACTGCTTCCTTTAAATAAATAGTTAAAAAAATTTTTGATTTTTTTTAAATTTAAAAGTCCCCAAACTACTTTTTTTGTAAAAACATTTTTAAAAAAATGGTAAAAAATCAGTTAAGCCTTTTTTTAAAATTACTTTTTTCCCGTTTTTGTATTCAAAATAATTTACCTAAAAATATTTCGTTTTTTTTTGTTGAAAGTTTTTTTTGAACTTGAGGAAAATTCTTTCCATTAAGAAATGAAAAAATTTAACTTTATTTTTATTAAAATTTAACTATACATTTTATTTTTATAGAATATTTAAATATATCATTTCGGGCAAGCACCTGTCTCGAAAATCAGAAAATCGGGGCAAAGAAACCTGGTCAGTGGATTATGGAATGCCCTAAAGAAGAACTGTTGTCTTTGGATAAGATTATGATGAGTGAACAATTAAATTTAACACCTTTGCAGAGAAAAACAATGTAAACATGCTTTTTTGTTTCTTTATATTAACATTCTATTTATCTCATGTATATAAATAATTTGCTTTTTTAATCAAGTTGAGAGCCCTTTTTACTAACTTGATTTGCCATTAACAGTTATGAACATCATAACATTCATCAGTATTTAATCTACTCCATTAAAGTTCAAGTATAAACAAATGTGTGTATCTATATATGCGAGACTATCTTCTCACAAACCACTGAATGTAGAAATGCACCAAAGGTACCAAAAGATGGGAAATAATCCAAAAAATCTATTTAGACCATTTAAATTCCAAAATTACAGTTAATTAAAAATCTATTTCCTTAAACTGTTTAAATGCATGATTTGTCTACCCCTGTATGCCATTTATCATGCAGAGATTCTAAAAGTCAAGTGGGGAAAAAAATTTAACTGTTTATTTTACCAAAAAAATTTCTTTTTTAAAATAATACCTTGGGATTTTTTTCTAAAATGAATCAGTTTTGATGCACTTTTTTCGAATTTTTCCAAATTGGTACAAATTTTGATCAATTTCGTTCATTTGAAAAGTACACATTTTGCTCTTAGCCTTAGTGATTTAAAATATCAGATTCCCAAAACTTTTTTACATTTTTCAAAAATTACTTAAAATTTGATTTAAAACATTTAATAACTTGGCAATTTATAAAAATAATATCAAGAAAGCTTTTCTTGTGTCACAATCCTTATTTGTGTTTTGACCGAAGACTTCTTTGAAGAAGATTGAAAAATTTACTTAAAAATTACAGATTTAAAAAAAAGAAGGGAGGGGATTGTTTAATATTTATTATTATTATTATTTATTTATTTTTTTTTGAAAAATTTCTTTAGACAATTCTTTTCTTATACTTTTTGTGTACAAATTACCATTGTTTGTTATCAATGTGTGAAATTCGGAAGCTTTAACTTGAAAACCAAGCCTTTGAAAAAATCAAACTTTGTACATCAGTAAAGTATGTATTCACTTCCCTTGAACGGCAAGGTTTCCCCCCTTTTATGGTCAAAATAAATAGAGGAAAAATGTCCCTAATGGGGCAAATTAAAATAATTAATATCTTAATCACCAGGGAGTGTTGACATTGTGAACAGAAGGGGAAATTTCTTTGGAAGAAAAAAATGGAAAAAGTAATGCATTCAAAAAATCCTGTACATTGCTGGGCATTGCAGCTAGTTTAGTTCTAATTTCTGTGAATGCAAATGTTCCATTTATTTCATTAAAATATGAATGCAAAAAAAAAATACTTGTTCCAAATAAATTATTTAAGGATTTAACACAAAAATATCTTATTATACATTTAAATATAAACACTTTAAATTTACTGGCATGCTTTTAATGTTACTTTATGTAATCAAGTTTACTAGTGCTGCTGATTCAGAATTTTTTTTTTAAATTACTGCTGCATATATGAATATTCTGTCCTTGCAAATGTATTAGAAAATTGTCACTATACACAATTCTAAGTAATGAATATGTTTAAATTGGTAGATAAAGTGAATCCTAATGAATATGGTTTTGGAAAGATGATTAGTTACAATGATGAAAATTTTTGTATATAAATCAAATGCAATGAATTCTATTTCTTAAGCTTTTTAAGATTCGAATTGAAATGTAGTGTAACTTGTCTTCATTTTGAAGGTTAAATTCTTGCTTTCAAAATAAAGTAATTTTAAATATGAGAGTATTTGTATACATTTATAAAAATGTAAAAAGTATTGTCTATTCATTATATTTCAGCTTTCCAGACAAGAAGCCACTACCACATTTATCCCAAAAACAAAAGAAAATGTTGAAAGCAAATCGAGCTCAAAGCCAAGCAATACCTATTCCTACTAGCCCACCTAGTCAAAGTGTATGTCCTTGGTATGTGTGGCAATGTCTCTTTATTATATTCATGCACTCCTACTTTTTAATTACTGTAAATTTTAGTTTTTAGTTTACTTTACAATGAATACTATTACTATATACTATGCTACACAGTATAAAGACAAAATGTAAAATTGTAAATATATGTATTTGATATTTCATGAAGACTAATAGGGTATTCAACAGGGCTTCAAACTATAATTTTTTTTCATTCTGATTCAATTAAAAAAAATATATTGGTTCAGTTACGGTTTTCGTTCTGAAAAAATAATTGTTTTTGGTTCCGTTCCGAATGAATAATTTTATCATTTATATATTTTTATCTGTACTAAAAATATAATTCTATCATAAATAAAAAATGTAATTCTTTCAAAATTTAGAAGATTTTAGTGTTTTTTTTAATTGGTACAGTATGTGAATTGATACAATTAACCAACATGTACATGCTCGCGATACAAGCAGTGAGCAGAGAACGTGGCGAGCATTGGCATTATTATTTATTATCAAATTCACATTTGACAACTAGGTTTATAATTCTGGTTTGTCTCTAAACAGTGTATGCGAACATCTGTGGATGATTGCATGCTCAAATATGAAAAATATAACTCAGACTGATATTCTCAAAAAATCTTCTAGTTCATTCAACTGAATTAAATATGTCTTCTACAAGCAGTTTCATGCAAAACTGAAACAGAAAAGTACCAGTGAACATCAAAATGGGAAATCGAGAAGCAGTGTACATGCAATGATAATAATTATGTCTTGGATGTTAAATTAGAAAATAATCACAAGTTGGTTACAGTAACAAAATGGCTGAATATATATCAAACTGAAATAAACCGATATTTTTTCCGGTTCAGTTCGGTTTACGTTCTGACAAGAGTTTTTTGTACAAACCGTGCGCGATATTCCTGGTTCGAAGCCCTGGTATTCAATGAAATAGTTATCTTCAAACTCTAATTATTTCCAAGAACTGAATAAGCTGCCTGGATATGAACTTAATTCTAGATATCAATTGTTTGTTATGCATGTAATGTTATAAATTACATTTAGGAATGTTGCTTTGTTTGAGTTCAAGAAGTCATACTTGAAATAGTTTTCAGTGTGGAAAAGCACAATGTGTATGTGCGTGTTAATAAACCATTAAAATATTTTTCTGTTTTTTAAGTGCATCAGTTTGCCTGAATGCTTTTATACATCAAGTAATATTGTACCTCTTAGAACTTTTTCTATGAAATAAAAATATTTTTAAGAGTATAAGTTGTTTTGTGTTACCAGTTGAAAGTTTGAGGGAGAAATTAAATGGGGATATGACAGAAACCGTGAAACTTTTGTGTCAACTTTTTATTATTTGATTGTGGCTTAATTAGATTTACATTGAATGTGTAGTTTTTAAAAAGGTGATTGTGGTAAAAATATTTATTTTTAGTTACTGAAAATGTTCGCAAACATTTTGTTTCTTATCAAGGTTGGTGCACATTAAAAAAATTCTTTAAATTTTCTAATTTAAAGAATAATAAGTTAGTTATGACTTCTGTGTGATACATTTTGTAATTTATTTGAAGTTAATCATATAATTAAATTTTTTTTGTCTGTGTTTGTTAAGCATATCTGCATATTTGTTGTGTGAAGTATATTATTTAAATATTTTATTTTGTAAATTCTGTGTGTTTGTGTGTTCTAATTTGCTGTTAAAAATTTTCAGGGCAAAATCACCAGAACAATCTTTACCATCTCCTTCTTTTTGGGATTCATTAGCCAAAAAAGAACTTCAACCAACCACATTAAACAGGTAATAAAGAAAATGTTTTCTGTAATTTTTGTAATAATATATTGCATACTTTTAGGGCTGCAATAATCTTAATAACAGTATCCCTGATGATTGGTAGTTATAGGGTTTCATGAGTATACAAAATAAGGAATGATGCTGAGTGTTAAATTCCATTAGACTTCGAAATTCTCTTTATCAGTTGTGCGAATGAAAACCTTAAAATTTTAATCTTGCATTAGCAGTTGTCTTCTTTACTTGACAATATTTCAAGGTTTTTCTGTAATGTAACTTAAATTAAAAAGAAGTCAAAGTTTTATTAATATATCTTTAACCCTTTAATGCACACTTATTTTGGAAAAAAAAATGCAAAGAAGTACAAAATCAATCAAAATTTTTTTGTCCGATATATTTGGAAACAAGATGCAGCACATAGCGTAACATTGCATTTATTACCCATCTAATGTATCTTGTAGGAGCTTCTTTTTTCATTGATAAAATAAAATTTTTAGTCATAGAATTCCAGAAGAATTTAGCGTACCTAATTTTTTTTTATGATATATGTATTCATTATGATAACTTTGTTGAAGTCTTTCTACTAATTTGATTCTGAAATCTAAATTTTTTTCACCTCAATTTTTTTTAATATTTAGTCTAAATTTACAAAATCCATGACTGAGGATCACAATCAGTCCAGCAAGTGGAGACACAATCACTTGTATACTAGTGTGAAAATTACAGTAGTAAAAATATGAATGCTTCAATTATTTCAACCATGCTCATTTTGACCAGTTTAGCATGATGAAATCAACTTAATCATGCGCATTAAGAGGTTAATTTTATGTTTTTCTCAAATCCAGTGTCAAATTTGAAAAAAAAATTATGAAAAACCTGAGAGATTTTACTTATATAAAAATAAAATTTAATTGTTACATAATCCATCACATATTTAAAAGTATTTATTTATGATTTCCTTTCAGAGATTTTTCCACGCCGTTGGAAGGCTTGTCAGCTACAGATGATGCAGGGAAAAAATCCAAGCCAATGGACAATATTAATTCTTGTGCCTCAAGCCCACAAGATATTGTAATAAGTTTGCGTGACATTCAACTAGCTGAGGAAAAGAAGCAACACAGAGCTTTTAATCTTAAAATTAAACCATTGCACATATTAAATGTAAGGGTAACATTTCATTTTGTTTCAGTTAGAATAGTATTTTTTTATGTATATATATTATATTTTCTGCACAAACTTCATGAAATAATTGATTTCGGATAAATATGATCATAAAAGAATATTGCATTAAGTGTATAAAAAGAAGGTTTTAATTTTGTATTTTTAAATGTTTCATTTTTGTAATATTATACATTGAGGTGGATCGAAAAAAAATTCAGAATTTTAAAACCTACCTGTGTGGAAAATTCTGTTTTCTTGTATTTAGATAAAGGGGGAAAATAAGTTAAGTTTTTGTATCAACTACTGACACAAGGGTTGATGTACCCTTTCTCCTTTCCCTAATTGCTGAGAAAGTACACCAACAAACGGGGAAAGGTCCACTCAATTTTCCTAATTGCTAGGGAAAATATGCTTAAATGGTGGTCAAAAATTCTGACCTGTTCCCACAACCTCCCTTAGTTTTCAGAGCTGGAATGGCCTCCGGCTTGAGTTGGTCTTCCGTTTCCCATGCATCCAAGATGACAGTGAGTCTGGAGAGAACAGCCCTATTATGAGCAGTGAAACATCCTGCACTCTTGAGAGGTTGAGAGACAAAAGATGCAAGCAAGCGCTGAGAGAAAGACGAGACCTAGGAGAGCAAAAGGGCCTGCAGAGAGAACCAAAGGAGGCCTCTAGGAATTGACAATTAAGGCGGGGGAGGGGGTGATGACCCGAACAAAGATCAGCGTGGAATTAATATTGACAATGCTTCCTGAAAGCTAAAATAGACTAATAAACTGTGGACAATGTTTGCTGATATATTTTACTGGTCATAATATTTCAAGAGCTTTAAAATTAAAAAAATATTCCTTAGTTTAGCTGTGTGAAGTCATTACAAGGGGAATGAAGTTTAGGTGTTGGAGCTTTTTTATAGTAAAAATCAAAGTTTTGTTGTAGGAAAACAGGTACATCAATATTTTTTAACATTTATTACATTGAGAGGACTATATATTTAATAGAAAAACATCAGGAACATTTAACAGCTTTAGTATTAAGTTTTTATTAAAATAAAACCAATGTTGAAATTACAGTGCATGATAAAGCCAAAGATTGAAAAAAGCTCATATCAGATGGATTTGATGGTGCAGTGAGAAACAGCTAAGGTTATGAAATGTTGCAATGTTACATTGTACTATTCACTACTCGGTACTCACATGTCAATTATTGTTTTTAGTTTTTTATTTTGTAGAAGAATAATTTTATTTTGAGTCTAAAATCACTTATCTAAAATAAAGTATTCCATTTTTTAGAAAATTCAACCCCTTTGTAGCATTATTAAATGTTGAAATTATTTTTCTTGCAATCTCCATATCATGGAATATCTTTTCCACATAGGTAGGATCTAAATAGCAATAATTGTTTTCTCCATATAACTGCTCTCTACCTTATTATATGTATTAAATTAACCTTAATTAAGAATAAAAATATGGCAGCTACTTTTAATTACCATATTTACTCGAATCTAAGCCGCATCCGAATTTTCATAAAGTTTTTGTGAAAAAATGTCATCGATTCTAAGCTGCACCCCAATTTTCCGCATAATTTTGAGAAAAAATAAAAAATTGTGTAAAAGGTTCATCAACATCCAATATTTTAGAAATTTAAAAAATTTTCAATGAAATTAATGAGAAGATAATAATTAATTTATTTTACCAGTATTAAAAGCTTTCAAATGCATATGTGAACCTATAATTACTCTAATCGTCAGTATCATGTTTTGAAAATGATTCGTCACTCCCATTATCACAGGTGGTTTCTGGTGTGCTGTGTTGCCAGTTCCCCTGCATGTATCTTCACATACCATCTACATGCATTTTAGTGTATGCAACATTTGTTAAAAAGAATCGTAAAAAGCATCATTAAAAACTGTTGAACATTTACAAGCAAAAATTATATCATTTTGTTTACGTAATTGATGTATATTTCTTTCATCCATGTCAAATTTTCAATGGTGCTGCTGTGTTTCCAAGGTGTCCCCCCCCCTCCCCCGCATCTTAAAAGAACAAACATACAAAAAAAAATTTCAAAATACTAGCAGACAATGGCTTTTAGTGAAAAATTTAGAAAAATAAAAATCGGTTCCAAAATTAGTAAAGTATTTTTAATGGAATAATCTTTTGTCTGAATTCAAAGTACCTTTTCCCTTCTTTTTTATCAGAGGTGATAAAAATTTATGAATTAAGAAAAAGAGAATGTTGTCTAAATTTGAGTGACTTGAAGTTTTACAAATTTAATTTGTCTTATGTTTATATTTTTAAATCAAACTGTAAAATAAAGTGTGCAACACTATAACGAAAAATGATATTTAGAGATAATTTTATCCCATAGCATCTCTCAAAATATAATGATATATACTGTAAAATTCACCGTATAACGTGCATCTATACTTTCAAGCTGCATTTGTTAAATTTTAGGTATATTCATTGTATAACCCGCACCCCTATTTTTATGAAGGAACCTGAAATATACATGTGCAATGCTCACTAGTTGTAAAGTCAGTCATTTATCCTAATTATTATTCCAAGCTTTAGAATAAATGGTACACTTCTAGAACTATACAACCTTTTAATTTCTAAGAATTTCATTTATTTTAACTAAACAGTATTTCAATCTATGTAGAAGTTTTAGTTTTTTTCTAGGCTCATCTCTTTTTTTTATTTTCAAAGCTCTCAGTTTTATACCCAGCATATAATGTACACCCATAAAGTTAGATCCTAATTTTTGCGTTAATGGTGTGTGTTATAGGCCAGATTTTATGGTAGTAAAAATCCTATTGATTTGGGAAGTTATTAAATTTAAAAGTATATACATTCTTTGCTGAATACAATTATGTTATGCTTAGGACCTTAAAAATTATATTTTTTAAATTAATATCTGTGCTTTTTTGTGTGTGCATATGTAATTATTAATAATGCATTGTAATATTAAAGTAGTTATTAATAAAGCATTTGGTATATTTATTTGCATGGCTACTTAAAGATAGTTTTATCTGAAATTAGAATAAATAAATTTACCAAATTTCTTATATGTGAAAGACATTTCAATCTATTTTAAATATCTTATTATATTTTCAGATTGAAGATCAAGCTATTGAAGAACTCATAGCATTATACAATGCTGAAGATAATCTTAAAGAAAAAATTACAATCTCCAGAGTGCAGCCCGACGAAATAGTGAGTCCAATCTGGAAACGAAAAGGCCATTAATATATGTATGTTTTGTTCCTCGTTTTTATCTGAATAAAAAGTAGACCTTGGTTATTCCTCTTTTCTTCATTTATATTTGATGTAGAGACACACAACTATTTTCTCTTTTAACATAGAGTCAAATATCCAAAGCTGGTGTGAAAAGCAACTACTAACCAGTCTTGATAAGAATTACTTTCTAGTATTGTAGGTTTCTGCAGACTTTCAGATAAACAATACAAATCTATTCCAAATCATTAATACTCTCTTTTAAAGTAAAAATGGAGTCTGATTATATGTAAAAGCATTAAAAGAAAAGAAAATCTAATAAAGCTAATTCTGTAACTTTTTAAAACATCTAACCCTTTTAAAAGAATTTTCTTCATACTGAGACCCCCTTACATTTTCTCGTTTACTTAACAGCATACAAAACAATATTTCTAAGAATATTATCAGTATTGCCCAAATAAAGTAGTTTGTTCTATTTATGTTTTATTTCTTTAACGCAGACATAGATGCATGGATCGCACCTCCTGAAACAGGTTTCTGTGATATCTATACATGATAAAACTTAAATTATTATTTAGTACTTACAATTCTTAAAAATAAATAACATTTTTAAGCAGAAGAAAATGTCACCAACATACTATAAACCCTTGGAATATTGTAGACCCCTTTTAAAACTTTCATAGACCTCATGGGGACCACCTGAATCCCATTGGGAATCCTTGGTCCAGCAAATCGTTTGGTAATATAGTGAAATACGTTTAACGTGAAAACGCTTAAGACGAAATATTGGTTCATACAAAATAATACAACTGTTAGTAAAATATACAACCAATTATGGCTAAGTTGTTATGGCAATTTTGGAGTTTACTCAAAGCTCAGAAAAATATCACTGATGCAGGATTCTGATGAAAAAAAGAAATCAGTAATGCAGTTCCTGATCTCACGCCATCTGAAATAAGGAACATCATGAAAAGTATGTGCAGATATTTAGATGCACATTCCAGTGGCGTAATGAATAACAAAATGGATGAAATCGATCCATTTGTTGACAATTTGATGCAATGCAAAGAAAAATATCAGTTTATTTTCCAAAAACTCAATAAATGTTTTGTTTTTTAAAATCTTAAAAATTTTGTATTGAATTTCATTGTAAATGTTAATGTTTCATTGATTTTTATTAAATACATGCATTTATACTTATCTGTGTAAATAAAGTGTGCCCTAATAAACTTAATCCCATTGATTATCCTTTAGTACAATATCCTTTTAACACACACACAAAAACATTACAGTCCCCCCTCCCAGTTGTGTGTTAAATGATTTTCACTGTATAAGTATGGAATTATTTTGCAATAAATAATAGTTCCAGCTGTATGTTGTAGCAATCCTACAATTAAAAAATTATAGCAAATGTAAAATATTCTTCAAAAGATCACTTTTTTTGAGAAAAATTGATAAGTTTGAAAAGAAAATCATTTGGTGTTATATCATGTAATATTTTCAAATCAATTGTGATATTAAATTTAAACTATTCTTCCAAATGATTTTTTTGTTAGAAAAAATACTTCCTTAACCTTTTTGCGACGGGGTGTCATATGCACCTCTCTCAACACCCCTTATCGAAAGGCAGGCCATTCAGTACACTTTTCTGTATGGACGGGCAAACCTATAGAACCAGTACAAAATGCAATTTATCAATATATCACCCAGCTGCTGGTGACGTTTGGGAAGGTTGCATATGTGACAGACCCATCTCTAATATGTTTTCCATTCATCAGTAGTACATCGTCACAAAAAGGTTAATATATTGCAGCTTTTCAATCTTTTTGCCACCAAGATACTGTGTCATTAAGGTTGTCTTTGCACAGTACTTAAACTCACTTCTTTCGTAAAATGCATTCTAGTATTAAAGTTATATTCTGACATTGCTATATTCTACAGCCTATTCTACTATTGCTATATTTTTAGAACTCTTATGCAACACAACATAAGATTTAAAAAAGTGTTGGCAATTTTTAAAAAAACAGTGATGCATTGGGTAAAAAAGGACATCACTCATAAAGAAAATACATTACTTTCATTTTACAGTGTTTTATTGCACAATTTCAATGTACCCATGAAATATCGAATCTACACAACATTTCTGGCCACATTCTATGAAGCATTGCAGGACCAACATCCTGAATGACAGCTGCAATCGGACTTTCCAATTAGTGTTACGAATCAGAGATTCGTGAACGAAGTTTTTCACTTATCCCTGCAAGAAGTCTAAAGGTGATATGTTTAGAGATCTAAGTGGCCACATGGTAATGAACTTCCTCTTTCTCACCCAAATTCCAGTGTGGAGGTGCCCCATTTACACTGTACATATGTTGCAACTTTAAATTCGATAAAGCCTTCTACAGCTTGTGTTTGTTCTTGTGGTGAAGCCATTTTAAAACGAGAATGTTGCGAAACGTGAACAGTGCTCCATCTAGTTTGCATTTTATTAAACAAAAACTTTAATCTTTTATTTGTGGAATGTATAAAACCATGAGTGAAGATCTTTATTTTTGCTTATTAATAATTCATTATATAATATATTGAAAGTATAGTCATACTTTTTGGACTCCCTATTTTTTTTCTTTATTCATCTGTAAAATGATATATTTTATAAACAAAAAAAAATTGCTTTAAATCAGTGCTATTTCTAAACAATGAACATTTTTTTTTTAAAAAATTAAAATTTAATGCTGGCTGTTTAGTTTACTTTTAAAATATGCTTTTTAGTGATCCATATCTTGTGGATTTAAAAAATCGCATTAAATTCCATTCACAAATAAAACAGTAAAATAAATTAATGTTTGCAAATGCTGCCTAAAAATGTTGATTAAAACTTAATTATGTGTACTAATCCAGGGGTGGTTGACTAGCGACCCACAGAGAGTCAGAAAATCCACTTTGAACATAGATTTCTTTCCCATGTTCGATCCAAGATTCGTTTTTTATTTTTCACTATTAGGAAAACTAAAGTATCTGAAAGTGTTTCTACTAAGAAATGATCAGCAGAATTTGGAGAACGAGATTGCAAGATTTCAGGATTTTATTGATCCTAAATTTAATTTGTTTTCTTATCCCATTACTGCTGATATTGTTACAGCAACTGAAGAGCTACAGCTTGAACTTATTAACTTGAATTCACAGATCACAGTGTTTAGGAATTGTTTAATGCTTTGGCATTGACTTCCACAGTTAAAGTCTGCTTTCTACAATGGTTGCCTGTACGTGTTGACATTACAGGCAGTGAAAAATGCGGTGTGAGTGAGTGAAAATTAACGTCGCACTGTTCAGGTGCACGTGGGCTTTTGGTGACGGACCTCGTTATTTTAAACCATGGTCATGTGACGAGGATGACACCTGAGCTGGCACGTCCCTCTCCTAACTATCACACCACACTAACGTGAGGACGTTTGAGCTCTTGACAGATTTAACGTGCATCTCCCCTACACGGTGGGTCTTCAGGGGTACTGGGCTTGACTAACCGACCACGATCCGATACCTTGAACACTTGGCTACCGCGGCCGTGAAAAATGCGGATAAACTGGCGAAAGAGCCTAGAAATCTGAATAATGACAACTTTGTCAATACCTTATTAGACGCAAATTTTAAATTGAGAGAGAAGTCAATTCCTGTAAAGCTGGCGTGTCAAACAAAGGCTAACTTGGGCCAAACAAGCAAGGTGGGCCGCAAAAATTAAAAATCAATATTCCTTGAAAAGAAGTTTCGAATAATGCATTATAATAAACATTAATAAAAGATCAAGAAAAATATAATGTTTACATCCTGACACTTGATATATCTTCTTTGCCACTATTTTTTCCTATTTCGGGAGAAATTTTGATATTTTATTATACATTGTGTTTGTACATATACTGACCGGACCGCGAGTTTGATACCCCTGCTTTAAAGCATCAATTCAATAATATAAGTGGAGACCGCCTTAAAAAAAGACCCTTGCTTGGCTAAGAATAGGTCATTACAGAGGATTGAAGATTGATAGGGATGGTAGAGGAACTTATATACAGGAATTGTGGTAACTCTGTTCAGATACAGAACTAGCACCTACTTATATTTTTGACTGCCCAGCTATATTTTTGCTGCACTACAAGAAATAGGGGTCCTGTTTTCGTCAACAAACCTCTATGTGTATAATATTGAACAGATTGGGAAAACTGTCATCTGGGCCTATGGTCAGATTTGGTCCCGTCATGGATACGGCATCCTCATCACTGGCGTAGCTAGTCCTCAGTGGGCCCTGTATCAAAACTCTATGAGGCCCCTTTTTTTGGAAAATAAGCAAAATATAACATTTGTGTCTAAATATTACACATGTCAGGGCCCCGTATCATTGATACGGCGGTATCTACGCCTCTGATCCTCATAATTGACTTACACAAATCTTTTCAGCTGAAAAATGTCTCTATGTATGAAGAAGTTTGCGGAGAAATAGTTTATGGCGATCCTGCTTTCATCAAAATGACTTTATTCACAAAGCTGTTAAAATAACTCGGCATCGGAAATACGAAGCAGTTAACTACGATCAAACGCATGAGCTGTGTGAATTTAAAAATCAGTTTCCGTGTTCCACGAATTTGTTGACTATCGTTTTTGTTAATGCTGAAAACAAAAGACGTTTATTTTTATAGCAAAAAGTCGTCGTTCATTCTTGATGTTGTGGATGTAAACTTAACTTTCGTAATTAGCAACCTTTTCAACTAAAACATTCCCACAGGTTCTTTACATTTCAGTCGAGACATAGACTTGCCTCCGAAAGTTTGCGAACAGGCGATTATCTTTCATATTCATACAAAAATCGCTAATTAAATGAGGTCTATCTGAATCAATACTATTTTTTATTGATTTCTCTAACGTCGTAAATTCAAATACTTATAAGCAACAATCACCACCTGAATATTACATAAAATAATACAAATATTTATGTATAACTTGAGAACGGCACAAGTTGTGGGCGTCAAACGTCTGCGTACACTGAAAAAACCTTTACAATAATTGATTGTAACTAAAAGTTAATACTTTTTAAGCTATTTCGTTCTTTCTATAACTCTTCCAACATATTTGGATTTAACTGGCTTAGTTGTTTCATCTGTGGATATTTTGTTCCTTTCTTCTACTCGGACAGATTTGAGCATTTCCTTGGATGTTATTACGTTCTTCCTGATTATTCACTCGAGTAAATCCCACAAATGCTGTATTGTGCTTAGGTCTGAGGACTAGGTTGACTTTCGGAATTGGTTTGGGACACGTCAGGACAGCCATGTCTTCACAATGTGAGCCATTTGCTTGGTACCTTTGTGTCGCTGAGAGTAAAAATCATTACTCACGCAAATTTCTCGGCATATTCCCTGATATTTTACTTCAATAAGTTCAAGTAACCAATTGTGTACATTGTTTAATCAATAAATTCCAGATTACTAGCCGAAAGGCTTCCAATGCTCCCCTAAACATTATGCTTCCTCCTCCATGTTTGATAGTGAAAAAAAAGATTCTCTTTCTTAAGATCTGTCCAGGAATTTTTGCAGGCATATTTTTGTGCTTTTTAATGCTAAATTACAAAAACTACTTTCAATTGTATATATTACATTTTTCTAAAAAAATGTGTCCTATTTAGGTGTTTTTTGGCAAAGGTCATTCTCTTAGCTCTGTTCATTCAAAAAATGAATGGCTTCTCGAGTGCTACTCGGGCATGATAGTCATCCTTTTTCAGTTTTCTTCGAATTATAATTAAAGTCACACTTTTTTGTAATATCTCAGCAATACTTTTAGCTATTTGTGAAGCTTATAGTCTTGGATTTATTTTTATAGAGCGTATTACGGAGCAATATTCTCGAGGTGCTACTGTAAACAGGCGGCCGGATCTTGGCTTGGACGTTAAAATTTTAGTTGATTTGTAGTTTTATGAACACTTTTTAATCAATTAATGCCACCTTTTAACAGTTTCATTAATTGTTTTAAAATCCCTTCCCCCTTTTTTTGAAGATCTATGATGATTTTTCTTTCAATAATATATCGCTCTCTATTCTGATGCCTGTCATGGAACCACAAAAGCTTCCAAATCTCAGATAAGTAAATCGTAAAACAAGCTTAAAATTACTTAGAAAAAGGATTTAGTGCAATTATTTTACAAATAAAGGTCTAAAAGCTCTATTTTGTAAGTGTACGCAGACTTTTGGCGCGGATGGTTGGTGATTATTTGGTTGTCAGTCTTGTTTTTTCTCTTTAAGGTGAATTTTGTTGCTGTTGTTTGAATAAGGAAATTTTGAAGAATTGCTGACAAGTATTTTGATTTTCTAAAGCGAAACTTTAATAGTAATTACAGCATAATTACTGCCTGTACGCAGACTTTCGGAGGCAAGTGTATATTAGTGCCCTAAGTTTTTTCTTGCATGAAGATTAACAAGAGTAAATATAAATGCAAGTTGGCTGACATAAACTTGCAGGTTGGGATGAGAATTTCAACAAGCCATCTCATTCTTTATTAAAAAAAATTGTAGAAAAGTATGATAATGTACATTTGTCTCATTAAACTTACTCTAAAATTAAATATGCTTGCAGCTATAGTCAATATGAAAACAAGCACAATAAATAAACTTAAGAAAACTGCTATTTTATTTAACTGTTTTTTTTATAATGATTGCAATCATTTTAAAAAAGGTAGGGCCCTCCGGTATTCTGCTCACCAGCAATGTAGCCCGCGAGCTAAAACAAGTTGCCCACCCCTAGAATCAAATCTAAAAAACAAAGGAAAAAATGTGTGAAATTAATTTAATGTATTCCAAACAAACGACTTGAAACTTGTCATGGAAATTAATAGGTTTATTTGCAGAATAAACTGAATTATAGTCTTATCCATCTTGTCTGCGGCAAAATACTTTTTAAATGATCGCTATAAAAATGATTAAAGAATTTCTGTTTAAAAGTATGCAAGAAGTATGTTTTGATTGTCATCATTGGGCTCAAAATAGTTATTTTATTATTCTTAACGCAAATCTGTGTACTACAAAGTGTTCGCCGTGAAATAAAAACTTCCTTGTTTAAACGGAGCAACCTTGACTTCAATATCACCGTCTTCATTAGTGAAACGTGACAGCTCACACAAAGCATGTTCTTCCAAATCATTTTATTATCAGAGATACTGTCTAAATTTAAAATGTGACTTGCGGTTTGAGGTTTTTAAGGAATATTTAAGGCTTTTTCGTCGATAATTTATTTATTTTTTTTTTCGGCTGTATTTTTAAAACACACACACAAGTGGGGAAAAAATTCCTGGCAATGAGTAATTAAAGGAATTTTTTTGCTAAACTTAAAATATTTGGTTAATTTAATTTAAAATGTTTAATTTTTATGATGAATATTCGAGAGCTTTTTATATTTTGCGTTTTCTAATAATATCTATGACAAAAAATAATAATTTAAGCCACTTTGTAGTGAATTAATTTTGTGTTGACAATTATACGCTTACAAAATTAAATTTAATCATTTCTTCAGCTGGTGAATGATGAATTTTTTACTTATAAGATAATTTTATTCAAAATACATAACGCTACTGAAGCACAGTAAAAAGAAAAAATCCTTCTAACTCCCAAACCTTTTTTTCAATGGATAGATATCAAATCGATATCATTGTGCCAGATGAAATGGCCATGAGCTGTGTAAAAAGTAATAAGAGACAGCGATAACTCGTACTATTTGAGTCTACTATGGCTCTATCCGCCACACGTATATATATAAAAAAAGAAATTATGCAGTTTTCTTGTAGATTTGAATGTAAATCAAAGTATGTAATATGAAATATGTTCCTTGAAATTATTTTTGTTATATCCATTTAATGTTGCAAATTATTCTCTTATTCATACTATTATCGCGCGCGCGCGCGTCTGCTGTGATTTAATAATTTATAAAACTCTTAATTTTTCTTATTGTTTATTTTATTTACTGATATTTAATCGTTGTTGCAAATGTTAGCATCCTCTTTGTCATGAATCTCGATGTAAGAATTTTGTAGTTGACTGTTAGAATTCGAATTTGATATGTGTTTTTGACACAGAATAGAAAAAGCTGTTAGTTTTACTGATTGTTTTAATTAGATTTCAGATTGCAAAGACTTTTTTCAATATTCTTACGTGTAAATATGTGTTCTTGTTTGTTACGTCCTAGTTTTATTTAAAAAGTTTGGTTTATTCGTAATTGATTGTTTGCATCATATTTCGAACACTGAACCATCAAAGCAAAAACGATAAATCGGTAAGATCACTGAAAAATTGCGTTTGCATTTAGTCCAGATTGTGCAAATTCACTGTTAGTTTGTTCATTAGGGAATTGTCTATCCCCCGGAGTTTTCCTGATATTGGTTATTACCAGCGATATTCAACCTGCGGCCCACCGAGCCTTTTTAAGTGGCCCAGTCATGTCCCATTTCTCTGAAAAATTCCCTTATTTAAGAACAAAGTATTAAAAATTTGGGTGGGAAATTCTTTTTCAAGAAATCACAAATTTATCAATTTTGCCGTCGAGTCGTACGGGTGTGAATTAATATTCTTTTTCTATTTGTAATGGTCTATTTTGGTTTGTGGCACAGTGGAGTAGCGACAATTTTATTGGTGGAACTAATTTTTAACTATCTTTTATATCTTGCAAACGAAAAATGTTCGAAGAAAATATATCGTTTCAAGACTATTGGGAGGTTCACTATTTTGTAATGAAAAACAAAGATGGACCAGTAAGTGTTTGATTTGTCACGAAAGTGCTGTATTTAAAAAATACCAATAAAAAGGTATGACCCTTTTCCTCGAATATCTCTTTCAAGAGGTGATAAATAGGCTTTCTTGAATAATCTTTGCAACAGCAACAAAGTGTTTTTTTGTCAGTGGTAATATCATAGCAGTAACAAAGACATCCTATATGACGCGTATGTTATATTATTAGTATTCATATGAAATCATTTACTGTTGCAGAAATTGTGAAGGAGTGTTCTTTGGAGCTTGACTTAACCCGGCACTTCTCGCGCATGGTCTGCCATACCCACCGTCTAACTTTTTTCAGCACTCCTTCTAAACCTTATTTGGAAAATGGATAGTTTCTCGTGTAGGTACCTTAGCTTGTAGGGGAATTTTAAATATATATTTTTGGATACCGCCTCTTCGAGTATGTCATACCCTGCGCATAAATCGCCGTTACAGTTCTGAATGCATGAGCACGCCTTGAATTTTTTTTTTTTTATGCTATGGCGCATTGTAGTAGTTATGATGAAGTAATGTGTTTTTTAAGTAATTTAATAGGTACAGTATTTAATAAAAAAAATATAGCATAACAGTATTTTCGGGTGAAGAAAGTCTCAATGCTGTAATGATGAGGAAGAATCAAACAATGAAAAGTATAATAGCAAGTATGATTCTTCCACTGAACTCGATCAAGATTTAGAAGAAATAGACACAGTTGAAAACAAGTGTTTTATATGTAGAAACACAAAAACATTTGGGAAGAATGTAATTTTAAGCAGACAACTGATACACATCTTATCCACTTTCAGATGAACTTTTGAAAAAAAAAAGAACTATATTGTTAGATCAACAAGAGAAAATAAAAAAGGAATTCCAAAATTTTTGAATTTAAAGAATAGAGAAGTTTACTCCTACATGTTTAGTTTTAAAACGGTACAACAATTGCTTTATATACACCCAAGAAAAATTGGAATTGTCTTCTTTCAACAATACATAGCAATGATACAATGGATTCATCTACAGTACCATTCGAATCGGGTACGGTTGAAATCTGAAATTCGGTTGAATCTCGTCCTTGATAAAAAAGACCACATATTATTCAAGGCTAGAAATTGTAATCGTTAGCCTATGACAATATTTTTTGTGTTGTTGAACGTTGCGATGATAAATGCGCAAATTATTTTGTGTGTTAAATACTCAGAAACCACCTACTAAACAGCAAACCAGACGCTGATTTCTGAAGTGTTTTGAAATTCGATTTATATAGAAGAATGTAAAGAAGTAGAAACCAACAAGCAATTATTCTACGAATTTTTTTTAAAAAAATTAAGATCCAGTGAAAAGCATCGCACTCACTCGCGACGAAGACTGAAGGAGTGTATATGTTACCGGAAAAGTATGAAATCCGGCATTCTATAGAATGCCTAAAACTAGCCGGCAATGTATGAAATGATTCTTATTTCACACATTGCCTAGGCATTCTATAGAACGCCTAATGATAAACCGGCAAAATATGAAATACATCTCCGATTCGTTTCGAATAGTGTGTGTTAAGGTGCGAGACTTTTAATGCGTGCCTCAGGCTCAGAACTTATCCATTGCACATTGTGGTTTGTTCAGGAGTGTAAAAATACTCAATTTTACTTAAAATTGTTCAACAAAAATTGTTTTTTTCCCTGCCCTGCATGAAAATGGAGAAGCAAGCTGTAGTTTTCGAGGAGTTATGGTCTATATAGTAGGGGTCGGCAACCTATAGCATACGGTAAATTATCAGTGGCACTCCAGCTTTGGCCCTAAGAACTTGCTTAGGGTTAAAGATATTCCTGGCCATGAAATTCCCCTTCTATGAGTTTGCGACATAGCCATCCTGTGATGACTATGTCTTTTCCGGTTCCCCGCGTTTTTTGGAGGTGTGGGATTATAAAAAATGATGAGACATAGTAGTTCTTAATACAACTTTTTTTAAAATAATTTTATATTATTTTAATTTAATTTGACAACTTTATTTAAAGTGGGGTTAACCCAATTAAACCTTGTTTTTAAAATTCTAAATCACCCAACTAACCCCTTTAATTTTAAATTATGAAAAAATAACGATTCAACTAACTACCTATTTTCAAATATTACCTTTTGCAGATCTCCTTCCTTCACCTAAAGAAAATATCATAAATTCCTTTATAAAAGAGATTCCAACTTCTTTATATGGACTTCTATTCCTTCCAAAACTATGGGACTGCTCTTTTGATCTGCAAGTTTCCCACACAAAACTATTTTTTAAACTTGCCGCTATCGATCAGAATTTTCCCACACTATACTATCTCTAAGTTTCCCACGCTATATTTTTAATATCAAAGCTTCTATCCTTTTTAAAGTATATCTCATTTACATATTTGATCCGTTTCTCTTCTTGGTTTTGGGGTTTAAAAAGGGTTTTTGGCCATTAATCGTGGCCGTCAAAGAACATAGGAGTTATGTTGAAAGGACGCGAGGACGCCCAAACCCCCAAGAAAAAAAAACGGGGAATTTATTAAGGGTTCTCAATGCCCTTAATAAATTACTGCCCTAAATCTTTTTCTAAATTTTTTTCGCTTTCTGAGTTTTATTTAAATTTTAATCTTAAATCCTCATTTTAATTTTTAAAATTTTTCCAATATTTATCTTGATTTTAAATTTTTTCATTATCATCTTAGAATTAAATTTAATATTCAATTTAAATTTAAACCCCGTGCCCAAAAAATTTTTACTCCAAAAATAGGCCAACATTAAAAATTACTGTTTAATTTATGCCCACTCTCATTTTTTTAACATCCAATTACTTAAAATAACTATACACTTAAATTTTCAAAAAAAATATTCTGGGTCCCAGACCCAATCTTTTGCATCTAACACTGCATATGGAGCGGGAACTTCCGCCCCCTTTTCTTTTGAAGCTATAATTTTCATAATTTTCAGGTTTTTTCGGGGGTCATTTCCCCCTGAAATAAAAACTTTTAGCTTATTTCCATAATATCAACCCAATTTTTCACAATTATTATATATTTTTATATATCACAATAAATTTTCATCTCCACCCCCACATCGGGTTTCCCAAAAACTCCCAATGAGCCCCATTATTTTTTGTTAGTGCCCACTCCCCCTTTTTTTCCCCCTGAACCAGATGCCTCAAAATTACGTAAAAATACAACAACATATATATATACACATATTTAAATTAAAAACATTTTTCAATAAACTATTATAACAAAAAACCCAAAGGAATTTTCGCATCTCACGAAGTCATACATCGAAGTAAACAAATGTGTGATTACAAATGTTTTTCCCCCAAAAAAAAAATTTTTAAAAGTCAAAGTTCCAAAATTAAAAAACACTCATTGTAGGGGATTTTGGCTTATAACTTTTAAGCATCGCCCCGAGACTTCCTTTTTTTGGGCAATAATTCTTCCGCCCAAATTTGTTGGAAGATCAAAAAAAAATAAACAATACAACCTGTTTTTTTTTATAGGGGTTCTCCAACCATAACATCCAACGATGAGGTGCTCCCCTCTTTTTTTCCTTGGTTGTACTGGAATTTCTTTTTTTTTGCTTGTTGTGGGGTTTGTAATCTTTTTCGTCCTTTCCTTGACTTCCCTATTGTCTCCTTGGTTTGGCCCGGGGGTTCTTCTTTTCCCCTTTCGTGGCCTTGGGTTAAAATTTTTTTCATATAAAACCAGTTGATTCTTTCTGCTTTTTTTTTCTATCTCTGAAATAGTACGGGATGACAACGTTTTTTTATTAATATTATTGGTTCCCTTTTTTTTTGCCATTTTTCTTTGTGGGCCCCACTTTGACACACCTGATTTTTTAATCCCTATTATTCCTTATCCTTTTGTTTTTTATTTTCATTCCCAAATGAACTAGGAAGTGATCTGACCAGTGATTTGTTTTATGGGTCCTCTCTGTTTTTTTTATATTGATTTGTTTGGGTTTTAAATTTTTTTTGTCTCTAACTTACGTTTCACCCCAGATTTTTTCTTTCCCATATTGTGACTCATTTAATTTTTTGATGTATTTTTTTCCCAAATTTTTGAGTTTCCGGGCTTGATCTTATATTTTTTGGGGATACCTTTTTCCAATTTCGACCTCGTCACATTTCCTATGACGATATATATTTCTTATTTGATTTTCCCGTTAACTGTTAATTTTTTTCCCTGATTTCCATATTACAATATTATTGTTTTTTTTAATTTCTATTACTTTTATAAGGTCCCTAAAATTTTTTGTTTAAATTTCCCAATACTTTGTTAGCTGCTGGAACTTAAAAGGGTGTTTTCTAAAAAAGCCCCAATCATTTACCTTTTTTTTTTATGTCTTTTCTACGTCTATTATAATTTTTTTCCCCAAACCTTTTCCTTTTTTTTAATTTTCGTACTTAGTCTAGTTTCCCTTTAAAAAGCTTTTTTTATATTTTAAATTTTTTGAACTTTCCGATATCATAACTAGTTTTGAAATGGTGTAATCAATTTTCGACCTAAAAAAAAATTCAGCAGGTGTTTTTTCCCCCTTTTTTCATTCACCGCCGTACGAATAGCAAGCAAACTCACGTAAAATTGATCCCAAGTATCGTGTTGATCATTAACATAATTTGCAATCATTTGCACTATATCTCGATTAACTCTTTTTAGTCCGATTTGCTTGTGGTCGATATGCCAAATCTTCACATGCCTTATGCCTAATCTTTTTACTTAAGTGCTCAAAAATCTCGGATATAAATTGGGGGCCCTTTTCACTTATTAATTTTATTGGGGGCTCCATAACGCGATATAAAATTTTCAAAAAAAAATCCGCTATTATACGAGATGGGGGGCCTTTTTTAAAAGGTATTTTCAGCCCATTTGCTGGGAAAAGATCGGTTATTACTAAAAATATAGCGGTTACGTCTTATTCTCGATATAGGATACGGGCCCAAAAATCTAACGTCACTATTTTCGGATAATTCGATATAATTGGGTTTTAATCGACCAGTTGGAACGCGTTTTTTTAGTTATTAACTTGGGGCCCTATGGCATGTAGAACCTTTGATCAATGAATTTTTTTCATGTACGGGAAATAACAAACGTCCCGAATTTTTTTTGATACGTTTTTAAAACTGCCTAAGTGTCCCGCAATTGGCTTGTCAAGAAATTCTCTCATTATTTCATTCCCTTTAAAGGGTTTTTGGGAAAGTATACACGCATTTCACCTAATGACGTTTTCGTGTTTCGCATAAAATAACAATCCTTCAATTAAAAAGGAAATCGTGGGACCAATTCTCACATATCGTTGCATTAACCGAGTTATCTTCCCGGGTTTTTTTAAATATCTATAGATATGACCTAATTCTGGGTCATTTTTCTGTTCTGTTATTAATTGTTCCCGCGAAGTAAATACTAAATCCCCGATTATGGCACAATTAATTTTATCTCCCAAATTTTACTTTTCCGGGGTTCCTTGAAAAAAAATGTCAGCCACGCATTTTGAGTTCCCGGTCTATGTTCCCCCCTTTTATAATTTAATTCTGCTAACTTGAGTGTCCATCTAATCATCCCTTTCTGACAAATTTTTGCCATGTGTTAGGCGTGTTAAGGCGGCGTGATCCGTTATAACCTTAAATTTGGGAATATTCCTAAAAAATTTTTCTAAAATTTGTTCAACGCCCATACTACTGCTGGGGCATTCTCTTTCGGTTACTGTATAATTCCCTCTGCGTTGTTCAGTGTACGTGACGCAAATACCACAGGTCTGTTTTGTTGGTTAAGTACCTTCCCAAACCAATCGAACTGGCATCCCGTAAATAACTCGAATGGCTCCTGAAAGTTTGGTAATTTTAAAAAAAGGGGCTTTTTTTACCCCCTCCTTTACCTCTTCGAAAGCCTTTTTGTGCTTCATTGGGCCCGAAAATTTTTTAAAAATTTTTGTTTTTAAAATTATAAAGTGGTTTTAAAATATCCGCATAATTTTTTAAAAAATTTCGCGTACCACTGGGACATACCCCAAAAAATTGGACACCCTTTTTTGAGTCACGGGGGGGTTTCATCTCTTTTTATAGCTCTAACCTTTGTCTCATCCGTTTTAATTCCTTCTTTTCTAATAATTAATTCCCCAAATATTTCAATTCATCCCCCAAATTTACATTTTTTCCCTTTTTTAAATTAAATCCTGCATCCTTTAACAACGAAAAAATTTCCCCTTTAAAAAACCCCTGGTGGTGGGAAAGATGGAGACGTTATAATAACGTCGTCCATATAAACCTTAAAATTTTTTTATCACCGGTTTTAGGATTATGTCAATTGCCTTTTTTAAAATTGGGGGCTGCTCCCGATAAACCGAATGGCATCCCCGAAAGCATAAGTGCCACTTTTTACTACAAATGCGGTCTTTTAAAAATATCACTGGGGTTTACTGCCATTTGAAAGAACCCACTTCTTTGGGTCAAAAGATGACATTATTGTTGTATATGGTATGTTCGTTAATAAATCATCTATTTAACGGGGAAAGGGGGTATCGCGGATACTTTTTTGATCGGGAAATTTTAATTTTTTATAGTCTACTGCAAATCTATATGCTTCCCGGGTTATCCCGGGGGTAAACCCCTTATTTTTTTTTATAACACAACAGGTGACCCCGTATGGGGATTGAATTGGAACAATCGGGTTTTCCCCTTGTAACATTTTTGTATTTAAAATCTTTACTTGCTTAGTGCGGTCATACCTATATGGCCTTGGAAATTTCTGGTGGGGTTTTCTCCCGTGTCAATTTCATGGTAAAAAAACATGGTAAAAACCTGGTTTGTCTGAAAAAAACCCTTTAAAACTACTAAAAAAAATTTTTTTAGTTTTTGTTTTTTTTACCTCCCCAATTTTTTCTTAGATAAATCTATCTCCCAAACCTTTTTTTCCCCTTTTTAAATTTGGGTTCCCCCACCTTATTTATTTGAGAATCTGGAATTTTTAACGATTTTTTATCAAAAACTAATACGATTTTGACGCACTTATGAAATCGATACCTAGAATACATGGGTATTCTAAATCTTTCAACACATGAAATGACCAATTTCTTTCGAATTGTCTGATGCGAACATTCAATTCTACGATCCCCATGTTTTGGCATTTCGCACCCTGTGCTGTTATTACCTGGGCTCGCGATTTTTAATTTGCTTATAGAAAAAATATTTTCTATATACTTCTTCCGATATAAATGATTTATCTGCTCCGGTGTCCCATAGCGCTTTCAAAAATGTGTTATTTAATAAAATAGGAACGTGGGGAAGTTCTACGGGTGATATACATATCGGAGAAAGTCTAATTGTCTCTCTTGTCGACACCCTTGAGGTTGATCATTAACCTTTACAATATTTAATCGTCCCCTTTGCGTCCTATCGCCTCGATTGAAATTTTCACTCGAACCCCTATTTCTACGGTCTCCTCTATTAAAATTATCATTTCGCTCATTTCGAAATGAGTAACCCCTGTTATTTAATCTCTGATCATTATTCTGAAACCTATTCCTCTCGAACCCTCTATTACTTTGACGGCTATTCTCGTAAAAATCATTTCTACTGTTATTTGGTCTTCGTCTTACTTCAGAATTCCTCCAGTTTCTACCATTAGCATCAAAATTAGGCATCCGATGCGCATTTTGACCTCGTCTTTCTATATTATCGTTCTGATGACCCCTTTTTAATTTGCAAGAATATCTCTCTTCGAATTTAGCCAAGACTTCTAAAAGTTGTATCGTGTTTTGTGGATTTCTCACTTCCACATAATCTTGGATCTGTGGTTCGAGTCGAACTAAAATATGATCCACTAACTCTGCTTGGGACATTCCTAACTCTAAACTTCTTCTATTTTTAGTAATCTATAAACGAAATCAGTAGGATCCTGATTTCTTCCCTGCTCGGACGCGTAGAATTGCGACTGTAGTTCTTTCTTATTTTTGACCGCGGGAAAAGCTTTCGCTAATTCAGCCTTGAGCTGCGCGAAATCCGTGGCTGTATTTTGCACTAACACCGATCCAAATATTGAGTACCAATCTTGAGCCCTTCCCCTGAGATGACTTTTTAAGTAAGCACATGACAGATTACTTGGGATTTCAAGTAACTGTATGTTATTCTCAATAGACTCGATAAACTCTGCAATGTTCTCTGACCTGAAAAGTACATTTCAGGTAGAACGTTGTATCCACCTGCATTACCTAACCCAGAATTATACACGTTCGGGGGCCATTGCGACATAGCCATCCTGTGATGACTATGTCGTTCCGGTTCCGCGTAAGCTAGAGGTGTGGGATTATCAAAATGATGAGACATAGTAGTTCTTAATACAACTTTTTTTAAGAATAACTTATATTACTTAATTCTAATTTGACAACTTTATTTAAAGTGAGAGTTAACACCCAATTAAACCTTGTATTTAAGTCAGATCACGCAACTAGATCCTTTAATCTTAATTATGATAAATAATCCGATTCAACTAACTACCTATATCAAATATTACCTTTTGCAGATCTCCTTCCTTCACCTAAAGAGATATCTATAAATTCACTTTATATACGACGATTCCAACTTCTTTATATAGGACTTCTATTCCTTCCAAAACTATCGGACTGCTAACTCTTGATCTGCAAGATTCCACACTAAGCTATCTTTAAACTTGCCGCGCTATCGATCAGAATGATTCCACACTATACTATCTCTAAGCTTGCCACGCTATATCTTATCATCAAAGCTTCTATCCTTTTAAAGTATATCTCATTTACATATTTGATCCGTTTCTCTTCTTGGTATTGGGTTGGAAAAGTTTTGCCATTAATCGTGGCCGTCAAAGAACATAGGAGTTATGTTAGCAGAAGGACGCGAGAGACGTCACAAGTTGCAATTGTTCATTCCAATGGAAGCGGTGAAGGATTCGTCAAATGTATGTGTAAAACAAAGTACCAAAATAAGAATGGTCTTTTTGCGTAAAAAATCTAATGAAATGTAATTCAAAATGACATTCAAGCCTACCATGTTGCAATAAGTAGGTTAATTATTTTTTTTATTTTTGAAAATTTTGTTTTCCCTAATAAAAAAGAAAAACAAATTTTGTTTCGTACAATTTTCTTTTTCCTTTACGTATTTTGAACAATTTTTTAATGGTACTCTTAATATTTTGTCAGAATAACATTTGTACTTTTTAGAAATGTACGTCAATGATATAATAACCTTACCATGACCATATTTCATACTTTGCCTAAACAGCTTTGGTCATTCTATACAATGCCTAGGCAAAGTATGAAATAATTCTCGAATTTCATACTTTGCCTAAAAACGTCAGACATTCTATACAATGCCTAGACATTGTATAGAATGCCGGCATTTCATACTTTGCCGGTAACATATATAAACAAAGTAGTGAGTGCCCTAATAAAAAGAACAGAAAAACTAAGTGTACGTGTGAAAAGTGTAATAAGCATAATATATTTCCTACTTTTCTTCCTTTTTCACCTTTGTACACAAATTTTATGGTAAAAACAGAATATAACACTCTTGGATGGGAGATACCCTGCGCGAGAACTTTAGTTCGGTTTTTTTTCGCACGATTGATGCGTGTTAAGAGTGTGCTAACCCTGGATTTTTTAGACTAATTTGGTACTCATTTAAGCAGGGAAGAAGAGAAGGCTTGTGTGTGTGTGGTAAGTATGTGTTGGAGATTGATAGCATAGCAAAACCTGAAATCTCTGAAAAAGGTTTTTAAAAAATCATCAATATCAATAATTATTCAAATGCAGTAGCTAATTTAGGACAGAAGATGTATAAGATTTACACAGACGAATCCATGTAAATCAGCGTACGGCTGATCGGCTACAGCCGTATCAATGATACGGGGTCCCCAAGCTACATAGGTCCCAAAATGTGTAAGTAAAAAAATCAGAAAATGTTTAGGGGCCCCCAAAAAGAACATTCAAAGAATTTTGATACAGGGCCCACTAAGGACTAACTACGCCAACGGTGCCATGGCTTAGTGGTTGAGAATTACTGTTCTAAGTTAATAAGAAAAGAGCTATTGTAACAGGATTTCCGACGCTCAAGTTAGTGATTTTTTTCAAATTTGGAGTATTAATTGAGAATGTCGTTGTTATGTCATTCGAGGAAAAATTCTCTATAAGTTACTGGCGTAGCTAGTTCTGAGTGGGCTCTGTATCAAAATTCCATCGGCCTTTTTTAGATGAGAACCCTGTTATTGGGACTGTTGATACACATGTTGGAGCCCCTGTAGCTTGGGAACCCCATATCATTGATACGGTGGTTGTAGCAATGCCCTTGCCATAAGTGCAAAGAGAGTTAAGATATCCGAACGCATTAAAAAGACTAATTTCAATTAAAACAGACATTTTAGCTTTTTTATTTTACTTTGAGCAATCTTTTGGCTTAACAAAATATATATTATTTTGTTTCTACGTTATATAGAGGCTGAGTCACAACAAATTACGACCGTATTAGCCTTGTGGTCGAGGTCATGGACTCATGGCTGGCGTGCCATGAGTTCGAGCCTCGTGCCGCTGAAGACCTACCATGTAGAGGTAGCCAATGCATATTAAATCTGTCGAGATTCAAACGTCCTTTTGTTGGTATGTTGTGGAAGTTAGGAGAGGTGGTTACCAGCTCAGGTGTCGTCCTCATCACTTGATCATGGTTCAAAACTTCGAGGTCCGTCGCCAATAGCCCTGATGCAGCTTTGTAGTGTGACGTTAATGTCACTCTCTCCCACTTTGTTAACAAATTTCTCAAAATTAGAAAAATTGGAAGAGGTTTTTAATCTAACAGAAATGGACATCTAAATTGTTCATTCAAAATATTGTGATAACTCAAAATATTGTGATTGTATTTCTCTGAAACTTTTTTTTTTTTATTTTCAGGGAAGATATAAAAAACTCTTAAAAATGAAAATTTTTTTTTGGGGTAATATGACGTTTAATTTTTTGTATTTATTCGATCAGCTCTAAAATTTACATATTTTATAATAAAACATAAAAATTTTAGTACATTCTTTAGGTATTATCTTTAAACCCTTTCCCGACATTGTTTTTGCTTTTTTTTTCTTTGATTACTTGAAAGAATTTTTAAAAAACTGCTAAAATAATACTTTGGTTGTAATTTTTGTAAAATTAAACTAATTTATTTTAAGTATTGTTGCTTAAATATTAATATTTGTTGCTATTGGCGCCTAAAAAAGTATGTATAATGTTTTAGTATGCTATTTTTAAAAAAGTATTCTGAACATATTCGGATACCTCTTCAATGCAATCTTTGCATTTATTTTGATATATATATGTGGGAATCCAACCGAAATCTTCAGATAGCGGGATTTTTTTATGAGTCTAGGGGTTTTGGGGGTGTTGGTTAATTTTGAAAAAAAAAACAACATAGTTCAAGAAAGAAACTGGTTAAAAACTAAATAATTTATTAAAATTAGGGGGTTTTTAGGGAAATTTTAAAAAAGAATAGGAAAGTTGGATAAGCATATTTCGGAAGAATGGGAAAGTTAGATCACATTACTTTAAGGAAAGAAATTAAATTTTTAAAGAACCATTATGATGCTATTAAGACTTACTCCCGGCGGGCGCGATAGAACTCATTATAGTGATTTAAACCCGCCTGGGCGGACGAACGGCGGGGACGCGCAAATACTTTTCTCGACGGGTGTTAGTGGCCTCTGGCGGTTGATGACGTCTTTTTAAAGGGCCCCAGATGGCGTTGATGGGGAATACGTTTTATTAATTCCCATTTGGAATGATCAAACCCTTTTTACAAAGGGGAATCCTACATATATGCCACAAAATAAAATATTTTTAAAACTGCTTTTTAAAAAAATGTAAATAAAAGAATCAAAAAAAATTAAATGAAGTTTGTGCTCAAACGATTTTGTATCAGAGAAAATTTGACGAAATTTTCAAAGAAAAAAACAATATTAAGTGTCTAAAATAGTATTTGGTGTGCCATTACCCCTCAAAAGTGCTGCTATAAAGTGGCAGGGAGTCAAACAGTTTTTGAATGTTGTTGTGAAAGAAATTCCATTTTGCTTTGGGGGCGGCAAAAATTCGTCGGCGGGACGCAATCACGACAAAACGCCGACCCCAAATCCCACGACTCAATAGGGGGCATACCCGGCGAAAAGCAGGCCAGGAAAATTTGATGTTTGGCCGGGAACGGTTTCGAATAGTCTTTGCAACGTGTGGGCGTTTTCCTGCTAAAAAATAGCCGGGTTTTTGGAAGGAAGGGGAACACTTCGGGCTGCAACCACGAAAACCTGTTGCAATTGAGATTCCTTCAATTCGCCGGATCGTCCAGATGAAATCCCCCCCAAACAAAAAAACTCCTGTTAGGCCATTTCGTTCGAAAACGCCTCAAAAGGGCAGTGTTCACCGGCATAGCGTCTACCGAATAGCCATCCCTCTTAAAATTAAGCGTGATTCATCTGAAAAGACAACTTGGTACCAATCAGCTTGCCAGGCTCTGTGCTATGAGCTCATTGCAGACACAGCCGTCGATGGTTTGGGGAGGGGGTCCGAAAAACACCCTCCGCAATCCCTGGTGCAGCGATGTCGACGAATTGACGAAGCCGATATTAGTACACCTGTAACGGGAGACCAACGTTTTCCAACGCCAGGGGAAACACAAAAGATTTACCACCATGTGGAGCAGGTGTCGATCGTCACGCGCTGACGTCACCTTTCGTCATCCACTGCCAGTTTATCGAGTTGTTCGGTGTTCTGCATTTAACTTCTTCCAAACTCGCATCACTGTGGAATGCTCCACTGAACATGAGCTCTTACTGCGCGATAGGAAAATCCTCTTTCTTGAAGGCCGATAATCCTCCCTCGTTCAAACTCCGTAAGTTGCTGGAAATTCTCCTTATTTCGTTGTGTAGTCATACTTAGGTTTCAGTAAACGTTCGCCACTAATAAATAATCATTAACTATTTTCAACGTCCCGCTATGGCCCTCTATTTATATGCTTTCATCATCAGTTCAGAGGGCGTTGCGCCCGCTACGCATGCGCGGTGGCTCTGAAACTTTACTATTTTACGTAACATCCTATAATTAAAATTTGCTACAAGGTTCATTTAATTCTGATGATTCCTTCATGGTGTTGCATTTTTTACAAACAGCACAGTGTACTCTTATTTGTCATGAAGAAATCTTCTCTTAGTTTAGTAAGAAGGGTAAGGCTTCGCATTCTGATATCTCTTATTAAATAAAATTTTACTCTGGATACTGTCTGTGCATTAAATGTATTTGGGATTTATTGCAATTTAATATTATTATATAAAACATCACAAACGGCAATGATCATCAAAATCATATTTATTAGAAAAATAACACACAGTACAATGTTATTGAAAATACAGCTCTTGAGGTGAAGAAAATGATGAAATCAGTATTGAGTGCTGTTATTACAGTTGATAATAATCGCTGTTACACGCGACAGCATTAAATAAAGAGGCTTTAGGTAGGGATTTCTTAAGGGCCTCGACTTCTAGGGGGGAGATTAAGCTTCAGTAAGATTAAGATACTAATAATTTTAAGTCAACTGTTATTTTCGGATATATTTTCTGAAAAACTGGGAACTTCGTAGTATAGGGCAACAGTGGCATGATTGCATTATTATGCCATGTCTGTGTCTAGGCCCAGGCCTACCACCTAAACCATTCTTTACTTATTTAGTTGAAAACGCCAATCCATCGAGTCAGTTTGTGTCTAGGTCTGTGATATTATGAGTTACCCACCATTGTCCGTTACTGGTTATAGTTTGTACGAATATTTGACAACGTATGTTATGTAATAATATCTACTAAAACGGGTCGCAGGAGGAGCCTACTTCTGTATAGATGCTCAGAGTCTTAAGAGGTCACTGGCTTTGGGTGTCTTGTAGGCAAATGACAACTACGCTGCTCCTGCACATTACCAAAATTGATCTGAAACAGTAACGAATAAAATACGCTGGAGCCAGTAATTCTCTAGTCATGATTAGGAACGTCATAAGGCATGGGCCAGCTGGTCCCTGGTCCATGGCCTCGCCCCCAGTGGGGGCCTCATTTCGTTCTCGACTCTGTCTTAATAAGATCGTGATCCGGATAATTTTAATGAGGTCAAATATTATTCCCGTACATATTCTCCGAAAAAGGAAGAATTTCAAACTGCATGTCAACTGGCAAAAGGGGTAAGACTGTATAGGGGCCTCGTCCATGTCTAGGTCTAGGCCTAATACCATAAACAGCCATTCAACTCATTTAGTCGAAATGAGGTCATCGATCAAACCGGTTTGTACCTATGTTTTTGAGATTGTGAGTCATGCACGTTTATTTGTTTCAAATTACCATTTGAACGAGTATTTGACAATGCATGGCATATATTGTATACTTTTAAAGATCCCAAGTAGGTCTTACTCTTGCATAGGAGCCCAGGGCTCCAAAAAGTCTTAAGATGTCTCTGGGCTCAGGGCCTATAAGAGTCTTAAGACGTCCCTGGTCATGACAGACGTCTTCGATATGCTTTAACAAAAAGACCAAGGCAACAATGTAATCAGATGAGGGAAGAACTCAGTATACTTTTTGTGGTTGCGCATTGTCCTATTGGAATGGGGCTGCAGGCAAGCTGTGAAAGCAAGAGAGGACAAAAAGCTCCAAAACAAGAGATATTGCGCAGACTGTTGACTATACATATTTGGGAGAATACGGAAGTCAATGAAACATCACACCAAAACATAATATCAGGTACAGGACCAGTACGGCGATGCGTAAGGTAAGAGTTAAGCAACTTCTCTCCACGATGCCTTCTGACTGCAATCCAACCATTTAGTTGTTGCATGTAGAAGCTTGATTCGTCAGTAAAGGCAATGTCGTGCCATTCAGTTACCAATGTTTTCCGTTCAATACAGCATTACAGAAACAAACACCCGTGGTTTTAAGAAAATTTAATCACAGCCACCATGTGAACACACTGTGGATATTCCACAATGTTGTAAACCACGTCGAACAGGTCTATTTATTACAGAATTAACTGATAAACAGTTATTCCAAACATTTACGTAAGTGGATACAACAATATGGCTTTAGCATAAATCTGTGGTAATATCGTCAACAATCATCTTCAACAGGATCAGCAACCCATGGCATGCGTGCCACATGCGGTATGTTGTACATTCTCAGTGGCATTCTGCACAACTCTACAAGTTTGTCAAATTTTTGAGTGGATGGAAGTTGATAAATTTGTAATGGACCTCTTATTTGACAAACATTTTTAAATCTTTTATTATTTATTTATCCAATGCCCGTGTTTGGCTTCTTCACCATTTGACGCCAAGCTCCCATCCGACAACGATGTAAACCCCGGGGTATTCAGCGAGTCCAGGCTTTGGGGGCAGGTGGTTCCCTCCAGAGTGGGCGGCCTCGTTACGCCCCGCCAGGGGGGTATCCCCCCCGCATGTCCGGTAGTTAGCAAAAGTGGGGAAACAGCCCGCCTTTTCCCCAGGCCTCGGGTTGATTGTTTAAAATTTAAATGTTCAGCTACACGAGGGTTTTGGTGACGGACCACGAATTTTGAACTGGTCGGAGGGGACGACACCTGAGCTGGCACCCTCCCCTAACCCCCAAATACCACCCCCGGAGGCGTTTCAGTTCGACAGATTTAAGGGCATCGCTCCCCTACACGGGGGGTCAGGGGGGGCCCTGAACTCGTGACAAGGGCCACAACGTACCTTAATTTTGGCCCCCGCGGCCACCCAGGTGCCTGGGAATCGGCCCAGGGGCCAGGTTTTCCCCAGGTTTTCCCTTTTTTTGGGTCATGGGTATATTTGCAACTGTTAAATTTTTTAAAATTATTACGGAAACGAAAATCTGAAAGGTACCTCAAAGATAATTTTCGATCTTTTTTTACATTACTGAATGCATTGCTGAAGAATTCAAATTGTTCTAAGTGAAAAACCGCATACTTCTTTTGACGCATATCAAAATATAAAATTTTTTCCCCCTATAAAAATATTTCTTTTCGCAAAAAATTGTTTAACGCTGAATCGGTCAAATTGACACGATCTCGATTCATGTCCGAAAGTCACACCCCTTCCCCCCTTTTTGGGACTGAAGTAGAGCGTTGCAAAAACTAGGTTGGAAAAATTTTTTATTTTTTAAACTGTAAAAAAAAAAATATGATTTTTTGTTTTTTATTTTTATTTTAATAAATATTTTAAAAATACGTATATAGTATATAATTTTTAAATTGTTTATTTTTTTGGAAATAGTTTTTTTTAACTTTTCATTTTTTTTTAAAAAAATTTAAAAAAGCAAAATTTAAAAAATAATAAAAATGTAAAAATATTATTCACCCTATTTTAACCCCCGCATGATTATCGTGGGGTTTGAATTGTTTTAAAATGGACTTTTCCCGAATCTATTTGAAAAAAATTGGGGGTGAGGTTCACTTTTATGAGGGCAGATGCAAGTGCCAGTTTGGTTGGATGAAAGAAATTCTGAGTTAGAGTGGGTAAGCTTCGTGGATAGTCCATTCTTATAAGTTTTTTTAAAAAAACTTTGGGAAAACTGATTTCTAAACAAATAAAAAAAAAATAAGTCAACCCACTTAGATAACAAAGAAAATTTTTTATTTTAGCTACTTTTTTTTTAAATAGTTAATTAATATAAATATGTATATACATGGGCAGAATCCCATTAAGTGGAATTTTTTTTTTAAAAATATTAAAGTATCGTATTGTCATCCAAAACAATGTTTATAAAAACAGTTCAACTGAATTTTAAACGTAAAAAGAAAAAAAAATTTTTAAAGTTTTGACCCAATGCTAAAAAAGAAACCAACGTGGTGTATCTGTAATTCTTTAATAATTAGTTCGTCAATTAATTTAATTAATTATAATTAAATTATCGTATTTTTATCCAAAAATAGTGTATAGAAAAATTTCAGCTCAAATGAGCGCTTTAAAATAAAATGTGAGGAAAACCTTTTAAGTTTTGATATTCAAAAGGGGCCCAAAAAATGATGCCAAATGGCTGACTTGTAATTTTTGATTTCCCATTTTAATAAATAAATTTTAAAATTTACTGCTTGTCATCCAAAATAATCATGTACATAAAATTTCAGCTCAATTGAGCGCTTTAAAATGTACTTTATTAATGATTGAAAATTCCACGAAGATAAATAAATAAATATATAAAGAGGTGAGCTAAGAGTAGGAATTGAAAAAGTCACCAAAACGTTATTTTTACATTGTTTTTTCTTTCTTCAAACTTTTTTCTCGAATAGGGTATTAAAATATATTTTTTTTAAGAAATGTTTTTAATAAATCCTGTTGAATTGTCATACATATTATGTTAAAAATAACTATTTAGATTAATAATTATACTAATTATCACATTTTAGACTTCAAGATAATTAGAAGAGTTATAATCTATTTTTTAACATTTTGGAATTTTTAAGTTGATTTTTAATCATTTGGCTATTATTTGAATTCATCGTTCAAAACTACATTCGAAAAATGTCTTTTCAAATAGTTTTATTAATTTTTTTCTGTCTTATAAGATCTTAAGAACTACGGAATTTTTATACCCTTAATAGAGAATAAATCGTCAAGTGAAAGTATTTATGTTTCATCAATTATTTTATAGATTAATGTTTTAATTTTTCTCTCAGAAACTAATATACATATTTTTATAAAATGCGACTATAATCATTGCAGAAACATCTGAAAAAAATCTGATTCAAAAATTTTATAATTCAAAAAGTATTTTTCAGCTTTTTGCTAAAATTTTTATCAAAAATTTAAAATCTTGAAATAATTTTGGATCTCGAATTCCTTAATCTAATAAAATAGTTCTCAGTAATATATTTATATGTAAATATTCAAGAATAAAAAAAGCTTAATAGAACCAGGCAACTAAGACCAATAGAACCAACAACTTTTACCAAGCTGTAAAAGTTTTATACGTAAAAATCATATTTGTGTTTACATGTTGTTATACATTATAGATTTGATATAGATCAAAGGATTCATTATAAACATTATATACTCGTATATATTTATTTTTGGATTATATAATGTACATATTTATTATCGAATAATCCAACATATAAGTTTTTAACAAAATTGCATTTATTTTTGTATTTACAATATTTCGATTGGAATAAAGGCTTATAGATTTTATAATTTAATATTTTTATACATGTAAGGATAATTTATAATCTAAGCAAGCTTCTATTCCCCATCGTACATATTCGAGTCTTAAATTAAACAGCTAATCATTTCTCAGGAAAGATAACCCAAATATAAGATTCCAATTACAGCTCATTAATTTTTATGGACTTCGCCTGTACGTTTCCACGCTTTACTCTCTCCAATCGAAACTAAACTAAAAAATGACGATTAGAACACACGCTCACAGAGTTCTGGAAATAAATGTACAATCCAACTAACAATCGGGACTATTGGAGTTGGTTTGTTTCCCTGCAAAGATGTGTTCGATGACTGACTGAATAAAAAACTGTTTTTGCCGAAAAGTTCTTGAAGCTTATTTCAAATCGTTAATGTATATGTTTTCCACATTTTTTAAGTAAAATGAACAAATATCTATTGATCTCTTTTTGTTTATTTCTTTGCATAGTTTTGTATCGTAAGTGGATTATTTGTTTTTCATCCAAAACAGAAAACTCTTCATCACAGAAGAGCTGTAAGAACACATAGTTAAAAAATTAAACCATTATGAAGCGCCTGCTTATAATAAAAAGTATGAGCAGCTGGGATCCTCTAACAAAACTAGAGATTGTATTCCTATATGATCTCAGGAATGTATGCTACCAAGTTGACTAAAATTATATAGCTCAATTTTCCTTTTATTTTCAATTATAGGACTCATTTTATCACTTCTGATTTCAAATAAGATAAACATTTAAATTTAAAAAGAAATTTTTGTTTTCAGAAATACTGCTCATATATATGTCTATAAATATTTGTTTAGTTTCTAAAATACAGCTGGATTTCTTCTTTCCAGAATGTCCTTTACATAAGTGCCAGTTAGGTATAATTGAATCGTTACAAATATAAAACCCAGACAAAGAAATGCATAATCTATTATAGATTTTATGAAAAAATTATCAAACTTATTCCGAATATAAAAATTAAAGTCTCTATCCGCCAAAATTAAATTTCCTAGATATAGACTCAACATGCATATTAACTGGTCTCTGCAATCATGAACATGGAAACATTCAACTATTACTAATATAAACAATGATATGAAAAATATATCAGTTGCAAAAAATTTAAGTTCGAAACGCAAAATACGTACATTCATTTTTGAGTTTTTCGTAGCCTGTTGATGTCTTTTCCCGGATTGAGTAATTGAAAAGTTAAAGAATAATGAATTTTCAAAATGGTAATTTCTTCAGACTTTTATACTTGACGACCATCAAACATTCAAAGAATCTGTAAAAGAATGAGAAAAATATTAAAAGGTAAGATATTCACTGTAAATTATTCAGAGCTATGAGCATTCCAAAATCACACCATAAGAAAGTTTTTAAAGAAAAGATTATTTCCGAGTGGAATAACTTGTACCAAATTTCAAATAATGCGCATCTCACCAAGGAGAATTTTTTCCTTCTATTCAGAATCGTTTAAAGGCTAAGCACTTTCAACCTAATTTTAAACTTACCCAGTTTCTAACTGGGGCATGGAAACTTTAAATCCTATTTAAAGCGCTTCAATTTGTCGCCTACTGATCGGTGTTCTTGCTTCAGTGACGCAGTCCAGAATGCCAATCATCTGATATTCCTGCTTGCACTAAATTCGCTTCGGAAAGACGTACACTCATGAATTGCCTACAAAAGAACAATATATATATATAGTGTGCCCGCCTCCTTTCTCTGCCATACATTAATAGCATTTATTACTGTATTATTTAGATTGTAAATTTTGTGTGTTTGTTAACATTTTCTGTACATGAATATATATGTGTGTATGTGTGTATATGTATATATGTGTGTATGTGTGTGTATATGTATATATGTGTGTGTATGTATGTGTGTGTATATATATGCCTTTGTATGTATGTATGCTTTATGTATTTGTATTTTGAAAATTTTTTGTGATCATGTTTTCTTATCTTCCTCCTTGTATAATTTTAATTTTTGATTATCTCCGTTCGTATGTGAGCAATCTTGTATTTTTTTCTGTATTTGTTGTATTTGTATTCCCTTTTTATTTTTCCTCTCCCCCCCTCCTTTTGGTTCCCATTTGTGAATATTTCCTTCTACATGTAACTTCCTGTCACTATTGTTTGAGTATTGACTTACGTTTGTAAGCCTTGTGTTATACTTGTCGGCACACAAGAAATCTACCTAGAGTCTCAAAAAAAAATTATTCAGAGAAAAAATTATTTTTTAAACTTACTAATTACAAAACTGGATCGATGAATATGAGTTACTAAGAAACAAGAAAAGTCGTTGTAAGACTAAGTCAAATGCTCAAGTCAGAGATTTTTCTCCCCCTTCCGAATTTGGAGTATTGATTGGGGATTATATTGTAGCATATTGGTCGGGGTTCCTGGATTTTATGTTGTCAGTCTCAAAGAACAAAACAGTTCTTCTTCAAGAGCGTTGAAATGTATTGTCGAAAACAATACTTAAAATTCAGGGTAGGCAGCAGTCAAATTCATACAAGTTCCAGAAGGTTCTCACACCACCTACCACACTCAGACATAACTATCAATGTCTAAAAAAACAGCTTCGTAGTGAAAAAGATATCCGCAAAGAACCACTCGAACGCAACTAGTGAACACTTCCACAGCTGAAGTAATTTCAGGAGGAGCAGCCGTTTTTATAGTCTGCGCGGCTACCTTTCACTGCTTTCTAGATCTATCCGCTTACGTCATAGGCCATGGCGTCATAGACTTCCCCAATAATTTCGAGAAGCATCCATATGGTCGCTAAAATGATGTCAACTTGGCTGTATCTCCAATACTTCGCCAAGTTCCCATTATAACGTAAAGGACGACGTTGCTTATGAATATTATAGTTTTTATCAAAATAAATACAACAGAAAATAATATAAACGTATTAAACCATGCAGGTTTAAATCCTTTACACTGTTTTAAGATAAAATTAAGCTCTGAATAAACAAAATGTGCATCAATATATATATATATATATATATGTAATAATTCCAATAATTTAATCGGTAATAGCTTTTGAATTATTCAACATCCAGTCCTTCAGGACAACCATGTAATTATTTTAATTGGTTACCCACCTACCGGGGACTTTTGAAATTATCTCCATCCACCTCCTAAAATCACGTGACGTCCCATTGGCTATAAATACCAAGATCTGGAAATCACGCGCTCTCTTCTGTTCTCCTAGCTCTTCGCTGTAAACATGTAGTCAGCCGGCTGCCGCGCTTTGTGTGCTTGTGTATTGTCTTTGTCTGTGATGTGTCGTCCAGTCTTAGTTGTTTGTAAGATGCATATGTGTTTCAAGAAGGGCAATAAACTGGATTATTTATTTACAAGATTGCCTCTTCATAATACAGTATCAATCAGTCACCACTGGCTATGCCCTACCTTTGGTTCGCCACATTAACTTCATCCACTTGCCACGTCATAAAAGTATATTTTTACCATACCAAAAGTTTTATTATTACACACATACACACACACACATATATATATATATATATATATGACATGATTTGAAGTCAGAAACAGACTTAGTTTTTAAAAAAAGGAACTTTATTTGATCAAAGTTGGACATCATCTGACGCAAAAAAGAGAAAAGCATGCCAAAGTGGGTTAAACACTTAAAACACCGATCGCGGCATTCATGAGTGCTCTTGAAAGTTAATGCTGACATATAGGGCTATTAAACATAACGATCTAGAATTAGACATGTTTATTGGCTAGGCCATATGTTCGGAAGAAATAAATGGGTGATTAGTTTTATACTTGAAGAGGTGAGGAGAAAAAGATGAGTTAAGTGGTAGATTGAGAATTTAATTTTTAATCTAATTTAATTATCCTTACACACACACACACACACACATATATATATATATATATATATATATATATATATATATATATATATAGTTTGTGTGTGTGATATTTTGTGTGTGTGTGTGTGTGTGTGTGTGTGTGTGTGTGTGTGTGTGTGTGTGTGTGTGTGTGTTGTGGTGTGAGTTTATATTTTGCATTCTGGTTTACTAATGACGTCTTCAGGATTGAGTTTTATCTTTTATTTTGAAGCACACATAGCGTAACTGGTCAATCACTTTATATATTGACATCAAATTGTTAAAAAACACGTAAGCAGACACATATAACAGAAACGACATCTTGACGTGACACAACATGAACACAATGAGCTGCAGTTATTTACATTCTTACATGATGACGGCAAGCAGACAAAAAAAGAGAGCGATTTCACAAGATTTTTGCTTTTATACCAGCAGTGCAAGCGCGTGACTATTACGTAATAGTAGTTCTGATTGGATAGAATGGGTGGGACAGGGATTTCGGTTTAGCCGATTACGATTAAGATTACAATGTTATTTTTAGACCAAAGAATTAAAGTTTGTTTAAATACTAGTACAAAGAGTTAACAAAAAGGATACTAGAGGGAATTATATATATATAAGTCTTAATCGAGAAATCGCATTTGATTAATTTTCTAATTGTAAAGATACAGAATATGATTCATTAATTCTGGTCCTCTGATTTGCGCTTTTAATGAACTTTGCTGCGGTCATACATTGGTGTACATGAAGAATGGAGTGACATCACATTCAACCTTGCATATCGTCGACCTAATTATCAGAATGCGTAACTCTACAAGCTGAACTGATTTGATGCAGGAGTGCTAAGCGCTGTTTGGCGCGATTCCTTGATCACTCCAAAAAATCGCCAGGAAAATAATTGTAAAGAACTATTTTGAAAGATATTTCAAATGAAGAAAAAAAGTAATACATTAAAAATAGATTAGATTAATAATAAAGGGGTAGATTAAAATAATGAATATCAATACAATGTAATAAAAATTATGTATAATAATAAAAATTATATATAATAATTATTATTATACATAATAATATAAATATAATATAATATTACGTATAATAATGCTCATACAATATAATAATATTACTTATAAATAAATAATATAAAAAACAACTGTTATGTATAATAATTATTACATTACATTATGTTATAAATAAAATAATTACATAATATGTATTAAAATTAATAATGAATATCAATTAATAAGTGCTGACAACTTGCAATATTTCAAAAACTGCTAGTACCTTCGAAGAATTTCATGGAACAAGGAACATTCAAAAAAGCATTATTAAATAGTAAAATAAAACGGAATCGTGTGCGATTTATAATAATAAATAAAAGCACAGCACTCATTCTTTTACAAAAGTATCCTGCTGCTCACCAATGGTGTTTGAAATATCCATATTCGAAAATATCACAAAATACAACAGAAGATTGAAATATTAGCTTGAAGAACAAATGCAATGGAAATGGTTGAATTTTTACAGAAATCGAATTAAAATCGCCTGGAAATTAATATTTTACAGCGGAAAAAACCAATGAAAAATTAATATACGTTATCCCCATGGCAACCACATTACCACACGACAAAAATATTAAGGTAATCTTATTGTAATATTATCACCCATCTTGGCGAACATAAACAACTTGGCACGTAGCACTCCTACATCAAATTAAAACCCCAGAAGGAGATACGCATTCTGCTAACTAGGCCGACGATATACATCTAGTACAATGTAAATAAGACAATTTTCAATGGACATGATTTGTTTTATAAGTAAGAGAGAATGGGAATGGGACCATGTGTGGGGAATGGAACCATGCAGCTGAAAATAGCTTATAATGCTGTATTAGAAAACAGTCGGATTCATCGTAATCCTAATTATAATTTTTAACGACGTTATTAAATAATAATGTCTATCAAGAATGACTAACATAAAGAAAATGTGTATATTTTTTAAAGCTGGCACCATTTTTTAAAACCTTTAACCCTTTATCTACCCCATTATGATTTACTGCAGTTCTTTTTTCATTCAATATGTTGTTTTTTTTAATCACTAGATTGAAAATTAAGAGATATACATGAACAAAATACTCAACTTTGAGAAATTTAATCCGTTAGAGATGATTAATTAATTAAAGATACAACTGTAAAATTAATTATATACACTGTTCACTTAAAGTAAATAGTCAAATCATTTTCTAAGTTCTTCATTAACATACAAAAAAAAACAGTTGCCTTTTGATATTAACTACTTTTCCGGAACAAAAATGACAATCTTCGCAATCCTATTAAAATGCCAGCTGAAAATGCAATTTCTGCTATAAAATTATTTGCCTTCCCGCTTAAAATACTCATCATAGAACCCGTGCTGTCATATATCTTGGAAGAGTGGATTTCATATGAATATTCCAGCTACCGTAAAATCAGGCGTATAGAAAGCGGCGTTTAACGCTCACCCATACTTTCAAGCTGCATTTTTTTAATTTTTAGGTATACTCGCCGTATAACGCGCACCTCCATTTTTACGAAAGAACGAGAAATATGCGTATAAAATGCTGGTATGTTTTTATTATTCGAGTTATTATCCCAGAATTTTGAAAAATATTTTTTTATAATCAGAATCCTTTAATTTCATTAGGAATGTCGTTTCTTTCAAATAAACAATAGTCCGATCTATGTAGAAGTCTAATTTTTCTTTTAAGCTTATATCTTTTTTTACATTTGAAACTATCATTTTTTTATACCCAGCGTATAACGCGCACCCCTAAATTTCGACCTCATTTTTTGTGTTAAAAGTGCGCGTTATACGCCAGATTTTAAGGGTGTCGTCAGAGTATTCGCAAAAACGAGTATTCTGTGTAATTTTAAAGTGAATGGTACTTATAAGTACCGTCGGTAGATAAAGTGTTAATCTTATCACGCTTATTACGCTCTTATTACGCTTTATAGTACAAACTGAAAAGGAAACTATTGCAAAAAACAGCGGTTCTTAAAAGTTCAATCGCGAAAAACCTCCTTCACGCATTATATATATATATATATATATAATCTGACAACCACGCATCAACCCTTCCCCAAGAGATTTTGAACACCCTTCTTTGACTTCTAACATATGGCTTAGCGTGTGTGTGTGATTTAAAGGTTCTTCACGAATCTTAAGATTGCATCTGCTACTTATACAGACTTTTTTTTTATGAAAATGTGTTTCTACTACATTTTTTGAAAATATTACGTTACAGTAATGGCTATGTAGGAAGATTCGAACCGGGCATCTTCCGTTTTTAAAGCGAGTATTTTACCGATTATGCCAAAACAATCGTCTGCGCGTGATGTCTAGTACTGGTTCATACAGATACCGTTACACTACTCTCCCACCACTGATTCGGAATAGAACGATTTTTTTGTTTTGTTACGGAGAGTGTGTGTTTATTTCCATTTTTTTTATATTTATATTATTTATTTTTCTTCTCTTATTTATTATTTACATTTTTTATTTATTTTTCGTGCGGTAGATGGCGCCACGACATTTCAGAAACTTGCGTTTTCTGACTTCAGTCACAGGTCACCAAAGTAGGAAGATTCGAACCGGGCACTTTTCGTTTCGAACTCGAGTACTTTATCGATCACGCCAATACAACCGTTTTCGCGTGAAGTCTAGTACTGGTTTATATAGATACCGCTACACAGCTACGTCAGCGTTTCTAAAACTGTAGAGCGCGAGCCTATTGAAAAGTCGAAAACAAAATTTTATTTCATTAAATTTGTCTGTTTACCTTCAGTAAATTAATAAATACATTCTGACATAATAAAAATAAAATGCATATTAACACTGATATATTACACTTATAAATGTATCCGTGCTACACAATGTAATTTATAATTAATTTAACAGTACAAAGTTAATAACAAGTTTAATAATTACCAGTAACCCCATGAGCTTGTCTATATATAAATTATACAAAAATTAACACTTATCTTGATCATTTTACTATTTATAATTAATCCCTTAACTTCCCATTAAAAGTTACGCGATACGCTTCCCAATGCCAACCGTTTTCCACGTAGGCGCGCGTATGCGATGTATTGGGGGGAGTAAGGAATAAAGAAGCAAATAATCTGAAGTAAGTAAATCCTTCGCAAACTTTGTCAATGTTCTTTTATTGCATTCCAAAGCCTTTGGAATAATTTTATGGATAGCAGTGCGCAAAAAAGATCGCACTTCGGAAAGACGTATATATACGTCCGGGGAAATTAACGCTTTGGCTGAGTGAGAAGTTTATATACGCCAGTGGCACTTAAGAGGTTAAAGTCGTATTGAAGCTTTAGTGTCAAAGTATAGTAATATTGAATTCAATACACTGTTATTGTATGAGGGGGCGCGATGAAAATTATGATTGAATATTGGGTCGCGAATATTGAAACTTTGAGAAGCACTTGGCTACGTAATTGCAAACAATAAAAAATGATTTAATGTTCCTAATAAAAATATATGTTCCAGTAGAGTTTTTTCACTGGGTGCAGTTTAGTGATCTAGTCTAAAAGAGCACATCTTTCAGTTTTTCATCGAGACATTTCAGAATCTATGTGGGAATCCAACCGAAATCTTCCAAAAGGTCGGATTCTTCAGACAGTGGGGTTTTTATTGGCGTGGTGTCTAGGGTTTTTTAGGGTGTATTAGTTAATTTTGAAATAAAATAGACAACATAGTTTAAGAAAGAAACTAGTTGAAAACTAAATAATTTATTATGAATTATAGGGGAGTATTTACATGGGGAATATTTCAAAAGAATAGGAAAGTTGGATAGGCATATTTCAGAAGAATAGGAAAGGTAGATCACATTACTTTAAGGGAGGCAATTGAGATTAAATAGAACTCATTATGGTGCTATTAAGACTTACCGCCTGGCACGGACGAACGGCGCTGACGCGCGAAATATGACGTTTCTCTGACGAGTGTTAGTGGGCCTCTGCCGAAAAATATTGATGTCGGCGTTTTAAAAGGGACGCTAGATTGCGTTGATGTGGAATACTGTTTTGATTAGAATTGTCGACCTCGGTAAAGGATATAATCTAACCTTTTACAAATGGGATATCCTGCATCTATAATAGAAGGAACTTTTAACATTAAAAGACAGTCTTTCGCAGACCCCATAGAAAGGCACTGGGGACCCCCGGGGCCACGGACCACAGTTTAAGAATCGCTGGCATGGGTTATTGTGTGAAAATAGTGGTGTGCAAAAAGTTTTTTTTTTGCGCAGCCAAGATAGTTAGGAAATCAAATATAGAGGAAAAGGTTTTGTATATTTAGGTCCATTTGTATTTGTAAGCAAAGATTTTGTTGCATAAACATCAACAACAGTAAATGTAGATGTAAATTGGTTGACACTAACTAGCAGGCTATGAGGACAATTTCAAAAAGCTATCTCATTTCTTATTTCAAAAAAGTTGTGGGAAAAAGTTTTACCTTTGTCTCATTAAATTGATTCTAAAATTAAATTTGCTTACAGCTATAGATATGATATTAGCATAATAAAGTAACTGAATAAAACTTTAAGTGAAAAATGCCAACAATACAGTATCTAATGTAGAACACAAAGAATTGCAATTAGAATTTTTAAAATTTATTACTTTATTTTTATTTATTAGACTTAGATGCGCATTAATAATATATAAGCAACACCATTTTTCCTCTTTTACATCTTTGCCAATAAAGAGAGATCATATGGGATTTTTAATTATTGACATATTAATTTAAGACAGTGATTCCCAAAGGGGTTTATATAGGCCCCTCGGGGTCTATGACGACTTGTAAGGGATCCACGACAGCAAGAAAATAATTTGAGGGTCCATGAGGTGTAAGTGGAGGTCTACGACAGTTCTCACTAAACCAGATCATGATTTTAATTTTAAAAGAAAATTTAATCGAATGGAAACCAGATTTTATCTTTAACACCTTTATTTACTATACTTCATGATGCTAATTTGCAGTCATGTGACAGCATAAATTTTATTAAAACAAGGACCATCCTTTCAGCATTTATTGCTAGAATTAAGGAAAGGAGTATATATTGGACGTAACGAATTTTCCAAGTCCCTTTATTCAGATTTGGAACTAGGTTTGAGAATGCACTTACTTGGCCATTAGCACAGAAGACAATGAACTCCTATGGTCACATTGAAAAAAAAATGTCATATTACAAGAGGAACTGATCGGAATAGGAAGTAACGGAGTAAAAGTTTAGAAACAGATGTCAGCAATTTTGTCTTTAAAGAGACACACATACCAGTTATTTACCTCGAGTTATGGAGTATTGGAGAAAGCTTTTAATTGCTTTTCCCAGTGAGAAGTTTCAGCGCGGTTGTCAGTGGACACTACTAACCGAGGAAATTTAGGGTTAAGCCTGACAAGATTGATAACAAATGTTGAAAATTTGTTATTGAAACACCAGAATCATTCATATCATTATAAACATTTGTTTTTTAATCAGTTATTTTATGTATCACTTAAATTTTAAATTAATTAGCATAGGTTTCTTAAGTTTTAAATTCTATACTTCTCTACAGTTAGAAATTTATATCATTAAAATAAGTAGCTCTGTACCAGCTGTCATAAACACATTTAAGTTAATTTGAAAAAATTCCATATTACGGAAGCAGAGGTCTACCGCAAACCGAAAAACATGGCAAGGGGTCTACGAGACAAAAAAGTATGGGAACCTCTGATTTAAGATTAGAAATAAGAGTTTCTGAAATGTATGAAGCAGTTTCATTACAAAGAAACTATTATTTATATATAAGTCGTGTTGTAGCTTAACGTCAAATTATATTATTGAATTCGAATACATTGCTATTGTATGGAGGGGGCGCAATGAAAATTATGATTGAAAATTGGGTCGCATGTACAGAAAGTTTGAGAAGCACTGTATTGAGTAATGTGGTTCGAGTTTTTGAATCAAGGTTAAACTTTTACATAAACTTTCTGCAAAGATCTTGTACTTCAAGTCATTATTAATTCATACAATTCCTTTGAGAAATAAGTAGCCATTTCTAATGGGCTCAAATCATGACGGTAACATGATAAAGAGAAATACATGTTATTCATTAAATTCAAAACAGACATTAAATTAACTGTACTTTTTGTTCTTCTCGTAAAACTGAGATAAAATTACAAATTTCTTAAGTGTGGCAATCTCCTGTTTCTTAATCGTCCCAAATCACTGATATTTTTGTGTAACGTATATTGAAGGACAAATTTGGTGCGCTTGTATAGTATAATATCGACCAATTTCTTCAAATAAAAAAAAACCGCCAAATGCTGCGATATACGGCCAATAGTGGAAACTGTTCCTGATCACGTTTGAACACAGTAATAATAGTGAAATATTTTTTAAAAAATTGGTGATGATTATATATAAAAGGGGATACTTTAGATGCATATCAGTAATAACTGCATAACATGTTAATACATTTCTCCAAATAAGTTTAAAGTTTGGATGAATTGAAATATATTTAATACTATACATAAATTACTGGTTGAAAGAGGTATGCATTAAGCAGTAGAGCACACAGGAATTTTTCAAGGGGGCGGGTTCGGGGTCGAAAGTTCACTATTCTTGTATCATGCTCCTTTTGATTTTGTCGATTTTGGGGAACAAAACACAGTAAAAAACTAATTATTGAATAAATAATTAGCATTAACTAATAAAATTAATCATTAATAACAAATACTTCATTAAATTTTTCGTACTATATACTTAAAATTGTAATCAATCGGGAAAAAAAATCAAGGGCTTTGGGGGTCCGAGTCCGGAACCCCAGGACCCCCTTGTGTGCGCCCCTGGCATTAAGTGTTATTGTGTTCAGTGTAAAAAAATCAAATATTTCCATTAAAACAGAAGATAATGCTTTGTATACTTTAAGAGGAACAGATTGTAGGAATTTTGTAATTAAGTTAAAATTCAAAAAAAGAAAACCCTTTGTCAATTTTATTGTGTATGTTTGTAATGACTCTCACATACTTTTCAAATTACTTCTCTCACATCAATCAATTCAATCACAATTATCTTTATTATCACTACAATCGAACAAACACTGTCCGTTGTGTTAAAACACTCCCAAGAAACTCTATTCTTAGCACAGCAAGCCACACGCCATGCGTCGGTTCTCAATCAAACTAACTCGCTTTCCTTCACTTTTAATGCAAAGTTCACTGCTCCGCGCTTCCAAAAACAAAGGAACTTTCTCTTCCCTGACCGTACTACTCCAGGGTCAGTCTCACCTACTCTCCCAAAATCCCGTAACCTCTCCCCCGCAGGTGGGAGAACGTCGCCAACTCTTAAAGAATCTACCGCCAAACAGTAGTCAGACACTACAATATAAATATAAAAAAGTAAGGAAAAGTAGGGTGGTTTAAAAATAAATATTGTTACGTAGATCTGGGTTCGAAGATTTTATGCAAAACAATCACAAAGAAAATTAAACAGTTTTTTAAGAGCGATGCGAGTTTATTATCAAAAATCCAATCCTTTAAATACAGGATTCAGCAGCAATATTCACAGAGTAAATTTCCGAAGGTCTTCATACCTTCAAAAGCGCTCAAACATAATTGTCAGTGTTTAAAAATACACGTATGTTAATGATTATTCACAAGCACAGCCGAGCTAATCGCTAGTCAATACAATCCTCACTCTTCGCTGGTTAAAATCAGACTGACTGGCTGCGGCTGGAACTCTTATTTATAGGAGCGGCAAAACTTCCAGAAATATAACCGCTCGTGTCATCGAGCGTGACGTTAATGGAGAGATCCACTACTTTCTAGAAGAATCCAGAGGGTTCTGAACTCGCCAACAAGGCCGCCGAAATGTTCGCCAAAGTCGCCAAAAATGATGGCAACTTGACTCTTTTGCCAAGTTCCCATTGAATCGCTATTATAACGTAAGGGGCGGCATTGCTTGTGAATAGTACAATTTTAACATGAAATAAATATAACATACACTAATATAAATGCATTAAACACCCAAATATAAATTATTTACACTATTTACACAAAATTCGTAATAGTAGTCAGACACTACAATATTAATAAAAATATAAGGAAAAGTTGGGTGGTTTGAAAATAAATATAAATATAGTAAGCTTTAGTATTTAATATATTTAATATGCAAGTGTAATTTTACAGTTATGATGAACAAATGTTATACAAAGGTTTATTGTATTTTTAGGACATAAAAAAAATGTATCAAGATATTTTACAAAACATAGTTATACTGTGCATTGCCATTTTATATGTATATTTGTATCTTTTATTCAAAACTTCTTTCTATGAGTTGCATGATTTCAGTATTCTAATTTGTTTTATGTTTATTCAGAAAGTTGTTTGAATAGAAGTGGATTTTAAAACTCTACCAGTTTTTAAGAACTGAAATTTCGAAATTCTTAAGATATTTCTCATTTAATCTGGACCCATTCCATATACAATTTCTCCAAATTACCACGAAAGGATTTGTAGATAATATTTTTGTGAGTATTTTTACTGTGTAAATTTTTTGTGAAGCTGTAGTAAAAATTTTTCTTGTAGAATATAAGTTATTTGAATTAATAGAAAAGGACAATTTCGTTATATTTACTTTGTGAGCTGATTGCTCTGAAGCAATCTAACATGGAATAATGAGAAACTAAAATATATCTAGGTTTTAAAACTTTTATGCAGTGTAGAAGTTTCAGCTCAACTCTCTCTCTCTCTGAATTCGTTTTATTTCGCTGGGAATTATTTTGTCACTAGTAATGTATTAAAAGACTAGTTTTTACCATTTGTAAACAAGAACAGATCTTTTCAGATCTTACTTTTGTAAATGTATTGTATCTGAAAAAGAAAAAAAATAGCATTAACTTGATTAAATTAATTTTGATAGTGTTCAAACTAGAGTAAATAAAATTCACAAGAACTTCTAAGAAAGAAATGTTTTTGAAATTTTTTGTTTACTATTAAATGCTTGTGGTGGTGTTCTATAAATTTAAGTTTTTGTGTCATAAAAATAAGATATAAAGAGTTAGAGAAAATTTTAGAAATTCTGCATAATTTGACCTTTTTAGCTATTTAGTCTACGATTTAGGCGATGATTTTCTTTAATTTTTTCTACTGCCTCATTTTATTTGTTTGGGTGATGACATTCAATACTCTTTTGTTGTAAATAAATTGAAAAAGCCATTTATAAAATTTCCAGAGAATTTCATTAGATATTATCAATAAGATATAAAAATTGAGATATAATAATTGCATAAGGTGTTATACATTTTGAATATTGGCAGTTAGATCCTCGAATTGTGTGTTCTCTATTTGTCCTTATAGCATAATGTTACATTCACAGAGTCTAATTTATACAGCAGATCATGAAGTACTTAATTTACTTATAGTGTATTCATGTAATGTTAAAATTAAGTGTCAATAAATGATGTATATTAAAATGAGTATGTGATTATTAAATAAAACTGTCCAAAAGAGAATTTTCTGCTTCTGTATACGAGAAATTTTCATGAAAACAATTTAATTTGTCTACTATAAAATACTAACTAAAAATAGTTTTATTAAAAAGCCTATTTCTTTAATTATTAATTTATTTTTTTAAAAATGACCAATTCATTTCTTTCTAAATGTTGGTGACAGCCATTTCTAAAAAAATTCAAACCTTTTGAAGGGTAATAATTACAAAGAAAGTCAGACTGTAAAACATATCAAATGTTTGTTTATTATTAGATTATTTCAGATACCCACAAAACCTTTAAATGATGTTAAAAGCAATTTCATTTCCATCCCAGAAGAACTAATTATTAATCAAAAACTTTCATATTAACCAACTATTATTTTATTCACTCTGCTTTCAAAAAGTATAAACCTCTTGTTAAACATAAATATATATGTAAATTTTTAAATAAACAAAAAAAATAGTCATATTACTGACAAATTTTAATATAAATTCATTTAAAAATTATGTTTACATGCATTTCATGTTTCTGAATGTTCTATACTCTTCTATATGAGAAATTAGAGATAGCATTTCTGAAAAAAATTAAACATTTATAACTGGTAATTACTAAGAGAATCAGACAATAAAAGGTATAAATATTAAAATTTCAAAATTGGACCAGGGTCTGCTCTAGGGCACGACAAACCGGACCCTTGCCCGGAAAGGCATTTGGATTGAAAAAAAAAAATTCTCGTTTTGTTACAAAAAATTATATATATTTTCTGAAATACTATTGGGAGTGAATTTGATATTTCATTTATTGTATCTTACTTCCTTATTTTATACTCTGTTTGTTTGATGTCAGTGTACTTTTATGTTGAAACTTAAGAATTCGATGCGGGATTATATGTTCAAACGTGAAATTTGATAAGTTTACACATTTTTCACACTAATAACTTTTTCCCCATCCCAGAGTGGAGTCACTACAGACATTCCTTTCACCCATCCGGCGTCCAGTGTCAGCTATCCAAAGGGGGACGAGCAATTGCAGTTTTTAGTAGATAGAGAGTCACAGGAGATTTTTTATTTTAGTCTTGAGTGTGGTTACTATAAAGTATGTAAAATAAACATTTGTGATCCCCATCATCAGTAGACTCTTTTTAGAAGAAATCAGCATGCAGAAATGGGTGATTCCTTCTCTTACATTTTACTCGTTTGAATTAATAACGAATAACTTATTTCAAATTATTATATATATATATATAGTTATGTTGCCTTTATTGTTCGCAAGAATTATTCAATTTTTATAGGTGTGTATTTTTGTGAACAATTTATCTTTTTTAATTATAACTTTTGGCTTTAGAGAGAGGGGAGACATTTTCCATTTTTGTCCGGAGCGACAAAACTGCTAGGTCACCCCTGATGGGACCATTTCATATCTACATGCTTCTTAGAAATTAAACTATTTTATGAATTTATTATGGAATGATACATTATCTACCAATAAGTAATTGGACACCTATGAGAAGTTTTTCCAAAATCAATAGTCTCAATTCTATACTGCAAATCATTCTTGTGCGTAAATAAACATAATAAAGTAAAAAAATAACTAAGGACTAAATACAAGTATACTAAAAAAATAACCCTGAACTATTAATAAATATATAAGCAAACACTGCAAAAGTAACCACCGGCTTCGCACAAACACCAAATGTCAAATATAATAAACTAAAACAAAAATTATGCTAAAAAAATTACTAAAATTATTTCCTACCTAATTATTAAACAAGGATAATGCAAAAATATAATAAAAATAAATAAAGTTTCAGAAATAAACTTCACATACAAGATATAAACAGCTCAGTACAGGAATGTCACACACTAATGCAAGGTCCGGTGAAATGTTTGTATACTCGTCACGTGATTCCAACTTGGCACAGCCAAGTCGGGAATTGACCCCATTGTCTGGAAACACGTGATTAACTTTATCATATGACTATGGCGTCACATGAATTTAGCCCATTGCAGAAGCGCGTTCAGTAATAGTTTTTCAGTAACAACTTTTCACATTTTTGATCAACGTTTAAACCATTTTCTTCAATTTAAATTTTATTAAATTCAACAACGTATAAAAAAATTTTTTTTTAAAAAAACAAGAAACGAAGAATTCATAGTTCTACAAAAAGTTCAATTTTTAGCTTTCTTTTTAAACTGAGCATGTATAATTTCACAAACAAAAGAAATGATGGCTAATCCCAGACCAATTAAAAGTGAAACAAATGCACTCATAAGATCACTAAGTGATAAGGCAGTTCCTTTTACAGTTATGATTCTTCTCCTTTCTGGTACAGTATTCCACAATTTAAAAGATTCATCTTTCGAAATCTTTTCATGCAACCCAGCATTATTTAAACTAGATATTACCCAGTTAAGCTTTTTTCTCAGGCAGAAGTTTTTGTTCATCGCCACAGCCAATGGAACAGACAGCAGAGCATCTTCAGCGATGTAATAATGTTTCCAAGTTTCAGGACCAGCAGCAACAGCCAACCACGTTCTGCCTCCAATCATTGCCGCACTTTTATTCATCTGACTGTTGAGATGGGGAGGAACATCACTTATGTACCACCCATTTCGAACAATGGCCTGTCCAAGATGGCGTAAGTATTCTTTCTCGGATATTAAAAGAAAATCTATCGTGGCGGATCCTCTTGGGGTAAAGCATACATAATTATTTTTCATTACAGCTTCTGAAAGTTCTTGGAAATTTTAACACCAGCCATCTCTCCAGGAAATGTGAGTAGGGATAAAAAGACTGCTGAATAGCTGAACGAAAGAACTGTTGAGAAAATCATCCAAGAACTTATCAATAGGCGATACCTCAAACTGTCATTGTCTTCATCTACGGGTTGTTTTAACAGAGCTACAATCAGCATGAACAATATTTGAGTGTAAGAGCATTTATCGCGTATTAAGATTTTGTACATTATCGTAAAAATGATAAGAGCTGTAAGAGTCGCAATCCAAATGAAGTCGTCGAAGGTATGTAAAAAAGCTGAGGATTTTGGAAGGGCTCCTGGTTTTTCGATCGCAAATGAAACATCTTCAGTTGTATATGCAGGGCTGTAATCGACCACAGCTAACCTTGACTCTGTCATTGTCATCATGTAAACAGCTATATTCGCTTGTCCTTTCTGTATCTTACCTATCATACCTGTCCAGTTGCCATCAGGTAGTAATTGTCCCCATGATCTATCTTCAGCTGTAATAATTTGAAACTGCGTATTCAGGCCTTGTAAAATGGTTTCTAGATATCTTCCCTGAAAGCCTAAAAAAGTTGTGGTACCATTCACATTTCTACGAAAGATCTTATCTGCAGCGTGGAGTGTAGCAACTCTAACTAATGATGGACATGCCATTTTGTAAAATCATAGTGGAACGAATTCTAATAGTAACAAAGCAAAGATAAGAAAATAGTCGAAAAAACAATTTACATGCTTCTGCACTTAAAGTGTGGTTGGCATTTAGAATGTATGATCTTATTAAATCAAAGGAAAATCAATAACCCCCCGAAATGGCTTTAGCTTAAATAATGTCTACCAAGTAAATTGGTCCATTAATTTCATATTCAATAGTTAATTAACTTATTATTAGTTTCATAGGTTTAATTTATTAATGTAATGAATATGATCGCTTAAAAGAAAACATTTCGTGTTTGCGTGATGCGAAGGTATTATATAAATTGATCAGCTTCAGAAGCTGTTTTTTGTCATCACAGAGTATTTTTTTCCCACAATGAATGTTAATTTTTCATGGAGTTGATAAATAAATTTATGGCAATGGCTATTTATTAACATACTTTTTATTGTAAGATTTCTATTTCAGATACATATATATCAAGTAACAGCTGGGATCGCTCTTGGCAATACCAGTCTGTAAGAAATGGAACGCTTCAAACTATGGATTTATTTTCGATTAAATCCAAGCTGTTAAGAAAACATTGTTCGCTTCAACTTCATATATTTACTTAAGCAAATTGAGAAGTACATATTGGGTTTATTTTTAGGTATAGAATTGAAGCGATGGAATGAAATATATTACTTTTCAAGCCACGCATTTAAAAATTAAGAATAAACTTCCCAGAATCACATATAATAATGACCAAAATTGTGGTCACTTTTTGAAACATTTATGTTTTTTAAATTTGTATGCTTATAGAAAATGCTACGTTTCACATAATTTAATACTGAATTCGATAAAAAAAAAAAATTCAAATGTTTGCAACACACACGCACAAAAGAAAATGTTGAGCTGTTATAATTATTGCTATACATTCGATACTGATTATTGCAGTGAGTTATCAATACTTAGTAAGGGAACATCGATGTGTGTTGTGTTTGTTTTATTGAGCTGACGATAGTTTTAATTTCTCTCTCTCTTCTTCTATCTTTCTTCTTTCATTGTTACATAATATCACGAATTATAACCTCAATTTACTTTCCTTTTATTACATGGGCGCCTCATTCGGACAATAGTTTGTGACATCTCTCGCGTTCTTCCTCTAACATAACCTCTATGTTCTATGACGGCCACGATTAATGGCAAAACTTTTCCAACCCAAATCCAAGAAATGAAACGAAGCATAGATGCAAATAAGATAACCTTTAAAAGGATAGGAATTTTAGTGAGAAAAATGGCAATTTAGAGAAAGTTCAGTGTAGAGAAGATAGAAGTGTTGATTGACGGCTTACTTAGAATCAAGACGCCACCCCGCTAACTATACCAAGATACATACCATTGTACTACCCTAGGAGAAAGATTTGAATTAGCCTGGACGTTAAGTATTCAACCAAGGTAGGAAGATTATATTCTGAACGCTAGTATATTATTGAGACGAAATTAGGCGCGGATATAATATATTTATATTGATAAGTGATCTAATTGCGCGATATGAGTTAGTTAAGACTACGTGTTGTGGTTTATTCTCACTTAATATAAGTTTGTTCGATATCTAAGTAATTTGAGTTAAATTCTTAATAAAAGTCATATTAAGAATTATAGAATGTCTCATCATTCCGAGAGAATCCCACACCTCTAACTTACGCTGACACCCCACGACATGGCTATCGAACGATGGCCATGTCGCAAAGGCGCCCGAATCGTTTATATAACTCTGGGTTAGGTAATGCGGGAGGGTTTGGTATTTTACCAGAAATGTGCTTTTCAGGGTCAGAGAACATTAATGAATTCTTAGAGGCCATAGATAATCAAATACAGTTACCTGAAATTGCGAGTAACTTGGCATGTGCTTATTTGAAAAGTCATCTCAGGGGAAGGGCTCAAGATTGGTACTCAATATTTGGATCGGTGCTAGTGCAAGATACAGCCACGGATTTCGCGCAGCTAAAGGCAGAGTTGGCAAGAGCTTTCCCCGCAATCAAAAATAAGAAAGAGTTAGAAGCGAGGTTTTTTGCATCCCAACAGGGAAGAAATCAGGAACCAACAGATTTTGTTTACGATTTACGTAAACTTCATAAAGATTTGGAACTAGGGATGTCGCAGACAAAATTGGTTGATCACATTTTTGTTAGGCTCGAACCACAAGTCCAGGACTATGTGGAAGTTCGGAATCCGCAGAACACGGTACAACTTTTAGAAATATTAGCTAAATTTGAAGAGAGGTATTCTTACAAATTAAAAAGTGGTTCGCAGAATAGTGATAATGTGGAAAGACGGAGTCAAAACGCGCATAGGATGTCTAATTTTGATGATATTGATGATAATCGCAGAAACTGGAGAAATTCTGGGGTTGGGCGTAGACCAAATAATGGCAGAAATGATTCTAGAGGACTTATGAGAATAGCCGTCAAAGTAGTAGGTGGTTCGAGAGTAGGAATAGATTTCAAAATGATGATCAGAGATTCAACGAAAGGGGATACCAATTTCGAAAAGATCGAAATGATAATTTTAATAGAGGGGACGGCAGAAATGGGGGTTCGAGTGAAAATTTCAGTCGAGGCGATAGGATGCAAAGGGGACGATTGAATGTTGTGAAAGTTAATGAAGTTCATAATCAAAAGAATCGGCAGTGGATATACCAATTAAGCTTTCTCCGATATGTATATCACCCTTGGAGCTTCCCCAAGTTTCTATTTTATTAAATAACACATTTTTGAAAGCGCTGTGGGACACCGGAGCAGATAAATCATTTATTTTGGAAGAAATATATAAAAAATGTTTTTTTTATAAACAAGTAAAAAAATCGTGAGCTCAGGTAATCACAGCACAGGGAGCGAAATGCCAAAATATAGGAATTGTAGAATTGATTATTCAGATCCGAGAATTTGTAAAACCTTGGTCGTTTCATGTGTTGACGGATTTGGAATACCCATGTATTCTTGGTGTTGATTTTATAAGTGGATCAAGGATCGTTTTAGATTTTGATCAGAAAGCGTTGGCGATTCAAGATTCGCTGGTTGAAGATAATAAGGTAGATGAAGGGAATTTGCGCGCTGATGTGTCAGAAACGAAGTTAAATATTGTGGCTAATGTTTTATCGAAAAACCCGGTTGAAAGTATAATGGGAGAAAAAGTTAATTGTGCAATAATCAGAGATTTAGTACTTCGCGGGAACCGTTAATAACAGAGCAAAATAATGACCCAGAATTAGGTCATATCTATAGATATTTAGAAAACCCGGAAGATAACTCTGTTAATGCGACGATATGTGAGAATTGGTCCCACGACTTCCGTCTAATTGAAGGCTTGTTGTTTTATGCGAAACACGCAACGTCGTTAGGTGAAATGCGTGTATACATTCCAAAGTCTTTAAGAAACAGCATCCAACGCGAATTTCACCACAAACCAATAGCGGGACATCTAGGTAGATTTAAAACTTATCATAAAATTCGGGACGTTTGTTATTTCCCGTATATGAGAAAATTTATTGATCAATATGTCTCTACATGCCATATGTGCCAAGTTAATAATTATAAAAACGCGTTACCAGCTGGTCGATTAAATCCGATTGTATCAAATTATCCAAATGAGATAGTTACGTTATATTTGTTAGGCCCGTATCCTATATCGAGAGTAAGACGTAATCGATATGTTTTAGTAATTACCGATCATTTCAGCAAATGGGCTGTGTTGGGTCAACTTCAACAAATTTCCCTTCTGGGAATGAACAAAATATGGAAAACACCAGAGATTTAAAAAGGATGTAAAAGGAAAGAGAGATGGTTTCACATTATTCTCTGTATTGTTGGACTGTCTAACTGTGTAATTAGAAGAATTCGTTGCAGTTGATGATGATAATGTGCGTACAGCCCCAATAATGACAGACAGGGACATTTTGGAGTTTGTTCAAGGCTCAAAAAATATCATTGATGCATATTCCGATGACGTAAATGAAATGAATAATGCAGCTCTTGTTCCCATGTCATCCAAAATGAGGAATACCATGAAAAGTATGTTCAGTTACTGAGACGCACATTGCGATGGTGAAATGAGTAACAAAATGGACGACATCGAACAATTTGGTGCTAAAAAAGGCATTGCAGAGAAAAATATCAAATATTTTTTTGCAAAAACTCAATAAAGGTTTTTTCAAAAAACTTCAAAATTTGGTGTTAAACTTCATTAAGTTCTTGTAAATGTTTCATTGATTTATTTAAATACCTGCAAATATACATATATGTGTACACTGCTGTTTATAAAAAATACAACACCATGAAGGAATGATCAGAATTAAATAAACTTTGCAGCAAATATCAATGATAGGAATGTTACGTAAACTAGTAAAGTTCCAGAGCCACCGCTTATGCGTGGCGTGCACAGCGCCCTCTGAACTGATGCTGAAAGCGTATAAATAGGGGGCTGTAGCGGGACGTTGAAAATAGTTAATGATTATTTATTAGTGGCGGACGTTTAGTGTCACTTAAGTATGCCTCCATGACGAAATAAGAAGAAATTCCGACAACTTACAGAGTTTGTACAGGGGAGGATTATCGGCCTTCGAGAAGGGGAATTTTCCTATCGCGCAATAGAAGCTCATGTGCAGCGGAACAGTTCCACAGGGTTGCGAGTTTGGAAGCTGTGACCGACGAGCACCGAACAACTCGAAGAACTGGAAGTAGATAACGGAAGCTGACGTCAGCGCGCGACAATCGACACCTGCTCTGCATAGCGCTGAATGACCGTACAGCTTTCTCCAGGCAGTTGGCATGCATGTTGGTCTATTGCTACAGGTGTACTAACGTCGGCTTTGTCAATTTGTTGACATCTGCTGGACCGTGGATTGCGTGCAAGGGTGGCTTTATACCAAGATCCCCTCACGGCAAACCATCGACGGCTGTGTCTGCAATGGGCTCATCAGCAAAGAGCCTTCAAGCTGATTGGTACCAAGTTGTCTTTTCAGATGAATCACGCTTGAATTTGTGGGACCATGATGGCCGCATTTGTGTTAGACGCTATGCAGGTGAACAATGAGCTTCCAGAGTGCGTTATCGAACGAGATAGTGGCCTGACACCCAGAGTTATGGTTTGTGGTGTGATTTCGTATCATGGACGATCGAATTTGCTACGAATTGAGTGTAATATCAATAGCAACAGGTATGTTCGTGAAGTGCAAAGACTATTCGAAACTTCTGTTCAGCCCAACACATGCAATTTCTTCCTTGGCCTACTTATTCGCCGGATATGTCGCCTATTGAGCACGTGTGAGATTTGGTTAGTCGGCGTCTCACTCGTGTTCCGCGTCCTGCAGCTTCAAAAGAAGAATTTTTGCTGCGCAGACAAGCAATATGGAATTCTCTTCCACAAGAAGACATTCAAAATCTATTAGGCTCCATGCGACATCATATAGCTGCACTTATTGCAGCGAGGGGTGGCTACACCAGATACTGATTTCGGACACTTAATATTGCTTTTTGATTTGAAAATTTCGTCATTTATTTGTAATAATACAAGTCGTTTGTGCATTAAATTTCATTTAATTTTGATGATTTCTTCATAGTGTTGCATTTTTTACAAACAGCAGTTTGGATAAAATATACTCGAATAAACTTAATTTTGTTGAATATATGATTTTTTTGCAATATCTTTAGACACGAAATTCTTTAACAGGGGAAAATATTTCGGACCCCTCAATTTCTTGTTAAACGATTTTCACTGTATTCATTAAAATTTGTGCAGAAGATATCTTTATCAGTAAACGGTTGCAAATAACTCACGGAAAAGTTTCATATTTTAAAAACGTGCAGCGATCCTTAGGGGGGAAAATGTACTGAAAATTATTTTCCTTATTATTATCCCTGTTGGGTCAACTTCAACACTTAAGCAGTTGACTCCAGAGTCTCTAGCACAATAACCAATTTTATGGTGCAAACACTGTCCATCTTTTGTTCTCTTTTAGTCGATAGCTTAATTACTCCTTCCTTATTCTCTCAGACACAATCACGACACAGTGCTTCTAGTGGACTGACATTTACTTTTTACTCACAACACTTTTACATTCATATCAGAATTACTGGGCATGCGCAGTTGGGCTGGCGTGCAAAAACACAGTTCACATATTCTATTTAAGACACACACAACAATTCACTCCTAATTCACTTAATTACACAGATAGCGTTTCACGCCGTGAACTGACATATCATTCCCCACTTTTGCACTGCTACCATGCAATCACTGTATTAGTTATTTACACAAATTGTAGTACAAATTGTTAACCACACAAATTGCACAAAATAAACTTAAGAAAAATGCACTAATAAAAATACAATTCACAATACAATTCAACAAATAAAAAAACCAATTCAATTTTGAATTAATTAACACACAAAAGAAAAAATAATAATAAATTTTATCAGTAGTACTTAATCACTTGGCATTGGTAAAACACAAACTTTAGATATGGCTCTTTACAAGTACTAAAATTGTGTTTTCACTTTTAACTACACGAATTTTGTTATCGCTTCTACTTAAATAAACCTGAATAATTCTTCCACAACCACACTTCTATGGTGGAAAAATTTCTCTTCAATTATATATATATAAGAGCAATTCAAATCTTCAACTTTTTTACATTATTTTTTTTCAAAACATCCATTTGTACCTTTGTTGTACACGGTTAAGATAACTTATGCCAAAAATTTCCACACATTAATTGCACTGTTCTAGTAATTTTTCCCCATTTCTAAGGTAACTCTCCTTATATTTGCTACTCAATAATAGAATCTGCTGATCTATTAATCAAAAAGGAGTAAGAACTTCCAAATAATTTCATTAGCAGACAAAGGCAAAGAGGTCTAGAATCAGCATACCCTATTTGAACTATCATGGTTAAAAATTCCTCATAAGTCAAATTTATTCCCTCATATAACCCTTTTAGATAGTATGCAGCGATTTAATATAGCTCTCCCATAGACCACCAAAGTTAAGTAAGGTGCTCTAGGGGTATAAACTTCCACTTAATGCCTTCTGCCGCTAAGTATATCTAGCCAATTGATCCTCTGATTTTCTAACCATATTTCAAGAAGTTTTAATTTTATTAGCCTCCTACAAAATTTTTGGCGTTGTCAGAAAATAATTTTGCATTATTTCCCTCTTCGAGACATAAATCTTTTTCAATGTTGTAATAAATGCATCGGAAGTTAAATCAGACACTACTTTATGTGTACAGCTTAAAACACAAAACAGATAAATATACAAACATAGATTTTGTATGCAAACTTCCTTGCGTTGGTCTTTGTTTTATGAAGAAAGGACCACAAAAGTCTACACCTCGAGCAGTTAAAGGGGTAGTCAGTGGTAACCCTTTCCTTAGCAAATTGCCCATTATTTGAGATGATATAACAGGTTTACACTTAAAACATATGATACATTTATGCACAATTTTTCTACAAAGATTGCGACCATTGAGAGGCCAAAATTTTTCGCGAACATGATTCAAAAGTGAAAAGGCACCAACATGTTATTTGTTATGAAAAATGTTCTATTATTATACATGACAATTTATGCGTTTTGGGTAAAATAATTTGATGTTTTTGATTAAAGTAAAAATTTGTATTACCTAATTGCCGCCCACTTAAGCACTCCATCTGGAATCCAAAAACGGATTAAGACTTTTCTACTACTCTTGGGTAAAACCTTGTTGTTGTTGTAGACATTTAATGTCTTCTGAAAATTTGAGTTTTGAACACCTTTTATTAGGAAGATTTCCGCTTTATCCAACTCATCTGCTTTAAGGGCCATTGGCTTTGACCTTCCTCCTGGTGTTGTTTACGAACCTAAAAAATATAACTTAAGATACGCAGAATGGTTAAATAATTGTTAGTAATATTACACAAATTGTTCACAAAGTCATTCCCACAAATGTTTAGTACTGGCACTTCCTTCCCAAGTTTTTCACGAACACTGTTCTTCAGTTCTGGAATTGTAATATCGTTGTTTTCAATTAACTTTCACAGTTTTATTCGGATAATCACTGCCAGATAGAAACCTGACCGTTCCACCACAGTTCTGTCTGAAGTTTGTCCGATTCACTCCACGAGAAATCAAATCCGCAGGATTCTGGTTGATGGCACATGTCTCCATTGCCGCACAGAGAACAAATCTTGAATCTTAGCAATTCTATTCTGCACAAATGTTTTAAGGTCCATCGGTTCTTCTTTTGTAGCCATGACAACAATTATCATTGAATCAGTCCACAGATAAACTTTTAACATTCTAGAAGTCAGCAGCATCAATCACTCTTTTCACAAGTTTGGACAAGGACAGCTGCACATAACCTTAATCTGGGGAATAGTTAGGCACTTAATCACTGGTGAAACTCGATTTCAGGTAATTACTTCACTGGAAGTTCTCCCGAATTATTTTTTGATTTGCAATACACCCGCAGCTCCATAGCAAACGCTCTGGACGCGCATCAATAACAGTTCACAACTTATAGATGAAGGATTCTCTCAATCACTATACGCTCTCGATATTGATGTTATTTAGACTCTTCAGCCTAATTAACAACTGATGCCATTCAGAATACACTTTATTTGGGAGTGGATCTTTCCAATCAATACTAAGTCTCCAAAGCTTTTGTAGATAAAACATCTGGCCTTGACACCAATACGAGTCCCACAAGTCCCAAAGGATCGAACAGTCTGGCAATAGTTGATAAACGCTTCTTTGTATACGAATCTCTTGGAATCACGTGTCAACTTTAAAGGAAAACGTGTCTTTTACTGGGGTCCCAGGACACACCCAATGTTTGGTCTCATTTGGTCTGAAAAATCGTGTAGATTTCATTTAGACACTGCGAAAGTTCAGAATGATTTCCGTACGTGATTTTATGCAATTCCATGCCTGCACTTTTCAAATTTCAATTAACTGACGTTGTAATTCCTTATCCTCTTTCTAAGGTTTCCGCACCGCATAACGCATCGTCCATGTAGAACTGGCTTCGAAGGACTGGTGCTGCTACCGGGAATTTATTTTCATCATAGGACAATTGTTCAATGTTCGTTGCGCTAAATATGGGGCACTGGTCATCCCATAGGTGACCGTTTGAAGCTCATATGTTTTGCATTTCTATCATAGTTTATTGTCTTTCCACAATATTTGTTGCAGACAGCTTTGTTCGGAATCAATTGTGATCATTCTATTATTTCTTTTATGTCCGCAGCCTGCGCATAATGGTAAGTACGAAATCTAATCATCTGAGCATATAAGTCATCTTGGATGACTCCTCCGTTTAACTGAATATCATTGAGTGATAATCCATTATCTGTAGGGCTAGACGCATTGAAGACCACTCAATTTAGGTGCCTTTTTTCGGTCTATAGACGCCATGTGTGTGTGTGATGCGGTAAGAAATAGTTCATCTTCGACGGTCATTTTCAACCCTCACTTCTCGCATATGTCCCAATTGTTCATATTCTTGCATGAATTCTCTATACAGTTTTAGATATTGTGGATGTCTTTTCCAATCTTATCCACAGTGCATTTAATCGTTTGAGAGCAATGCCCCTGGAATTCCCTAAACAATTTGGATCAGCTTTAAAGGGCATTTTAACTATATACCGTCCCTCCATGTCTCTAGAATCCGTTTTCATAAAGTGTTCCTCGCATAAATTAGCCTCAGTTTTTGTTTGCACTATTTCCATTTCTACTTCCCAAAATTTTTGCAATGTTTTATTTAAATCTTCGTCCCTAACTAACCCGCAATGAACTTTAGTTTCATTTAATGAATCTACATTACCACTTGCAACGTATCCAAAAACCGTGTTTTGTAAAATTAGATCTGAATTTTTTATCTTAAATTTTTCCGGTCTCAATAGTTCAAAAAATATTTCTGCACCTAACAAAATGTCTATTTTATCTGGAATATTAAAACGATCATCAGCTAACTCCACTACATCTGACAATTTAACACTGGTATTAAACGTGTTATTTGGAATAAAATCTGTGATTTTCTTAACTACTTCAACACATATTTAAATCCTTCTCACGAATGTATTAACTTTATTTGAAATAGTCGTTTTAACGCACCTGTTAACAATCATAGAGGCATCATTTAAACATGGTATTCGCATTAATCTTTTTCACTTTTCAGCGTTGTAATTTCTATTGGCGCACTATCGTAATAAGACAAAACATACTGCCTCCGTTCAAACACCTACATTCATGCCAATTCGGTTTCTATCCCACTAATATGCGAGCAGTGCTCAATAAGCATTTTAATTTTGTTATGACTAAAGTAGTCGTAAGTGTATTTTCTTGATTGTTTATATTTGAACTAGGAATGAAAGGAGGGGCAGATATATCACCGTTTGCGGTTTCTTCAAGGACCGAACGGGATTCGGAATACTTTATTTCTCTTTGAAAATGAAGTAATTTATTACGCGACTTCTTACAAATTATGCAATTTTTAGAGCTTAGACACCGTTTAACACAACATTCTGGGATAGACATTTAAAGCACAATTTATTGTTTTAACAAAAATCTACTCTTTCATTTATCGAAAAACTTTTAAACTGAGGGCAAAATTGCAGCATGTGCTTCATTTTACACAACACACACACATTTTCACTTTTTTATTTCAGAAAAAATAAGGCTCGAAACTCCTCTCTGATTTCGCGAGCTGTTATATCTCTGTTGTTTATTGAAATCAAATCGTTTATTTTCATTTCCAGTGAAGGACCTGGAAAATGTATTAGACTCGCTTTTAATTTACTTTTAGCAGATAAATAACATCATGGTTCTCTAACTCGTGTAGGGGTTTAAAAAAATGTTTCTCCTTGTTTTACTTTAATATGAGTCGATAATTCTCTGTCAAGAGTGCTCATCATTTTATCCGCTACAATTAATTCACATACTGACTTAAAATCATTAACATTTCGTAACTGACAGTAATACTCAAATACACCCTAACCTAGACGCAAATTGAACATAACTCTCTGAATTTAATTTTGAGTTTTACGAAAATCATTATAGCATTCTTGCGGTGAAGGCTGAAATTCTTTTCAAACTAAATTTTTAGTTTATCATAACTGCGCAATTCTTCCTCTGACACATAAATCATTGGGTTATTCGCTCTCTCTCCTAGAATGTTTAAGCGATTTCCAATTTCCATTCTCGGGAACCCTTTCGTTTGAATGCTTTCTAATGAATGAGAAAAATAAATTATTATATGACCTCAACACGTGAGGGTACAGAGATAGTTACGCTTTACACTTTTTATTAATGTTTCGATACTAATATTGTTACCTGTTTCGGTGGCGTCACTGTTGTGCGACGAATCATATTGTAAATCTTTCCGAATATTAGCAAGCTCTAATTGCTTCTCAAACTGCGCTAACTTAATTTTTTCTAACTGTAAATTTGTTTCACTTTCTGACTGCTTATGCGCTAATTTTATTTTTTCTAACTCTAAATTTACCCCCTCGAAGATTTTTAATTTCGTTTCTTCAACAGCATATCAATAATATTTTTAACTACTCCTGTTTTTATATACCCCACTACTTCAATTAAAATTTTCAAATCAAGAACTTTTGCATTATCTGGCACAATTAGTTTTAATTCCTCAGCGACAAGTTTTAACTCGTCTTTCTTCAAATTAGCAATTAAAGACATATTAAAATTCTCACAAAAATTCAAAGAATTCAAAGAACATTGCTCTCACCTACCTCACATAACCGGTCGCCGCACTTGGCTTCTTGCTTCGTAATACGAATACACATTAGTTTCACTCAGCCATTTAATCCAATAGCTAATTTAAGCTCCGGTTGCGATCGGACCAATCCCAATAAAATGGAAAACATCAAATAAAGATTATGTAATCACACTAAACTATTATTCTCGAAATAATATAATTCAATCCTCACATATCTTTATCCATGACTATCTTAGCTTTTGTAACTGCTATTATATATTCCTTATATATAATGCTATTATATATTCCTTAATTCCTTAACTGAAACTATCTAGTGATAAAATGCATTGTGTCGTACAATAAAAGCAAGTCTAAAGTTCGATGGCCTATGACTTATAAAAGATTTATGTGACAGATATTTCTAATTTTTACAATTTTAATAATTCATACAGGTTAAAAAAGTTTGCCTTTACTCGATTATATTTCTTATTGGAGTTTTCTCCTTAAGAATCGATTTTCATATGAAGTCCACGGTATGGTAAAATTATGAAAAGTGAATTTTTTACAAACTTAAACAAAATTGCATTACGCTGTGTTCTGCGCATGCACCAAGTTGCTATAGGAAAGAAGGACTACTTTTTCTTCTTTTTCAAAATTACGATGATTCTTTTCCTACCTAAAATCAGACAAACAATGATTACAAAATAGGAAAGAGTACTTATTTTCCAATGATACGGTATAATTTTTTCCCCAAAAATAACGAAATTTTGCATTTTTTCCGATTTTGTCTAAAATGAGCCAATTACGATGCATTTTTACGAAAAGAGTTTTTCAATTGTTCTGTACGAATTTCTTAGCATCACAATGTATCGAAATTTTATGCTAAAAAGTTCACACTTTGTTCTTTTCGAATCAATGATTTAAAATATGAAATAACAAAAACGTTTTTTTAACACGATTTTATAAGTTTCACTTGTATGTAATGGAATCTTTGAACTCGATTTTTACCCACTTTAAAAGGTCAGATTAATTCGAAATTTCGCACACTTGTCAAGGACCGATGACAATATAATAATTTCATAATTTTGTTTCATTGTCCTGATCAGGATCCTCAAAGATAAGGATTTCGAGATTTGGCGACTAATTCCAGATTTAGCGACTAAAAGATTAAGGTGCAACCCTAAAACCGCAAATAGGCTTGTGGTTAATACATATAAAAAAAGTGTTCTTTATATGAAAAAAGGGTAAGGTGGGTGCGTAGTTTTTCTGAAAATCGAAATAAAAAAAAGATTCCTGCATGTGAATAAAAATAATTTATATATTCTAGCTGCTAAATATTTTTTATTTTTATAAAGCAATACTTTTAGTAGTGATGATACGAATTAACATTATAGCAATACGTTTAAAAGGTGATAATACGATTGACATTTAATATTTTTTCTTAACACACTTTTATTAGTTAGACCTGTGTCTATAGAGACGGAATCTTTGAAATATAACGATATGGAACTCATCCGAGGCCTCGTAAACGGAGGGAATAAATACCTTTCAGATCCATTATTTAATATTCATTGAAGAGCAAGACTAATTCCAGCAGCTACATAATTCCGGCTGAAAATATCAAACTCAAGGATAAATTCAGCAAAGAATAAATGATAGTTTTAAAAACTGAAAGAACAGGCTTTTATTGTAGATCGAACTAAAAAATGAAAAATAAATTATTGTTTAAAAAAACTAAAAAACACACTTTTATAGTGAATCGAACTAAAATGTAAAAAAATAATTCTTATATTAAGAATTTTTTTTACTTTTTAGTTCGATTCACTATAAAGCGTATTTTTAGGTTTTTTTAAAACTATTTTTGTGATTTTACAAAAAATACTCAAAATTCTAACTAAACATTAAATAGTCATACGTCGGAGCCGGCACACACAAGTTTTTTTTTACTAATTTAACTATAATTTTAATTTTAATCAAATTTCGAAGAACAAACTTTTTGGTTAAGGGAACCAGAACATCATACACATTCTAAAAATAGATTTTTCAATTTTGGTATTAAAAAATAGCGCATATTTTTCTGTATCTAAAAATGTATAACACTTACATGTTCGTTGATGAAATATAAAGAAAGTAATTGAGAAACATGTAAGCAAACGCTTATAAATGTTTAAACAAACTATCTTAGTATTTTATTTAAAAAAACAGGTTCTCAATATTTTGCGTATTGTTTTATGTATGTGAAAATATTTTACATATTTAAGAGGTACTTTTTTAAAAATGTTACCTAAACGTAATAATTTATTATAACATCTCAAAAATAATGCCCAACTTAAATTAAACAGAAAAAAAATTTAACTAAAAATTATTTTTGTATTTCCACAGAATGGTTAAAATTACTTTATTAAGATCACAAAAAAACTAAATATTGGAAATTTTTAAAGATATATATTCCACATACAAAGTCTTATTTTTGGTATTTTACTCTTTCGAGCCTGTTCTGGTATTCTTAATGTAAAAGTCGTTATTTCCGCTTTAGCAAAGTTTAAAATTTTTCATTAAACATATGTTTTATCATAACTATGGAAGTTAGATGTAATTCTGTTTTCCGTTCCTAGTTCCGTTCCCATGATACGGGAATTTTTTCAAGTACATTTAAATTTATTTAAAAAAATCTGGAAAAATAAATAAATAAAATTAAACTCAGGATAATTAATAATAATTTGTAAGAAATATTTATATGAATAATTATACATATAACCTTTTGGATTATGGTTTAAGTATTTTTAAATGATTTATTCTCTTAAATTTTAAAGACTAGTAGAGGAAATTTAATTCTACCTTTTTTCTTGGCAACTGATTTAATTTAATATCGGAAACATTTTTGCATATTTATAAATATAATTAAAATGAACATAATTATTATTTATCATTCATTTATTTTGCGTTAAGTAATAAGTTTAATAATAATGTAATTCTTATTTGCCAAACATTGACTTATAGCAGACGATTTGTTTTGAAATTAATTTCTTTTCTGAAAATGTTTCTGGCAACAGATATATAGAATTTTAGTTAGGTAATGTGTTGAAAATAAAACATTGAAGTGAAAGATAATCTGAAATAATATTTGACTCTTATTAACACTAAATAGACGCGAACACAAACAAAACTAAAAATGTAGAAATATCTAACGTTTTGTTGGCTCTGTGTAAAATTTATTGTAAATAATATTTTTGTATGAATTCTAACAAATCCTATAGTGTCCTAAAAGGGTTCCTTCTAAAAAAATTAAGTAAAGCTTAATTTACTATGTTGTTTTTAGTACTTTTGGTTTAATTATTTCCAAAAACCGTATTTTTTTTTTTCTCTTTTAGCTTTGCACTGTCTTAAAAACCTATTATGTAGTTGTACTTTTAATTAAAAATAAAAATGAGAATTACCTAAGTGAGATTTTAATTATCTTCCCCTAAATTATCCTATTTTAGACTGTGAGCCTGTTTTGAAAAAAGGCTTCATACACGAAACTGCAACAATACCCAAGCTCATAATATATTTTTTATAAAAATGAAAAACATTCCACAAAAAAAATGTAATATTAAATCCTCTTTTATCAAATATTACATACATAAATTACTTCCTCAGAAAAAAAGGATGGTTAAAAAGTTATTCACACTGAAATTGCACAAACAGAAAATTCCCATAATTTTGCAAAAAAAGAGAAAAAGTTGTACATTCCTTTGAGGAAAGTGAGGAAAAAATATTTCTCTGCGCACGGAAAAAAATATTTAAACATTCTTTTTCCAGTAAAATAGTAAAATAAATAGAAAGCTGCGCCTTGTTTTATTTATAAAACCGCATTTAATGTTTAAACTGACTACTTTCGAAACCGTTAATTTCAAAAAGCGTATTGAAAAATAATTGTTTGATATTTGTGTCCTTTACACCTGTTCCACACCTTAACTAGAATATGCATGTAAAATTGTTTTATAAGAATATTACTGTAAAAAAAATTATTTAAATGCAACTTTTGGGTAAAAGATGAAAAAAAAAAAAAAAGATTGACATATTTTTGAAAAAATTTTCCTCTTATAAAAAATACTTTTATAATAATAATAATATGTCTACATATAGCTAATACTTATAGACAGGGGTTGAACTAGGATTTTTGAAAAATTCACGTTATTTTCAGAGTTACGACCAACTAAAATAATAACGCGTGTGTTTTGTTAAAATTTCGCCACCCGAATATAATAGAATGTGAATAAATCTATTTCTAAATTATATACAGTCGGACCTCTATATAACGAAGTCGCTAAATCCCGAAAAAAAGTTCGTTATATGGAAAATTCATTATTTGTTTCTATATATTTTAAAAACCACATAAAAAAATTTTAAATTCATAAGCACTACACATTAAAAAATAGTAATTATTCACACCTTTTTGTAAATGAATATCTATTTATTTTATATATCTTACTCATCCAAAAAGAAAGAAAGAAAAACTGCAAGGAAAACAAGAAAAAAGAATATCGAGGAACTCACTGCACTTTCAACATTTAGAAAAAAGTTTAAACATACATTATTTTCTAACTAGAAATTAATGTTTGACTTTTCAAGGACTAGTTCAAGGACACGGGGACATGAGACTACTCCACTGAGGGTGAAAGGATACAGAAGATGTTTCTAGTGAACTGGACAATGGGAGTAAAAGGTTGCACGGATGAAACCTATTGCTCTCGGCGAGTTAGGCGCCAAGGTGCAAGATTTATGACCAACATAAAATGTGTTAAAAAAGAGAATAACTTGAAATGTCCAGAAATACTTTAAAAAATAGGGAGTAAAAGAATTGAATCACAAGCGAAAAAGTTAGTTATATAGAAAATGCATTTTGTTATTGGAAGGTTAATTTACGAAAAAAATCGTGAAATGTTCTTGGTTCCAGGAGAAACTTCGCTATATAGAAGAATTCGTAATGTAGAGGTTCGTAATATGAAGGTCCGACTGTATTTCAAAAGTTTTAGTTCAATCCCTGTATAGAATTCTTAGTTGTACTAAAAGCAAAATACTGTTTTTCTAGAAACATTTTCCATAAAAGGGGAATTTTTTGAAAATATGTCATCTTCTTTCATTTTATGCTAAAAAATTGCATTCAAATAATTTTTTCATGTAATAATATTGTAAAAGAATTTTATATGTATGCTCTAATTCAACTGACATTAAATATCAAACAAAAAAAAGCATTTATAAGATAATTCAAACTTACGATTTCGAATGTAATCACCTGAAGGTGACTTTCAAAACCGTGTTTTAATATTTATGCTTTATTAGACATTGTTGTGATAAATAGTAATAGTATATTATTAGATTAATAATTGATTTCTCCCTTTGCACTTGAATAATACTTAGTGTTTTGAATGTTATTACCAAAAAATTATAAATATTTATAAATACTTTTAATCTTTTTCGTGCGATTTGTTATTATCTGATACAGACATGAATGCGCTGTCAAAAGTTTATTTCCTAAGCAGAATTCCATGAAAACAATTGTATGCAGAACCCACAACTTTCAGAATACAGTTGTCATACATACATATGTTAACGTTAAAGTATATAATTCAGTTATTTCACAGAATAACTAGACAAAGTGTATAACAGATGAAAAATTTCATACTTTACCTAGTTATTCTACGAAATAACTAGTTATTCTTTGAAATAACTAATGATAGATCTTTAACGAGTGAAAAATAAACAGTTTCAAATTTAATTTACAAGTTAATTGGTCATAAATAGCTAACACCTGTCGGAAAAAAAAACATTTGATCCCTATAATGCAGATAATTAATTGATAAATAATAAGGAAAAGCAGATGATATAACTAATAATTGCTCATATTGCTAACATTCAACAGAAAGGAGAAAAAAGGATATGTTTTGCATCTGTAAAACTTGCTGGCACGCAATTATATCTTTACTACGCCTTAAACATCAAGGATATCATAATTCTGGAGTAACCAGAAGTCACGTGGTACTTTTTCTCTGTGCTGTTTCAGCACTTTTTACTTCAGCTACCTAAGTTAATAATTTTTCACGAGTAAGGGCAGCACTTTTTCCTTTGTCTCGCTTATTTAATAAAGATTCAAATATTTCGCATTGAATCTTTCTTATTTACAGGTTAGTCTCCTATTCCTTCAGAAGTCATTGCTTGAAAACAGGCTGCAAAAATATTTAACAATCCAAAATGTAAAATGCTTACATAAGTACTCCACCTAAATTCTATGTTTAAAGGCAACGAAATGAAGGGTTCACAAAACACGTCATTGCAAAGCAGCTATAAGTGGTTTAAAACTGACCAAAGGCAGATAGAATCGGTTCAAAGAAATTTCAAGTGCTGTATTTCATACTTTAACGATCAAGTAATCGTTATTCTATAGAACACCTAGTTAAATCGTAGAATTCAATAATTTTATGCACTTTAACCGATTATCTAGTTATTTCATGAAATACCTAGTTATTCTAAGAAATAACGTATTTCACACTTTAACTGTAACATATACATAAATGAAAGACAGGTTTTAAATTCATCCAGTATATAGCTGATTATAGAACTGAGTTCTCATATGAAATTATATACAGCAAATATCGAAATTATCATTATACCATCTGATTATATTGAAAATAAAAATTACATTCTTTGCTTGATTCGTATAGTTCTTTGTTTGCTTTTGCCGAAATACACTCAAGGACAAAAACTAGCGCACCAAGAGAGTCGTCAAAATGAAACGAAATTTTACATACGTAATGATTACTTTCATCTAAGTAAATGATTAGAAAATCAAAGAAAAGGGATAATTTATTTAAGAGAAAAGGACAAAAGAACGGAAGATTTAATTCCCTGTTGAACCCCCTCTAGCGCGAATGCACGATGCGATACGATTGGGCATTAAGGCATACAAGTTCTGTATGATGTCTTGAGACATTTCGTTCCATATTTGCTGTAACCTTGCCTCTAATTCGTTCAAACTCGTGGGATGCCCCACTTGCCGTCCCAAATTATCCCAGATAGGCTCGATTGGAGACAAATCTGGGGATCGGGCAAGTAAAGCAAAGGTAGTAACAATGCGGAGACAGTCTTGTGACACCCTTGCCGTGTGAGGCTGAGAATTGTCTTGTTGAAAAATGGCTCCTGGGAGCCGTTGCATGAGGGGCAACACACGTGTTTGCAGGATGTCATGGACATACCGCTGAGCAGCCTTGGTGCCACGGATCAATACTAGGGGGTGACCGTGTATTGTAGGCAATGGCACCTCATACCATCGCACCAGCTGTGGGAGTGGTGTGTCGCTGTAAAGCAAAGGTAGGATTGAGGCGTTCACTACGGGGTCTCCACACACGAACACGATTGTCATCACAGCTGAGATTGAATCTAGATTCGTCGCTAAAGACGACCTGGTTCCATTCCGCTTCAGTCCAGTTTCCTCGTGCGCGGCACCACTTCAAAAAGGAGGTCGATGGGTGGGTTGGGTGGGTGTCAAGAGCACCACACGTAAGGGACGCCGTGATCCCAAGTGTCCTTCAGCCAGGCGCGTTTGTATGGTTCGAGAAGACACAGGGGCCCCTAGTGAAGGTGCTACCTGTGCCTGGAAGGCGGTCAATTAAGCAGTTGGCTGTACGCGTGCATTTCTTACGGTGTGGCGGTCTTCTCAACGACTGGTCTGTCGAGGGCGTTCCGAGCCTGGTCTTCGTGTAAATGACATCTCTCGGATCCACTCTTTCCAACACCTCCTCACAACACAATCAGAGCGGCCTAATTGACGAGCTACTCGCTTAGCTGACCCCTCCCCAGTTTCCATCATGCCGATGATTCTCTCCCTCTCAAACTGCGACAGCTACTTATATTGTCTTCGAAAACGACGTAATGACATTTCTGCCTCAGCTCTTACTTTGTAAATGATTCAGCACACTCAAACAAGCTTTGGTTACCTGTTTAATACTCCACGGAGAACGACGTTAAAAGCCCTCTTCCGATTATACGTAATGCGCAATCAAGCTGCATTTCTAATCATTTTCGTATCTTTCCGACATGTACCTTCATGCCAAGTAGTATTTCATAGGATTTCAAAATAAATTAAAACGACTTTTAAGTGACCTTGTGGCAAAGAAATAGAGACTCCTTGTGTTATGTCAAATTGAAAAAAAAAACCCATCTTTTTGTTTATTGTCAGAGCCAGCTTAAAATGTTAACCATAAAAATCAAACCTTTATTCAATTAATTATTTAAAAATAGCTAGCACATTTTAAAATTATATAATGCACACTATTATGCAGCATTTCAATTTTATTCAAACAATGGAACAATTTTAACCTCCAATTTCTTTATATAATGAATGGATTTTCGAGGTGTGAAATGATGGATTGAACTATTTCGAAATTTCATCTACGAAAACTATTTCCGCATAACACGTAGAGGAATCCTTAGTCCCCAGAGTATTTGAACAATTGGCTGAAATCCATATCTGAAACACTTTCCTACTGATTGCTGAAGGTAAATGAAAATATGACCTTTCCAATAACAGATTAAGGACAATCATTGTTGTAGGTATTGCGAATAACATTCCAAATTACTTTTGGGACTTCCTTTTCCATCAGAAGATCCTATGATTTTATTTCTTTTTGAAAGTTTTTTCCTTGCATGCTTTTAATAAAGGGGATATAATTCACGATGAATATTCCTATTATTGCCAATAATTATATTAAAAATAAGACGTTTTTGAGTCACTGAAATCAGAGTAAATAATAATTTATCTAATAAAAAAATTGTCCTTTTTACTTATCTAGGATTCAATCAGCTTCTGAACAGTTTATGGATATTATAAGACACATGTCTGTAGCGAAATTTTTTTTGTTGATAAATAGGGTGAACCTAAAAGCTTTTGCCATGATTATAAATATTTATTGTACTCAAACTATTATAATTAGACATATGTTTTTTTCGATATACTGTACATGAAGTGGCGCTTATCCGAAGGACAGAAACCGTGACCTTTGGGTCCTTACACACATAACATACAACTAGACAAAAGTGGGATCACCTCAGTCCGGAGGCTGTTACTGGCTTATGTAGATGATACCGCTACACACTCCCTCACCAGTGAGTCGGTGGATAAGCGAACGAACGATATAGTGGTTATGGTGAGGGGGTGTGAGTTATTGCTGTCAATTGGAGATGTTGCGTCAAGTGAGTCTGACAACTTTGCTGCGTCAAGTGGTCTGACGAGTTTTGTGTTGCTCTTTATGCGTGGGGATGGGTCCACGACAGTTCAGAAGATTACGCTTTGCATAATCCAGCCAGGGTCACCAATGAAGTAGTGCTTATCCGAAGGACAGAACCCGCGACCTTCGGTTCCGTTACCACATAATACCACTAAACAAAAGTGATCACTTCTATCCAGAGGTTGCTACTGGCGTATGTAGATGATACCGATACATCACTGGCGTGGCTAGTTCGGAGTGGGCCCCGAATCAAAACTCCTTCGGGGCCCTTTTTTAGAAAAGAAAGCCCTATTAGTAATACTGTAGTTACACATGTTGGGGCCCCTGTAACTTGGGGCCCTATCATTGTACGGCCCTGCTTTACATACGTATTATTATGCATTTTTTAATAAGATTACTAACTTCAGAAAATTTCTGTAAGCGTTGAGCACTTGGTAGCATGGAGAAGCTCTAAGAGGCATTCTAGTTCCCACCAAGTGTTAAGCTCAACATTTGCTTCACTCACACTCGGCTTGCACTTCTAGGAAGATCCTTATCACTGTCTATTTCTTTCAACATTTCATGCCATCGTTTTATTAATTTTACACCTGGAAGTTTGCTTCCACAACAACGTCGAGATCTACTCTAAGCATTCTAATGGGTGATTTCGTTTCACAAAACCGAACTTACGCATTTGCTTAATAACTTTCTTTACAAATGTTCCCCTGATTCACTCTTGGAATAGCATTCGTGTCATAATTTGTCCAATAAAACTACTCAAACTGACCAATCCAATGATATAAAAAAGTTGCATTGTTATATTAAATGGTTATTTTGTATAATGAATTTCTCTCAATTCCTACTATTAGTTCACACTCTTCCGAAATATATTAATTGAAACATATATTTATTGTTCAAATTTTCAATCGTTAATAAAATACTTTTTATTCATCCACTCAAGTTCAGTTACATTTTTTTAAACTTATAGTGGATGACACTAGATGTTAATACAGTTTTTTCAAATATTAATTCATTAATTAAATTAAAAAATGAATAAATAGCAACAAACAAAAATAATAGTCCAACAGGATATATAGAAAGGAAAAACATTTGTTGTGTCCCCCTCTAGCGCAATGGGTACCTCGTGGGACTTCGAATCCAAAAGTCGTGGATTCGAATCCCACCTGGGTTGGCCTAATTTCTGAGAATGTGATTTCTTTTTATTATACTATTTTATTGGAATAATTAAATTTAATTAATGAATAAATAGTAACAAACAAAAAAATAATAGTCCAACAACCTATGAGAAAGGAAAATGGAAAAATGCTTTCTATTTTGCCATTTTATATTGTGATTCTGTCATATGTATATACATACAGTGGGCCACAAAAGTGTTCGTACACTTGCGATTTCTTATAAAATTTAATGTTTTCGACTAATAAAAATTAACATATTATAACTGTAATTTTTTTATGATATCTGCAACTTGTTCTTAATAATATGACATAATTAATTTTTAAAATATATATTAGTATAACTATTTTTTTTAAAAATTAATAATCAAAAAGCTACTAAAAGATTACGCCACAAAAGTCTTCGTACACTTAACAAAAAACTCAGCTTTGAATATTCTATTTCTTTCTTAATTTAATACTTAGTACGATATCTTTTAGTGTCCACAACAACTTTTAAGGGTCTTGGTATAGATTTAATCAATTTTTTTGTAATTTCTGCATCGATTTTCCTCCATTCTTCTGTGATTATTGTTTTTACTTCACATTTTGTGTTTATTTGTCATGTTTTCTTTTTTTTACGTCAAAATCTCACCAAAGATGTTCTACTGGGCTAAATAAAGTTACTGAGGAGGTATTTTCATAATTTGGGGAGTTAGAGAGACACCAGTGGCGCACATTGAGAGCAGTGCGCTTGGCGCATTATCCTGTTAAAAAATAAAGTCGTTTCCAACATCCAAATCTTGGGCTTATAATTTAAAACACCTCTTTAAAATATTTAAATAGAGCTTCATGATTCACAATATCAACAATAATCACCAAATTACCTCATTCTGTGGCCGATTTACACCCCACACAAGAACACTTCCACCGCCATGTTTTATTGATCCAACTAGATTCTTGGGATTAAGTTTCAGAAAATTCAAAATTGATAGCAAATTGATTGGTAGGGCAGATAATTCAATATTTTTGGTTCCGATGGGCCTATAATAGCTTGTAAATGAAAAAATAAGGAGTTTAATCCCAGGAATTTATGTGGAACAAGAACTGCTCCACATCCATACTTCAGCATTGAAGTGAAGGTGTTCTGGCGTGGGGGTGTAAATTGACCTAAGAATTAGGTATTAGGATATTTCAGATGGTATTGTGAATCATGAGCTCTATTTAAATATTTTAAAGAATACAATTATCACCCGAATTACGGCTATTGGAACGACTTGAATTTTTAACGGGTATAAGCAAGCCAGCTAACTCGCCACTGGTGTCTTACGCCCCCAAGTAATAGCCTCTCACACTTTTATTTATCCAGTAGAACATATTGACGTAAAAAAGCTGGCAATAACAGCACAAAATAAGTGAAACAGCAATCACAGAAGAACTGGGAAAATCATCGAAATGCCAAAAACTGTTAAATCATAACATACTTTAAAGTTGTTGTGTCTAAGATATCTCAAGTACTAAATAAAAAATACTATTTAAAAGCTAAAATTTTTGATGTGAGAACGCTATTACGTAATAGCTTTTGATGATAATTACCAAAAAATAGTTATATATTAAAAATTAATTATGTCATTTCATTAGAAAAAGTTGCAGAATATCATAAAAAATTACAATTACAATATATTAATTTCTCATTAGTCGAGCACATACATTTATAAGGAAATACTAGCAAGGTGTACGACACTATTCTATTATTTTGTAATTAATTTAACATTTTAATAAAAGTGACTAAAATAAAAATTTTCTTTGTTGAACCCAAATTTTTTTGTTATAATCAGGTCAAAGACTTTGTTCACCCTATAGATTTCAGAGGACTCAAGGGTCGCGGAGCAACCTATTATTTATTCCATTCGATTATAAATTTGACAGCTTTACTTCGGTCAACAGAATAACTGACTTGTAAGTAAAGGAAGATAGATGGTTTTCATCATTTTAAAGGCAGTCGTGTATAGTACGCATTAAAAATACGGATCTCAAAATTATCATGTGCTCAGAAACAGTATTTCTTACTTAATTTTAGCAAAAAGCAAAAGAAGTTTTTCTCTTCAAACAATAAAAGATAGCCGAATGATAAAAAAAAATAAAATGTATCTCATAAGCGTAGAGGAAATTTTTCTTAAGAACTGATTTAATTTAAAATGGAAAATTTTTTCCATTATTGAAAATTTAATTAAAATGAAGATAATTATTTAGTTATTAATCATTTGTAATTATTTAGTGTTGATTAATAATTTAATCATAATAAAATTCTCATTCGCCAAAAATTAACTTTTAGCAGACGATTTGTTTTGAAATAAATGTCTTTACTAATATGAAATGTTTTCTGGCAACAGATTTTTCGAATTTTAGTTAATGTGTTGAAAATAAAATGTTGATTTGGAAGACATTTTGAAGTAATATTTGGCTCATACGCACGCACACACACACACACATATATATATATATATTTAAATATATATAATTCAATCACAACACACAGGAATCAATAAAAAAAAAAATTCGAAACTAAATGAATCCTATAACATAAAAAAACCCCTTTCAGAATATCAATGCGAATATAGAAAAAATTCTAACGTTTTCAAACAAAAAAAAAAATTTATAAAATAAAAAATTTTTAAAATATCCAAGTGCAACCTGGGACTTAGGACCGATAAGTGGGGTTAAATATTTGATGGGAAAACCTTCCCCATTGCAACTTGAAAATTAATCGTAAAATATCAATTTTCAAAAATTTAAAAAATTAAAAAATTTAAAAGTTAAAAATTAAATAGTTAAAATTAAACCATTAAACTTGAAAAAAATTAAATATTCCATCGCATTCTGAAAGATATTATATTAAAAAATTTAAAAATTTTAACACAAATTTAAATTTCATAATATGTGAAACCTCGAACACAAAAAGATGACCCCTATCCTTTGGTAGAAAAATTCTAAAATACGAAAGTTCAAATTAAAAACCAATTATTTTCACAAATGAATAGCGTAAATCATTAAAACTCACCAAAAGCATTCTATCAATAATTCAATTCACAAATTTATATATATAAACTGATTCATACCACAAATGAAACGAAACCATTATTACGGTATCAGATCAATGTTTATAAATATTCAGAACTCTGCAAATTCAGCGCATAATAAGCAAAGTTGTACACCGAAAAACAATATCAGGTAACGAAGTAAATACCGTATAATTGAAATATACATTGAAAAAGAAGAATACATTATCACTATAGTAACAAATGTAAAATAAACATTAATAAATTAATGCAAATCCCTACCGTATGGATTATGGAAAAAGTATGAATGAGCTTCAGAAAATATTTTTCTGTTTGCTGATGTTTTATTTTGTTATGCAAACCCGTGTCAAAAATTAATTCCATATATTATTTTTTACTTCCTGAAAGATTTACATGTAATAAATGTATTTCACACACACAGTTCAGTGGCGTAACGGAGAACATTTGGGCTGTATTAACCCCATAACACAGTGTTTCTCAAACTGTGGGGCGCGCCCCCCTGGGGGGGCGCGAGCATATCGAAAATAAAATTTACTGGAATGAAAAAAAAACCTGATATAAAAAAAAATTAAAAGATTTACATTGAAAATGATTTATATATATTTTCTGGTAAAAAAAGGTCATAAAAAATAAAAGATTCAACTTTGAACGCTCTTTTATTTTTTCTTTGCCCTATTAAAAAAAATATTTTGTTTTTTCTTTTACTGTAATCCTCGATGAGAGATTTTATTATTACGTTTCTTTTTTAAACTAAATTTTTACTTTTTGCTGGCTTTCAAACTTACTGTTATGGTTACCCATCCCTTTTTTTTTTGGGGAAATTGTAAATTATATAATTCTGTTGCGTTTTTTTTACAAAATTAAAGAAGGTTTTTTTGAATAACCCCTTATAAGCATATTGAGCACTTTGGGAAAGGGTTGACCCAGATTTAATTTAAGAGTATACTGAAACATATAATACAAAAAAGTTAATTCTGGGAAAACTGTTTTTTTGCTTAAAAGACCTTTACAAAAGAATCCCCTAATATGGCAGTCTTAATGGGAGCTAAAAAAGGGAAATTTATAACATATCTCCTTTTTTGGGAATTTGGGAAAAGTTTTTTTTGAATCTTAAGGTACTTGTTTTAGACCCAAAATTTGGGGCGACCACTATTTTTTTTAAAAAAATTTTTTTTGAACATGCTGCATTTTTTTGCTTGAATAAATTAGTGGTTTTAATTGTGATGTTTTTTGACTTTATTATGGTTTATAAATGTAAATGAGCAGAATATAAAAAAAATTGGGCCCTCTGTATCTCTCTGAAAGGAAATTGAAGCTGATCAAACGGGAAACATTTGCTGAAATAATGCTTTAATCATGTTAGCGAAAGTAAATTTGGAAAAAACAATAAACATGAAACGAAAGGAAAATTTTCAATAGCTACATTGAGAACTTTTTTCAAAAAAAATGAAGCCATAAGTGTACCGCAAAAGACTTTTACCCCTTTAAAAAAAACACCCAAACAAGAAAAAGTCCCAAAAGGATATTTTTTGATCATCAAAAGGAAATTAAAAATTTCAATAAAATTTAACAAAATGTTTGGGGGTTTTTCTTTTCAAAAAAACACCTGTAATTTTAGCAAAAGTGTTTGATTTTTGTTTCCCTTTTTTAAGGTCACGCACATTTGGAACAATTTAGTTCAGTTTTTTTGGATATTTTCTCAAATTATGAAAGACAAAAAAAAAAATCCTTGAAATAGATAAGTATATTTTTCTCTTAGTTAAAAATTTTTCACTGAAATTGTGATTTTTATCTTGTATAAAAAAAAATAATTAAAAAAAGAAAAGAATTGGGGTGCTTCCTCCCGCGACCATTAACGTTGGTATCGAGTGCACACCTGATCGGGCTTTCCTTTAAATATTAAAAATAACACAATTGCTATTCATTAGGTTTTATATTCTTTTTATTACTTAACATTTATTCTAAATCTAATTCTGCGAGGCTTACAATTACAGTTCATTCAAAACCTTTTTATAATATGAGTTTTTCCTTTAATAAATCATTTTACATTTTGTATACATTGTCATGCACTTGGTTTTACTCTCCCTTACAATTAAGCTATTATATCAAGAATAATATATTATCATTTTTAAAAAATAAACTCTTGTTAAGAGTGGGTACTTCAGCCAGTATAAGAACAAGTTTAATAATTTTCAGTGACTTCCATGGGGCTTGTCTTGCAGAGCAAAAATTTTTCAAAGGAAGGCTAAAATTAGAAATTGACACTCAGAGTTATTTTTGATATTTTACTCAGATCTTTTATTTTTCTTCAAAGTAGCCATCGCAGAAAATCCGGATTCAAAAAGGTATAATGTTAAAATGGTAATAGTATACGAAATGCTTTTGTTTTCAGTGCAGAAAATTCGGCATCCACCTCTATCCAGAATTCAAACGGTTTTATTAAAAAATTCCCCAAATTTTCGTCATTGGATGTAACTCTATGAAGATCTCTTTTCGGCGTTGAGGAGCCCCTGAAGTATTTTGGAAATGGCCCCCAAACCCCTTTTCGTAACTTACTACAATTTGCCACGTCTGTGTACTTGTTGATGCTTTATTATCGTCGAATTTCGTTGCGTTTAAAAAATATATCTATTTTTTGAACCACCCCGTAAATACTTAATACCGTGAATTACAATTAACGCGTGAATTATGAAATGAAATTTCAAGAGATTCGGTGCAATCGATTCAGCCAAGATTGACTAGAATTGTAAAGATACAGCATTTTTACATTTTTTACAGACGTCTGTTAGGTTGCCTAGACTCCCCATGAACGTTTGGGGAAAAACCCAATGTAATGGATATGATAAAGAGAAAAATGATTAGGCTTTTTTAATGACATTTTTACTTTTAGAAATGGATCTTAAAGGATATAAATTTTTAATTAAATTTTATTTCTCAATCTGTTTCAATTTAAAATTAGAAAAAAAAATAAATAATTAACCTATTATTTAAAAAGAAATTTATTTTAAAAATATATTCAAGAGTAACATATATAGAAAATTTAATATTTATCTTATTAATACTGAATTAAGAACAATTTTAAAAAGTAGTAGCGATTTCCCGGGGCTTTCTTCAAAAAAATTTTTTTTTAGAAATTGCCCCCCTCTAATTCTTTTTTATATTTAGCTGATATCTATATTTTTGTTTCAAAGAACCACCGCTTTTTGAAATATGTCAATTTAAAATTAGAGAAAAAGGAAAAATAACATAATAATTTTCCTATTACTTAATTTTTTGTTTAAAAAACATATAGAAAATTTAATACTTATTTTATTAATTTGGGTTTTTTTAATTAAGATCGTGTATTGTAGCTTTTGCGTCAAAAATGCATTATTATTGCATTCAGTAATTTTTAATGTTGGGGGGGCGTAAAATTGTGATTGAAAAGGGGGGCCCGTATTGAAAGTTTGAGCACCCATAAAGGGGTTTTTCGAACGGGCTGCGGAAACGGCCCCAAATTTCCCCTATGCTGGGGGGGTTTTATGCTTTGATATGCCGTATGCTGATATTTTCTTCTTTCTATGTTTGATTTTACCATATTTTTAACTCTTACAGTGAGATTATTAGTGCTAGTGTTTTTAAAAAAACGTTTCCCCATGGGGAAAAACCTCAAAACGGATTTTCTTTTTGGTGGGAAAGGGAATTTTTTTGATGGCAGGAAATTAGGTTTTTAAAAATTTTCAATACAGAACATGGATTGGCAAGATAATTTGCAATTTGTTTGCTTGAAAGGAAATGAAAATGGAAAGATAGTTAAAAAAAAAGCCGATATTGTTTCGGACCTCTTTGCCAGAAAAGACATAGTATTACACCATGCTTTAAATTGTGTGGGCACACACACGAACTCTCAATCGTTTTAAAAAGAGGTTACGAACATGAAATTTTTTTTGGAAGTACGAGAGAAATTCTTTTAAGGTATATGAAACATTCTTCATAGCATGCAGAGTCTACTTATAAACAGCAAACATTTAGGAGTTTTGATCTTCCACAATTATAAAATAAAAGTTAGTTTGAAAACTTTAAAATTGAAAGTTAAAATAAAATTCTTCTATTTCCGCATTTTGTTAAGTATTATGCTTAGTTATATGCAATACAAATTAACCTTTTTTTGGAACATTTGGGGCTAAACAGGGGTGCAGCTACCGCCGTATCAATGATACCGGGGCCCCTAACCCACAGAAGTCCTCACATGTGTAAAATTCTGACACTTTCAAGTGAGTTTTATTAATGCGAACATTTTTATTTTCCAAAAAAGGGCCCCCTTTTAATTTCGATGCAGGGCCCATTCACAGGAGTAGCTACGTAAAAATAAATTAATTAATAAAAAATAAAACAATAAAAAATCGACCGCTTAAGAGGTTAAAGAATTCATTCATTTTTCGTCCTTAAAGAAGTTTGTTTTTGTGTTAAATATTGCAAGGCCCCTCTCATTTTTACATTGTTGGACATAAATGCTATCAGTATTTGTTAGCAATCTTATTAGTAAGTAATTATTAATCGAAAGAATAAATTATTCAATGAGACAATTACAAACTACCTGTTACAAGAGCTCTCCATTAGGCTTAGTAGAATCGAAGCGGTCAGTTCTGTATCCACGGGACTACTAAACTGGAAAAACTTACGATAGCTGATATAAGTTTCACTGTCGACTCTTGTCCATTTGATAACATTTTCGTCCAAAACGGAACTTGAACCCTAAACTAAAATAAGGAAGTGTTATCAGCAGCGAAAATAAACTGAGTCAGCTCATTAGCGAAAAATGGTAACGTTTTCCTTACAGAATGTACAAAATGTAATCGTTGGAGATAATATGGGGTTTTTAGTCTTTTTTCTATCTTTTGGAAATATTTATTTAGTTAAAACTACATTTCTTTGATTTAGATGAATCATCATCTTATTAATTAACAGTAAATTACTTAAAGCAAATCGCAGGGAAAATATAATTGGATAAATTCCTTTCATTCCATTCAATTCATATTTTTTTACTGAAGACAGATTAAATAATTCTCGTGGACCACAAGTATCACACGAAGTTTACAGAAGTAAAACAAACAAAATAAGACAAATAAAGTACAGGAAAAATAACCAAAGAGAAGTTACCTAACAAATATAATAACAAAAACAAATAAGTTATACAAAGACAGGTTCATTACAAAATTAAACAATTAAGTAACAAAACCAAGACAAAGAAGTTATAAAATCACCCAAAAGTTACAGAATCATATTAATGAAATTACAAAATGATGTAAATGAAGCTTCACTTGAAACATGCTGAAAAAAATTAGGAGACCAGTTGATTTAAAGGCATGAAATTTAACCTTCAGGCATTTTCCTTCTTTTTTAAATTTTGAACAAAAAAGGGTAAGATGTTCCCAGGACCAATCCTAGGGTGTGGTCAGCCCTCGTGCAAAGACCTAAAAGCCACCCCTCTAGAAAATTTTTCATATTTTGTCCAATACTTATGGTTGACGTTATAAACTCATCTACCTGAATAAAAGTAATAAGTAAAATATTAATAAAAATGAATATAGACTCAAAAATTACTTCTTTCCCCTGTTTTGTTTTTCTAAATTGTAAGGCTATTATTAAGATATCCGACTACGTTCGGAACGTGATTTTAAAAAGCGCATAAATGGATCATTTTCATGATATTTAGTGTCACTTAGAATAGAATGCATGTATAAAATTGTTTTAAGGACATTTTGACAAAAAGAAATTATTTAAATACAATATTTCGGCAAAAAATTAACTTTGAATAATTTTTTTCCAAATGTTCTCCTTTTGTGAAAAATGCTTCTATTATAATAATATTTTGCCTGTATATAGCTCAGACCTCTGTACAGAGGCTCAACTAGAATATTTGAAATATATTACTTAGAAGTGGGTTTATCCATGTTATACGACAACAGAGGGGAGAAACTTTAAAAAAAAAAAACGCCAATAATTATTTAAATTGGTGGTAACTCTGAAAATAATGTGAATTTTTCAAAACTTCTAGTTGAGCCTCTGTAGAGAGGTTTGAGCTATATACAGGCAAAATATTATTATCATAGAAGCATTTTTCACAAAAGAAGATTTGGAAAAAAGATTATTCTAAGTTAATTTTTTGCCAAAATATTGGATTTAAATAATTTTTTGTCATAATGTCCTTAAAACTATTTTATACATGTATTCTAATCTAAGTGACACTAAATATCATGAGAATTATCCATTTATGCGCTTTTTTTAAATCTCGGTTCCGAACGTAGTCGGATACCTTAAATTGAAAACTTTTAATTCTCCCCAAATGCATACTGAGCATAAACACTCTTATGCCTTACGTCAGGGATGAAAAACCTTTATGGATCAACGTATCATTTTTTCTTAAGAAGTGTTTAATGGGGTATAGACGTGCCTTCCAATGAATCTTATTTTGTGATTATTGGGAAAATAATAAAACTAAGTACTAATAACTAAAAACTTATTTACTACGAAAAAATACCTTTTGCACTGTATATTTGTAAATGTTTTAGTTATATGTGCAATTCAAATTATAAAGTAAGATTAGTGTGATTTATAATGCTGCAGATTGGATGACAAATTACTTATATTAGGTTTGTAAGGTGCTACTTTTAGTAAAATACATGCTGAATTAAAGTCATCTGCCTAACAGTTTCTAAGCAATTAATTAATTTTGCTGTGGTTCACTTTTTGACAAGAGGATTTGTGATTCGTTTCAAAATGCCGTTTTATCGACGATGTTTTGCATACCACTGTTTCAGAACATAAAACACACACCGCTTTGTCGTCTTTACTGAAAATGCCATTTTTCTAGATTCACCAAGTTTGAAATTCTCGGTTACTCTTACTATCCTGCACTTTTTATTCTTTTGCTGAACTAGCCATGTTAAATAACGGCTAAATATCGTAAATATAACACAAATAAACTTTAAAAAACATTTGTGTCAACGAAATTGACTATGCTATGTGTAGACAAATTTTACATCATAAGCTATTGTAGCCCTCGACGTAACTAAGACAAGACAATAACCAACGCCTGGGGCCCCCCCCCCTACCCCGCGACCGATCATTCGCGTTTGTTCGTAATATTTCATAGTGAACTTTGTTGTTTTGAAATAAAATGCAAGCCATTTTGATCTTTAACGTGCCCAAAATATTGTGTCGAGTGTCATTAGTGGCACGCGTGCCACTGGTTCGCCATTCCTGTCTTAGATAATATTAACCATATTAAATATTTTCGAGGCCACTTTTCACAAATATCATTTTTGAGACTTCTTTGTTAAGCATCGATCCACAGTACACCGCCAGTACCGCTGATAAGCAAAAAAAAACTTTTTTTTGCGGTATTGCCGGCTCTGCCACGAATTTGCTACAAAATGAAGGATGTGTATAAGGAGTAGACATTAATGGACTATGTGGATCAACACACTGTGCACAAACATTCTATTTTTCTTAAACTATGCTATGTTATCGGGACTTATTTTGATTTTTTATAATAACTGTTTAAAATTCAGCATATTTATTCGACTTATCATAAGTTTTATTTTGAGAAATTTATAAATATTTTGATAGACTGATTGAACTATATGTTGCCTTCGGCCACCCCTTGTTTTTGTACACTCGAGTGCGGTGCACATGCTGCACACCCGTTAGGATCGGCCCTGGATGTTCCAACACTTCATGCACCACCAATTTTGCAATCACAATATTTGGAAGGACACAGTTCGAATCTTTTGTGAGGTACATTTTAAAATTACCATGAGCAGTAAATAACTATGTTTTATTAAAATTTGTAAAAGTAGTGATCACAAGATAGTCTTCCATTCATTTGAATGCGTATTTTTATGTGAAATAAAATTTAAATAAATGTAAACGAGCCCTTATACTATACGTTTGGCATTTAAAACAAAATAGATACATATTAATTTTACTTTTTCAACGGAGATATTTTTACTAAAAATCATACCATGGTATTCCAAATTTTTATTATTAACACAAGTTGCCATTTAAGTAACATATTTCCATTTTATAAGGTTTTTAAGTAATTTTTTTTTTCCTGAAAACTTTATTTAAAACGAATCTTTGCTTTATGTGATCATTTTTACAATTTAACTCATCCAATAATTGTGTTATTATGGTGCTATATCAGTCAACAATAAAACCAGAATTGAAAATTAAAATTATTTAAAAGCTAGTTTTAATTAATATTATTCTAATTTCTCCAGTTCTTTTTACACTGTAAGCGTTTTGAGAATTTTTAAATAGTATACCATGTAAATGCCTTTTTTTTCAATTCCTACTATTAGCTCGCACTGTCTATATATTTATTTATTTATCTGGGTGGAATTTTCAATCGCTAATAAAATACATTTTAAAGCGTTGAATTGAGCTGAAATTTCATATACAGGATCATTTTGGATGACAATAAAATAATTTATTTATAATTAATAAAAATTAATTGATTAAAACTAATTATTTAAAGAATTACAAATACAGCCACGTTGGCGACTTAGCGACCCTTTTGGCGACTTGTGCCAAAACTTGAAAAGGTTTTTTCTCACGTGTTAAAGCATTCAGTTGGACTGAAATTAAAAGGACAATACGATATACTTTAATGATAATTAAAAAAAAAACTAATTACCACTTAATGTTGTGATTCTGTCCTATGTATATACATATTTATATTAATTATAACTATTTAAAAAAAAGTAGCTAAAATAAAATTTTTCGTTGTTGATCTAAGTAGGAATTGACTTAAAAATATTTTTTTATATTACTTGTTTTTCTTTCATTGTTACTCCGCATTTTGTATCATCATATGCAAATTTTACATTCACTCATTTTTTGCTGAGTTTTTGTATATGTTACCATGAAGGCGTGTAATACAATTATTTCACAGAATGCCTAGGTATTTTATGAAATATTTCATTGAATCGATTAAAGTGTGCAATACATTAATAATTGGGCACTTGACTTACTAATTATTCTATAAATTAACTCATGATAAATTGTTAAAGTCTCTCAAAAAATATATTTTGTTACTTATAGATTATTTGATATGTACCGTATTTTCCTGCATATAATCCACGGATTATGTGTTAAAAAAGTTTCAAATTTCGTTGTGCGTATTATACGCCGCCGCGGATTATCTGAGAAAAAACATTCTAGATCAGAAAAGCTAACAATAAAGTTTTGAAAGAAATACCGTTTATGTTTTATAAAATAAATAATAGATGGCGCTTTCATGACTCGGCTGACGTAATTCAACCATAACTAGTTTTTGTCCAATTACATTCAAGAACGAATTCGGTTCCTCGGAAGGAAAAAACAGTTACTAGTCGCTGGCGCCATTTCCAATTTTCTCTTGAATAGAGCTATTACGTCCTTTGAAAGTTTTCATCATGTTGAAGCGAAAGCGTGTAAATTACACTGCAAACTTCAAGTTAAAAGCTATAGAGAAGGCTACCGATGTCGGGAAGCTACAAGGTTTTTCAACGTTGACGAATCGAATATCCGTTTGCGGAGAAAAAACAAGACCCAACTTCGAAAATTGTGATCGACGTTAAAGAGCCAAACATCGTGGAAAACCCCACTGGCCAGAATTAGAGGAAGAAATAAATAAATGGATTTTAAAAGAAAGAGACAATGGGAAAGCAGTATCGATCTTAATTTTTTTGCTGTTAACTTGCTAAATTAAAAAAAAAGAAAGATTTTTTCCGCGTGCAAAATGTTTTGTTTAACAACTCAAAACATAGATGGCAGTAGTAAAGAATATTTTTGTTTTATTGAGATTATCGTAAAAAATATTATCATACATGTTTAAAAAGACGTTTCATAATAAATTTTGTTTTCTGTACAATTTCTTACTTCTGTTTTTAATTATATTGTGTATTTCTTATCTTATGTGACACTCATTATCGGTAGTTTATATTTTGGATTATTCGCCGTAAAAACTGCCGCGGATTATACGGCGCTGCGGATTATACAGTTTTTTTTTTACTCGGAAAAAAAGGCTTTGCGGATAATACGTCGCTGCGGATTATATACAGGAAAATACGGTAATAAAAAGAAAAACAGAGCATTCGAGAGATGTTCGGAAAGTAAGTTCCATCACTTTTTAAAAAAGAAGAGGGTACACCAGGTGAAACAAACAATCGCCGCAAGAAACCACATTCGTTGCTGATCAAATAACGGAAGAAGCATCAACAAGGGAAAATGACGCATGTGAAGAGAGAGAGAGTAGCAACAGACCGGCGTGCTCGTAATTATTCGAGTACAAATCACGAGTTCAGCAAGGTGCTTACTGATAACGTGGACACCAATGGAAGTGAGTACTCTATCCAGCATGAACGGACATGTGGAATTAGTGTACCCAGAGACGTTTTAAGGCAATGGGCCGATTAGGCCCGGGCCCATGGTCTCAACAACAATGGGGGCCTCATCTCGTTATCTACTCAACTATCAACGTTATCTACTATCAATAATATCATGATTTGAATAATTTTAACGATTTTCAGGTTATATTTTCCGAAAAGCTTGGAATTTCAAACAATACGTCAACTGGCTACATGTGATGACCGTCGTCCCTGTACAGATCTATACCTATCACCATACACCATTATTACTTAATCAGTCAAATGGCGGCAGTTGGTCATGCCGGTTTGTGCGATTGTAAGTCATATACATTTATTTGCTTCAGGTTAGTATGAGTACCTCACAACGTACGTATGCTATGTACTGTCTATCTTTACGGGTCATAGGTTGGGCCTACTTTTATGTAGGGGGCCCAGGGTGTACTTTTGCGTATAAGGGCCCAGGGCCTCAAAAAGTCTTAAGATGAGTCTTACTTGAGAGTATCTGTCATCCATGAAGGCCTACAGATTATGTATGGTGATGAGGTCAGAGACGTAGCTATCGCCATATTAGAGATACGGGGCCTCCAAGCTACAGGGGCCCCAACATGCGTTACAACTGTCCGCTAACAGGTCTCCTATATGTACAAAAGAGCCCTGAAGGAATTTTGATACCGGACCCCCTCAGAGCTAGCTCGCCAGTGGATGAAGCCATGTCTCGGCAAACGGTTGGCCGCTAATGGTATTGGTTCCTCATTACAAGTCAGTGAGGCAAGACAGAGTGTGGAGGATGAAGGCTGGTGTCCCTTAAAATCCACAAAAAACAAAACAAAATTGCTAGCTATACGAGAATTCCTTGCACTGCAGGCATCAATTTTTAACAAACTGGTTTGTTTAAGGTATCCGACTACGTTCGGAACCGTGATTTTAAAAATGCGCAGAAATGGATAATTTTCATGATATTTAGTGTCACTTAGATTAGAATACATGTATAAATATGTTTTAAGGACATTTTGACAAAACAAATTATTTAAATACAATATTTCGGCAAAAAATTAACTTAGAATAACCTTTTTTTTAAAATGTTCTCCTTTTGTGAAAAATGCTTCTATTATAATAATATTTTGTCTGTATATAGCTCAGACCTCTGTACAGAGGCTCACCTATGAATTGTGAAAAATTCACATTATTTTCAGAGTTACGACCCATTGAAATAATTATCGGCGTTTTCTTCTTAAAATTTCTTCCCTCTTTTGTCGTAAAACATGGATAAAACCACTTCTAAGTTATACATTTCAAAAATTCTATTTGAACCTCTGCGCAGAGTTCTGAGCTATATACAGGAAAAATATTATTATAATAGAAGCATTTTTCACAAAAGGAGAATATTTTGAAAAGGGGTCATTCTATGTTCATTTTTTGTCAAAATATTGTACTTATATAATTTTTTATTTTGTAATACTATTCTTAAAACAATTTTATATACATCTTTTAATCTAAAAGACACTAAATATCATAAATACTATCCATTTATACTCTTTTGCAAAATCACGGCTCCGAACGTAGTCGGATACATTAAAAGGCTTTCGTAAGCAAAAATTGTATTTAATAAAAATATCAATTATTTAATTACGTGAGAAATATATGCAGGGAGCGAGCATGTAAATGCAGAATTACATCATAATTAGAGAACAAAGGAATCGTAAAAATCATTCTAAATCTGCCGCCTTGGATTGATTTCACTTCTATGACGCTAGCATTTGAACGCATTAAAAAAAAAATTCATGCAGACAGATAATTTTGTTTTCTCCTTTAATTCATTTCGGCTTATTAATTACCCAATCTCTAAGCCAATAAAAAGGTAGAATTCGTAGTAGACATGACAAATTGCATAATAGGGAAGTAGTAGAGGTAAGGTCGGCAAACTTGTTGCTGTGCTGTGCCAAACAAATCTATCAACATGATTCAGGTGCAGAAGAGTAGAAAATATTTGAAATTATTTGATTCCCTCAGTAATGCATGCAGAGTTAAGGTATAAAGGTCAAGAATAGAGAGATATTCAGAGTTTTATTTTATATTGATTAAGCATTATTTAACGATATTCATTAACATAAAGTATAACTATTCCTTCAACATAAGCAAAAAATTAAAATTGTACATACACTGGCTAGAAAAAGTCTGCGTTAACCCATAACAACTCATAGAGCAAAGGTAAAATTTAATAGAAATATAATTTTTTTCTAACAAAATTTTATGAATTTGCTTACTAATATTTAAATGTTGAGCATGCAAGAATTTATCAGTTTTGAATGAAAACTACGTAAGATAGCCGGTTTTTTACAGCAAAGCACGCAAATAGTAGGCAGAAAAAGTCTGCGTTCACCATTTGAATATTCATGATTTATGGAATTTTTATCAACAGGCGTTATAGATTAACAGTTTTTTGCATTCAGTTATCAAGTAAAATAGCTTAATAAAGTTGTTACGCAATAACTTTTATATTTTTGTGAGGTACGAAGCAATTCAATGACATGGAAAATAAAAAGAAGGAAATTAGTATCAGTGAGCTTATATATATATAAAATCATTATGAAAAATGTGGAAAGAGGAAAAAAGTCGTCGGGATATAACCATATCCGTTGGATGGCAGTATTCATCTATCTAACGTGTTATAAATAACTTTAAAACTTCAAGAATTTACACATCGAAACTTCGTACAGGTCGTCCATCTAAACTCACAATCAGAGAAAAACGAAGTATGGCCCCTAAGTTACCTGATCTGAATCCTGTAGAACACCTATGGGATTTGCTGGAGCGTAAGATTCGTCAACACAATATATGTAGCAAGGATATGATGAAGAGTGTTCTTAAGGACGAATGGGAGAAGATATAAGCGCTGAAGAAACAACTAAATTTGTTAATTCTATGTCGAAACGACTTTAAGAGGTTCTCGAAAAACGGGGTTATCCAACCAGCTATTAAATAGCTCACTATCCTTTTTAAATATTTTTTTATTGATTCTACTAAAACAGTGAACGCAGACTTTTTCTACTTGATTTTTGTAGGCATCGCTACAAATCTGTCTTTATTTTAAAATCTATGAAGGCAAACCAAATTTACTTTTGTTATTCTGAATCCTTAAAATGAACTAAATAAAATCTGTTTTTCAAATTCCAGTTTTTAAACTTTTTTTTATTGTTCATGTAAGCAATAGTACGTGAACGCAGACTTTTTTCTAGCTAGTGTATGTATATTTTGTATTATATATCTGTTGTTACTATAATGCCACCAATCTGAGAATGTCAGATTGAGGCCCACGAAATTCATAGTGGCAGAGGATTAGATGTACGCCTGTCGTTAGCCGCAGCTTATTATGTATCTTTAAAACTTAGTCATTAAAATAAGAAATAAACAACACACAAAGTATAAGTGTATACCTTTAATATAGTAAAATATTTTAATGCTAACCTTTTGACTCCGCACCCATCTATTTTATATCGCAATATCAGGGGTACGATTCGTGACTTTATTTCACGCGATTCTGAATGTCCAGTTGAGTCCGCAAAAAAGTTGTTGAACAACCTCTTTTCAAATTTGTTATTATTATTCGTTACAATAGATATGTAGGACCAAAAGCGGAAAAGCAGAGTACATACCATTTTCACCTCAAACAAATCCATCCAACAATTTAAAATGCCAGTCGATTTATCGTTAGAGTTAGCTTCCAGATTTTTCAATGATTCCGCAAATTTTCCTCTCTAGAATCCTGAAGATGTTAATTCAATAAGTTACAGCACAAAATTATCAACTTTACTCAAAAAATGACAAATTCGTAGGAAGTGTCACTGAGAATTGTATCATATGCCAAAATTGACACGCATGCCATAGATTGCCGATTCCTGTTGTAGAGCATGTATGATAATGATGGTTTTAAGGCAGTGCTTCTCAAACTTTCAATATTTGCGACCCAATATTCAATCATAATTTTCATTGCGCCCAACTCCATACAATAACGATGTATTGAATTCAATAATACTATACTTTGACGCAAAGCTACAATACGATCATAACTTCTTAAATGCCATCGACGTAATTAAAGGTCTCACTCAGCTAAAGCGTTAACTGCCTCAACGTATATATACGTCTTTCCGAAGTACGATCTTTTCTGTGTACTGCTATCCATAAAATTATTCCGAAGGCTTTAGAATGCAATAAAATGACCTTGACAATGTTTGCGAAAGATTTACTTATTTCAGAGGATTTGTTTATTTTTGTTTTATTCCTTTCTTCTCCCTCCCCAATACATCATATACGCCCACTTACTTAGAAAACAGTGGCATTGGGGAGCAAATCGCGTTACTTTTAATCGGCAAATAAGTTTTAATTTTGTGTATAATTTTACATATGACAAGCCCATGGGGTCGCTTGTAATTATTAAACTTGTTCTTAACTTAGTATTGTTTAATAAACTATAAAATACATTGTGCCTTAAGGTATCCAACTACATTCGGAACCGTGATTTTGCAAAAGCGTATAAATGAATAATATTTATGATATTTAGTGTCACTTAGATTAGAAAATGTATATAAAATTGTTTTAAGAATATTATTACAATAAAAAATTATTTCAGTACAATATTTTGACAAAAAATGAACATAGAATGACCCATTTTCACAATATTCTCCTTTTGTGAAAAATGCTTTTATTATAATATTTTGCCTGTATATGGCCCAGAGCTCTGTACAGAGGCTCAACTAGAATTTTTGAAATATTTAACTTAGAAGTGGGTTTATCCATGTTTTACGACAACGGAGGGGAGCAATTTTATGAAAAAAACGCCGATAATTATTTCAATTGGCGGTAACTCTGAAAATAATGTGAATGTTTCAAATATCCTAGTTCAGACTCTCTGGAGAAGTCTTTATTTTATATAAGCTCGCGCGAAATATTATTTTAGAAGCATTTTTTATAAAAGAAGAACATTTTGTGAAAAAAAAAATTATTCTAAGTTAATTTTTTTGCCAAAATATAATATTTAAATAATTTTTTTTTTTGTCAAAATGTCCTTAAAACAATTTTATATATGTATTCTTATCTAAGTGACACTAAATATCATAAAAATTATCCATTTTGCGCTTTTTAAAAATCACGGTTCCGAACGTAGTCGGATACCTTAATGGTGCATTAAAAGTGTATTATATCAGAGTAACTGTGTATTTTATTTTTATATGTCAGAATGCATTTTGTTTGTTTACTTTTAGTAAATTAACAACTTCTTAAAATAATCTTTTGTCTTCGACTTTCAATATGGGGGCGGGCGCCCCCCCCCCTTGTAGAGTTATTATGGCCCCCTAGAGGGCTCACCCCACAATTTGATAAACGCTGTCTTAAGGAATAAAGGAAATAACCTTCTTGATTATGATACTACCGGTAATTTTTTTTTATTTTTTTATAAATAAAAAATTGTTAGGGATAAATTTTTCGTAAGCGATAAACTAGATTTTACAATACTTAGTGAAATTTTGACAGTGGTATATACAATACATGGGTGAGGTTGAGGGTTTATCATTCCCCCTAGAACAAAATGTATTTAATATATAGCACAAAGATTACGTCTCAGCACTACCGACTGCGTACTCTTTTTAAAAATATAACCCTTCCCGTAAAAGTTCTCTGTACAGTGGTGGCCAAAATTGTGAACACTTTTTACAATCGTTATGTTTTTTAAGTTTCTATGGTTATAGATAATTTTACGTTGCGCGCAATTAAAAGTATTTTACATAATTTTGAAGAAAATTCAATACTGAATTCAATACAAAAAAGAAAATTCAAATGTTTGCAACGCAAAAAAAGTTATGCTGAAATAACGATATATATTAGATACTGATGATATCAGTGAGTTATCAGAGCTTAGTGAGGTTGCCTCTATTCTTTATTACAGCTTCACATCGATGTTTAAGTGAGCTGAAAATAATTTTAAGCTCTTCCTTCGTACTTACATGATGCCTGGAAACAATTATATCCTCATTTAGTTTCTTTTTATTTCATGGGCACCTCATTCGGTCAAGTGTTTTTAAATGGTGTCACAAGTTTTCGGTACGATTGAGGTCAGGATTATTTCCTAGCCAGGACAGCAACTCACTGGTCTTAGAATGGTACCAATTTTTCAATTACACTACTGTGTGGCAAGGAGGAGAATCTTGTAGAAAAATAAATGAAGCATTATTGTTAAATAGATCCCTGATGGAAGGTAAATGTTTGGGTTCTAGAATGGTTTCAATGTATTTTATGTTATTCAGTGTCCTATCGATGATATGAAGGCGATTGATACCATCTGCTGATATGCATGTCTAAATGATAAAACTATGTGGGCACTTCACAGTTGCCTGGATGCAGTCAAGATGTAGAATTTCTAATATTCTACGTCTTACATATTTTAGGCAATCACTACCGAATAACGATATTTTAGTTTCATCCCTCTATATAACGTGGCCAATAATCATTTGTCCAATTAATGTGTTCAAACTGCCCTCTATAGTCCCTTTTAGTGCTGCTGGAATCTACCTTTTAGTCTTACATCTTCTAATCTACTCCTGATTGTTTTTGAACTGACAGAAACACCAGCATCACTCAGATCACTTCTGATAGATGTCTATGCAATTCTTTTATCTCTGAAACATAGTATTTTTGTTCTACTGTCATCAACAGATGTGGTGCTCCTTTTTCGGCCTTTCAATGCCTTTTTTTATTAAATTTGTCTCCTGACATCTTAAGCAAAACTTTCAGTCTCCAGATTTAGTCATTAAACTACTCACCTGTTATGTAATTTTTACAAAGGAAATACCACTTTCTCATCACACATGTGTCCAATCTACTCTTTTGATTGATATCATTCCTTTTTGACTAAATATCATTCTTATCAAAGGGAGGAAACAGTACTGACCTCAATTCTATCGAAAACTTTTGGCAGCATTTGAAAGTTTTTGTCCGAATGAGGTACTCATGAAATAAAAAGGAACTAATTAAGGATATAATTAATTCCTGGCATCATGTAATAATAAAGGAAGAGCTTAAAATTATTTTTAGCTCATGAAACATCGATGTGAAGCTGTAATAAAGAATAAAGGCAACCTCACTAAGCTCTGATAACTCACTGCTATCGTGAGTAATGTATATCACCAGTTATTTCAGTATAACTTTTTTTGAGTTGCAAATGTTTGAATTTTCTTTTTTGTATTAAATTCCCTTTAATATGATACAAAACACTCTCTTTGCATTGTGTGCAACGCAAAATTTTCTATAAGCATGCAGACTTAAAAAAACATAACAATTGTAAAAAGTGTCCACAATTTTGGCCACCACTGTATACGCTACTGAGTTTAAGTGTTGATTCTTGTAAACAGCCACTTCCAGGGGATTATAAAGATATATCTAAATTTTTTTCTTTACACGATAGACACATTCTTCAAAAAATATGTGCTAAAAAGTACAATTTATACAATAAAGTACACATTATTCATAAACAGTGTAAGATGAAATAAAGAACTACATTCAATTCAAATAAAAACGTGAAGAAAACTGCATAAGTTTTTAAATATGTGTAATCACATTGATACACATGGTTTGTACAGTAATTAATGGGATTTGTTTTTCAGATCAATGGTGGAAAACGATCTCAACAGGGATGGAAGATGTGACATCACACACACGCACTCGTAGAATTCTCTTGAGCTCACTCTTTCGAGTGGAATTTGAGTGGCGAATTTAAGAAAACAACAAGTTGAAAAAGGAAAAAGAAAACAAAAAGAAAAAAATTTTGATTTTCGTAAATCATAAGAAACTGAAAATATATATTCACGCAATAATTGTCTTATTCAGTTGCGTAGCTAGGTATCCAAAGGCCCTAGTGCAAAAAGAAAAAAGAAAAAAAAGAGTGCTGAATCCAAACTGGTCCGGTCTTTTCAAAAGAAAAATAATAATAATATTTTGATAGTTCAAAACTACTCTATAATCAGCTCTTTATCAGCTTTTTAGAACACAGGAAAGCAAAGCTACATACTACCGGCATGTATGCATATAAGTTTTCATGTGTGAGTGTTAATGACCGCTCAGGTTCGACTTGAAACCACGATAGCCCCCTTGCAGAACAGTTTTGAAGAGTTTAGGAACTGCTAGAACCGGAAGACGAGAAGTAACGTAATAGACAGGAGCGTAGCTACTACCGTATCAATCGTATCAATGATACGGGGTCCCTAAGCGACGGGGGTCCCCACATGTGTAAAATTTTGACACTTTCAATTGAATCTTATTAAAGCGATCGTTTTTATATATTTTCCAAAAAAAGAGTCTCCAGTGAATTTTGATACAGGTCCACTTAGGAGTAGCTACGCTAGTGGTAATAGATAATAAAAAATTAAACAATAACGCGCGAACAAGGTTACAATTATTATCAGAGGTATTAGGAAATAAAACGAAATATAGATAAGGAATAAAGGGTTTCTTATATAAAGGTCGGACCTATCTACTAACAATTTAGATGACAATCTTTTCCTAACTTTAGTTATCGCAAAAGCATCAATAACTTTCGGTTAAATCCAGGCTTCGTGAGAATTTGTTTTTAATTTCTATTAGCGATTAATGCCGGAGTCGAACTTGGCCTGCTCTGTTTTTTAAATAATTTTGAATTACTTTTTATTTATTGAATGACATTTCAGGTGCTGCAGAAATTATAGAAATTGTATAGAATAATGATATTGCTGTAAATACTTCTGTTAAGGTAATCGAAAGGTGGCGGTAATATGAATATTCTATAAAATACTAGAGCAGTGGTATCCAAACCCCGGGCCACAGACCTGTACCGGTCCGTGGATCAACTAGTACCGGGCCGCACAAGGAATATGAACTTATTTCTATTTTTATTACTATAGTGTATTTCTCTCTAGTTAGTGCGACTTTCCAAGGGAATCACTTGATTATTCCTTGTTAACCCGCTATCACTCGCGCGAGGTGTTCTGTACACCCCAGCAACAAGAAAATCCTCCCAGGATTCTAAAAAGAATGCGCAGAACCACGATTTCTTCTGTAGCTGCACATTTTAGGTCATTGAACCTTCAGGCCTGATGCAATCCCTCTTTCTCGAACGATTAGAATGTAATGACTTTCAAAAGTTTATCTGGGGGGCTGAGAACTCAAGCTAGAAATTGAGCATTTGTATACAGTCTGCTCTGAATGTTTGGAAAATGATTAAAATATTATTTTTCTATATTTTCTACTATCATTATCTCATTAATTATAAAGTATATTTATCACTGGTATATACGTTTTATATATATACTGGTTTATGAAAAAATATAAAATTATGTGTTTTAAAATGAAAGTTTTGTATGTTTAGTTTAAATTAATGCGCTAGTCTCATTTGTATGCAATAAATTTAATAATTTTATTTGTACAATACAAAACACATCTTGTTCTTTATAAATATGTATCATACTGACTTAATTTTATTTTCATAATTAAATACACGTGTTAAAAGTTTGGGGTGTTCTCTACACCCCGCGAGTAACGACGGTAGCAAAAACAAGCGCGAGTGATGGCGGGTTAAATCAATTTATAATGATTTTTTCATGAAACTGTATTATATTCTAAAGGCATGTTTAAGTACAATTTAATTAAAATTATTAAATCAAAGCAATCTAAAAAATAAACAATCAACTCTCCTACCCCGCCCGCGGGCCACAGTAAAATGATCAAACGGTTAACCGGTCCGTAGCGATAAAAAGGTTGGGAAAACTAGTACTAAAGAATAAAAACTAGCATTTTTCATGTAAAAAGAAGATGTATTTAAAAACCTCTTGTATGTGTGTGCATGTAAAAATATAAATAAAATATTTTTTTTGTGTGTAAGTATACAAAAGAATCGAATTCTTGTTATGCTCAATTTATGTTATGTTAAAAAATTCATTTCAGTAAAAGTCGTATATTTTGATTCTTAAATATTGTTTATTCAAACTATTTATATCCCTTAGTAAGATAATAATTTGTAGAATAAGATTTTGTCACGGACCTTGAAATTTTTTTCAAATACAATTTATATATAGAAAATTTAAAAAATTGAAAATAATATAAACTTTTCCATAAGTAAAGTTGGCAAAACTATACAAACAACAGAAAAAATTTAGGGGAATTCTCTACAAGTTCAAAATTGTTTTCAACTGAGTTGTGCCATGGTTATGGTTGTGTTACACAACCAATATTTATATCTTAAAGATGAGAGAAATTATAGCGATTTCGATTAGCTTGGTAGTCAGTGTTCGAAGGCCCCAGTGCACGGCACACACCCCCGTAAAAGCTACGCCACTGGTCTTATTTCAATGCTTTTACGCATTTTTGTAAAATAATTTTTCTGTGATGATAATATAAAAGTTTCTTTTTAAAAAATCCAAAATTTTTCTTCTATAACTCTTTTTGAATCTATGACTTTCAGAACTTTTAATCCGATATCACGAAACTTATAGAAAAAACGGACAATGTATAATAGAAACATTATACACACTATAGTTTAAAATTAAAATATTGTGTATTAAAAGAGATACGCGCGCGCACTTAAAAATAAATTACTTGTAACTGTGCATGGGTAAAAGATATAAATTTCTTTTTCAAAACTTTTTAGTCAATAAGGAAATTTGCATAAAAATTCAGTGACAATTTCAGAAAAATGTTTACGGTAAGGAGATTTTTTTATATCTTCTAAAAGTAGTTGTTGATGTGGGGTTTTCTGCAATCTTTAATCTTGAGTTGAAGGATGATCAAATTAATATATATATATATAGATGGATGTTTGTATATATGATATTGCTTCACTCAGACACCGTTCAACCGATCACTATAAAAATTGGCATGTATATGTATTTTTTTTTTTTGCGGAAAAGGTTTTTATGCTATTCTCTTTGTTGCAGCTTCCCACCAGGTGGCGCTACAGCGTATCAACTTTTGCACCGTTCAATCAATCGCCAAGTTGCCAAAATGGTCGCCAAGCACAGAGAAATTTGGTTTGAATAGGTTCTCCTTTCATGTTGATCTATATATATATATATAAATGCATGTTTGCATATGTGAAATCGCTTCACTCCCACACCGTTCAACCGATCACTATGAAAATCGGCATGTACATGTATTTTTTACGGAGAAGGTTTTTGTGCTATCCTCTTTGTTGCAGCTCCCCACCAGGTGGCGCTACAACATATCAACTTCTGCACTGTTCAATCAATTGCTAATTGCCAACTTGGTCACCAAAAATGATGTCAACTTGGCTCTATCACCAACATTTAGCTGTGTTTTCATTTAATCGTCATTGTTATGTAAAAAACGGCGTGAATATTACAATTTTAACGTAAAATAAATACAACATAAAGTAATATTAAAGCGTATTACATATCCAGATATGAATTATTACACTATTTTAAGCGTTCAATACACAAAATTTGTAACAATGTGTTACTTTTGCAGAGCAGAGATCAGTTTAGGAAGGGTTTTTCTAAAATCGACCCACAGGAGAGTTACGAGGTGTTGTAAATTAATAAAAAAAAATCCTTTTTATCAACTATTAGACCTCCAGACTTAAAATTTAACAAATATGTTTTTTTGTTCAGCTGTGACACGCAATTTTTGTTGTTGTTTAACCTGCAATTTACGTAAAACTAACTCATTAAAAACTTTCTTACCTTCAATCTGTATTGTTTAATTTTTCAATTCATCCGTGCGAAGAACGGATACACCACCTAGAACATAAAATTTGCTCCGATTTTCTACATACAGATTTATTATAGAGCAGGGGTGGGCAACTTGTTTTGGCTCGCGGGCCAAATTGTGGGAGCAAGGAATACCGGAGGGCGGCACCTTTTTAAAATGTTAACATTCATAAAAAATAAAAAATATTATATTTTATAAAGTTTTATTCAATTTATTTACTGCGCTAATTTTACATTGCTTATAGCAGCAGCAAGCATACTTAATTTTGGAATCAGCTGAATGAGACAAATGTACCTTACGAAAA